>VXAX01002162.1:184949-197252 GCA_013399835.1 Leptocoma aspasia | reverse complement strand
CTCAGCAGGCCGGAATGGGCCCGGCTGGAGCGGAGCCCGGGGGCGGCTCCGAGCTCCCGGCTGGAGCGGGGCCGTCCCACGGCACAGGAGTGCGTCCAGAAGGTTCTTGAACATCTCCGGTGAGGGAGACTGCACCACAACTCTGGGCAGTCTCTTCCTCTGACCGGTCACCTGCACAGTGGAGAAGTTCTTCCTTATATTCAGGTAGAACTTCCTGTGCATCAGTTTCTGCCCGTTGCCTCTTGTCCTAAGCTTGGCAACCCCGAGAGGAGCCCCCAAAAGGCTCCGTCCTCTTGGCGCCCCCTCTTTAGGTATTTATACACATTAATGAGGTTCCCTCTCAGTTGTCTCTTTTAGACGCTGAACAGGCCCAATTTCCTCATCTTTTCCTTGTAAGAGAGATGCTCCAGCCCCTCAATCGTATTTGTTTTGCTCCACTGGACCCACTCCAAGATCTCCGGGTCTCTCCTGTCCTGAGGAGCCCAGAACTGGACACAGCACTCCAGACACACTCATCTCACTGGGGCTGAGTGGAGGGGCAGGATCCCCTCCCTGACCTGCTGGCAGTGCTGTCCCTAAAGCACCCCAGGGTCCCTCTTNGAGGTTCCCTCTCAGTTGTCTCTTTTAGACGCTGAACAGGCCCAATTTCCTCATCTTTTCCTTGTAAGAGAGATGCTCCAGCCCCTCAATCGTATTTGTTTTGCTCCACTGGACCCACTCCAAGATCTCCGGGTCTCTCCTGTCCTGAGGAGCCCAGAACTGGACACAGCACTCCAGACACACTCATCTCACTGGGGCTGAGTGGAGGGGCAGGATCCCCTCCCTGACCTGCTGGCAGTGCTGTCCCTAAAGCACCCCAGGGTCCCTCTTGGCCACAGGGGCACTGCTGGCTCAAACCCCGACCCGTGTTCCGAGCACGGCAGGCGCGGTCAGTGCCGGAGCGGTGCGGGCCTTGGGGAGGCAGCTCCGCACCGGGAGCCGCATCGGTGTGCCCGCCCCGACCTGCCGGGCGGCCGCGGCAGCCCCCTCGGAGCGCCCCGCGGTGACGTTCGGCTGGCCCAGAAGCAGCCGGAGGCGGGGCGGTGCTGACCGGACAGCTCCCGCCTGTCCCACCGGGCCCCCGGGCGGCCCGCACCGCCGGGCTGCCCGAGAGCGCCTGCCCGCTCCCCTCCCCGGGCAGGCGAACCGTGCTGGGAATACCAAATTCTTGGTGCTGAAGAAATTAATTGCCTTTTAGTCAAAGCTGTTGTAACGGTTTTGGCAAAAGCGTCGTTCTGTTCTGCCGAGAGATGGATAAAGAACGTGGCTGTAATGGTAGCAGCACTCTCTAAATGCAGCAAAATGCTTCTAATCATAGGCAAATTCAGAGTTCCCAGCCCCTTCACATGGAACCTGGCTGACACCTGCCCAGGAGCCACGACTGCTTCTTTGGTTGTGCTGTACAGCTGCTTCAACACACACAACTGTAGCTTCTACACTGCTGAGGTGAAATTACCATCCTTCTTACTCTTAAATAGCATGAGAATATGACCAAGATAATATAAAGACAAAAACTTTTAGAATAGAGAGGCTCCATTGGCTATTGTTAACCTTGATAGAATAAAAAAAATTGGATTTCAGTAGTACTTAGTTTCAGTGGGCACTGTCAGTGTTGTTTTTAAAAATCAGACTTCATCAGAGAACATGAGCATCTAAGGCCATCCAGACCTGTGAGGAGTTACAAGAGAATTGTGCTTCAGGGTCTTTCCCGTTGAGACCCGAATTTCAAACGTATTTATCTTCTGCACATCTTGAATGAAAACCAAATGTAATACAAAAATGTATGAACTAGGTGAAAGGGAAAGGAGTAAATAATAAGAGGAGATGAGAAAGAAAGTAGAAAGAAAAGAGAATGACAAAAGAAAGAGACAGCTGCCAAAAAAAGAGGAAAATACATGTCAAGAGGTGTCTAAGCAAGAAAAACCAGTAGCCAAACTAAGTGAATCTCACAGCTGAATCTTTTCCTTCTTAACGAAGTTCCTTTATCAGTGATTCTGCAAGAACTACTCACACATTATGGAAAGCATACTCAAGGGAAATGATTAAACCATGATTAATGCAGCACTCGGCCTGAAATTTGTAGCTCATTTTCTTAGGAAAAATATTTGCAGGAGTGTTACGCTGTTAGAAGAATATTTGGACAGCACAGATGAGCAGTGCTAGGACTGGAGCAGCCAGAGGTAGCAGGCAGCCCTTTTATAAACCCAACCATGTATGCCAGCTCTTCAGAGATTGGTGCTGGTGTCCTGGAGGTGTAGCACCAGGTATGGACATATCCAGGGTGAGTGTCCAGCCCTCCCTGATCAGGCAGGTGCATGGGAATAGAGATGAAAGGAAAGCAGACTTTCTTGAAGTTGGATGATTGCCAATATACTGGAAATGTAAATTCCCTTGCCGTCTATTTCTTTTGAGTATGAAAGGCCGAATTTCATCTTTGCTTTCATGCTGAGAGTGTGTTATTGACTCCAGATGCATTTTGATTCATCTTCTCTACAGATAGGTTTTTCCATATACATGTAACATTACAGAATGATGTCTCTCTTGAGGTAGTGTTATCACCTATCTCAGCTGGGCCAGAATTTCAAAATGGAAGTGGAATACTTTTCATGCTGCTTATTTAATTTCTATCTCTGGTAAATACTTAATGTATTCTGTCCTTCTGTTTGAAGAGCATGAAAAAAGAAATACTGCGTACCTCATTAAAAGAGAGAGAGGAAGTTGAAATAATGGCAGAGAGAAGGATGTAGGGTCTGTCATGTCTGTCCAAATGGAATTTGTCTAAAAATCTTAGTCAACATATTGGATATATTGAATAACATATCCTAAACTGCATCTTCTAGCTGTTGGGGCTAAATGAGCTTTCAAAGGACTGGAGTGTGTCTTCTTGACTCTCTAAAATAAATAAATACAAATTAAGTTTGATTGGAAAAGCTCAACAGATGGTCTTCTGTGAATCCTTACAAGTCAGCCAGCTTTTAAAAGAACAGTGGAGCAAGAGGCATGGGTGGGGAGGTTCATGCATCTAATTTCTGTAACCAGTATCCTGTGCCAGGCTGCTCATGGTCTCCTGGGCAGCCTCCTGCCATTTCTTCACCAGTAACAGGGACACATCACCATGGGCTTTAATGACTGAGCCCTTTGCAACAGCTGCTTGGGTTGAATAGACCCCTGATATATAAAAATCTTGTCCCAGGGTGTACAAATTATGGGCAAACAAGCCAGGAAACCATGATCCCAATCCTCCTACCACTAATTTCAAGGTCTGAATTGAATAGGCACCAAACAGGAAAAAACTTCAGTTGTTAGGAAGGTTCCACCTGATACATAGTGGTTTGGAGTTCTTTTAATACAGAACTTCAGTTCTCCAACTGCAACAATTAATTATAAAAGATTAAAAAAATGTTTAGATTTACATTTAAATCCTCTCATTTCTCAAACTGAAAGTATGATCTCTCTCTGAGCTTCATGAATCTCAAGCACCAGTTAGCACAGCAGAAGTTGCATTTAAAATGGTCTTTGCCTGAGAGAGGCTGCAAAAGTCTTCTGACTTGTAATTGAGTCATTGTGTGGTTAAATAATGTTTGACTTCAAAGACAAGCATCTACAAGAAAACATAATAGAATAAATTACTGAATATTTAACTGATGAGCTTTAATAAATTTTGCTTCAATGGATATATTTTGGATACTGAAGGTTTTAACTGAAGGACTTCATAAGGTCAACTGCAAGACTTTGTAAGACAAAGGAATGGTTTCTGGCTGGAGGAGATTTGTTAAAATACTGTGTTTCTATGTATATATATATATGTATGCATGAATCCCTGCATTTATGTATCTATGTATCTATCAATGTCATGCTAATTCTAGACATGCTAAAATCAACAGTCAAAAATAGCAGAAAAAGATACCTTATTGCTGAGATGATCAATTAGTTAAATCATCTATTTTTAGACTGAGATTAAAACCCCACAATGGTTGATATTTTTTTCCCTCCTGTGTAGGTGGGAAAAAAAGGTAGAGAATGAAAGGTTAAATTAAACCACACCCTGTAGGTTTTCATCGCCTCCAACACCAATCACTTGGCTGCTTCCATGCAATGTTGGCTGATATGTAGCTTTAATTAATTTTTAAGAGCAGTTCATCATTCCAGTGGAATGCACAATGCTTATAAACTATCCTCTTTTTTCAGAATAAATAAAAAATATTTACTATTTATGAAATAGTCTTATAAAATGTATGGAGATTAAATCCACAAAGTTTTTTCTATATGCAATGACAGTCCATAAATTATGAAAAGTAAAACCACAGTATTTGGTACAGCATGATTTTATACCTGGTTCTTTCCACAATTCTGTAGTGAAGATGTGATATTTAATAAAATCTACGTTCTCAGCATACTTGTATAGAATCAAATTAATCAGTCCTTATGTAAGAGTTTAACTAAAAATGTCATGTTAATTCTGATATGGTTTACATGTAAACCATCTGAAATACACAAATTCTTGGAAATAGTGGCCTTTGGTGATGCCATTCACCTGTGCTTTGTAGGACTGTTTTGAATAAGTGGAGTTACCCACTTTGGAAGAGGTTCTTTGTGTTCTTGCTCTTTCATGAACTACTTTTATAAGCACTTCTGAAGAAAATGATGAGAAATCATGGCTGGGTTTTGACCAAGAGGGTATCTGTCTTCATTTCATTCTTCCTGAGTCAGAGACATGGTCACATAGTGTGTGAAATGTTAAGTCAGTCTGTCCTGTTATTAGATTGTCCTTGCTACTTTTAATACTCAAGTTTTACTTATTGAATAAATGTTGTTAGGGGAGGTTTAGGGATTCTCAGCCACGACACTTTACTGATGGATGCTCAGAGGTTAGAAAGCACATAGATTAGCTAACCTCTGCTGTTCCTTCCCTTCCCAGAACCAAATTATTTATTTAATCCACTCTTAACACTGTTCACTCTTACCAGAAAGTTTTTCTGAATGTCTAATCTGAATGTCCATTGCTGCAAACTGCTGCCACTGCTTGCTTTTGCTACTAGACACAGAGAACAGGTTTACTCTCCTTGGCTTCTGTATGACTACTGTAGTTAAGATTTTGAAACAATAGTTTAAAGACTTGGAGTAGAGAGCTGATATTCAGCAGGCAGGCTGGTATTTTTGTTACGTGTCTCTTGACTTTTTTAGACTAAACTGTCCCAGCTGCAATAATTTCTCATAGGTCACATGTTATAATCTTTCCATTATCCTCCCTGCTCTATTTTGGGTTCTCTGTAGATTTCTTACAGAGTGGTGCAAGCACAGAACTACAGCTGCAATTTTAGTGCTAGAAATACAGGAAATACAATGCTGAATGCTACAGATCTCTCTACTTTATATATTTCAGTATAAAGTTTGTCTGAATGATTCATATTCTCTGCCCTCCTTCTTATTGGTACAGATAAAATATAATTTAAGAAAAATCTCTTTACTATTTGCATTTAAACTGTGTTGCTATCCCTTTTATCCCTTTTTCTCTTCTGGCTTTCCAGATAAGCACTCCAATCTCCTTAAATCCACACAAAGATAAGATTACCTTTTTTGAATATATTTGTATTGCACTCACTTCTGTCCATTTTCAATCTCTCTGGTGCCTTCCTTTTCTGCCAGCTCAATTTCAAACTTCTTGGACTGATCATCAGTATTCTGTCACACTATTTTTTCCAGGATTACAAGTCTCCAATACTTTTCTTCCTCTCCACTGTTTCTGTCAACCTTTATCTTTCCATTTGTCAATGTTTCATGCAAGGGCCTTCACAGCTTTTTTCCCATACTATTCCAAATGCAAACCCGCCAAGTGAAACACAAGAAATCATACTGTAAACTGCATTTGAGTGATTTTTAGGGGTTCACATTAATATTTTGGGTACCAAAAACTTCAAAACTGGAGAGTTTCATAATCTGGGTAAAGCCACACACTTTATTTAAAGCAAAACACCTACTTTATGCACTGTAAAATGGCTATCTGGGAGCTAGTATACCTTTTACTAGTAATGCCTCTTCCTGTAACAGCTTCTTCCATTTTGCCTGAAGTAAGGTAGATCAAGTACCAAACCTAACTGGAAAGACCTTTTTTCTCAGGTTCACAGTTACTTTCCTGCTAGTGTCCACAGGAAGAATCAAAAGCTGGACGTGAAAGGAATTAAAAATTTATGTCTTGCTAGTGTTGGAAAGCAAGATCAGATGCCACTGGAACAGCAAGACACAAGGAGACACCATCACCAGGCCTGACCTAACTTGTGTTTCTACCTTGCCTACAGTGATGGGGCAGGTCCAAAATCTTGTTTGATGATCTGGACTCTCAGCTGGGCCTGACAGCTCACCCTGCCTGGGTCTCTGGATGTCAAGTCCCCCACCCCACCAGCCCTATCATGTCATTGTCTCCTTATCCTCATGGAGCAGCTGCCCCTTGCTACACCCTGACAGCTAGATCAGGCCTTCCTAAGTCCTGAGTTGAGCATAGTGGGGCCTGGCCATGGCTGTGTGGGATCTTCTGCAATTCCTCCTGTGCTATCAGCCTGACTGGCTTTGGTGTCCTCGTTGTACTGACCCCCCATCCAGCCCCAGTTACTGAGTGAACCTCCTCTCAGAATCCACCTGGCAACCCCTTGGAGCCGGCCCCTTCTGCCACTCTCTAATTCCATCTGCTGTGGCCCCTTTCCAGGCCATTGTCCCTGCCCTGGGTGAGTGTCCATAAAGTTACCCACTGACAACCTGCACCAACTAAATCCCTCTCCCTGTTCTGAGCTCTCAGGTGTGAGGACACACCTTGTTTGTGGGGAATGGGAGTTGCTGTCAAGGCTGTGAGGGCACTGACAGTCCTGACCAACCCTGGCCTGGGTCCCCTGCCCTCTGCTCGTGGGCTTTGAGTCTGGCCTGTGCTGTTGGTCCTTGCTGGAGCTGAGCTGTAGGAGTGCAGGTCTCCATGCAGCTCAGCCACAGCTGTGCCCCTGGCTCCCTAGCCTGAGCCGGAACCTGCCTTGTTTAATCACCTTGTTTGGTGATTCCCCAGTGGAAGTGTTCAAGGCCAGACTGAATTGGGCTTTGAGCAATCTGGTCTAGTGGAAGGTGTCCCTGCCTGTGACACAAGGGTTGGAACTAGATCACCTTTAAGAGTCCTTCAAACCCAGCTCATTCTACAACTTGCCTGGTGATCACTGGATTGCATCTGACCCAGGCTACCATCACTGGACCTGACCTGAGTCATGTTTCTGGTTTGAGACCCATCTCATCACCATGGACTTGTCCCGGCTGATCCTGACTCCCATCTCCAGGCTGCCCTGCTCACAATCCTCAGGCTGGAGGAAAAGGCCCCAGCTTCCTGCCAGGCTCCCCTACTGCAGGGAGCACTTGGCCCTTGTTGCTTCCCCACAGTGTGGGCACAGCCTTCCCCAGCACCAGTCCAGGCCCAGAGCTGTCAGGATTACAAGAAGCCTTTGCAGCATCTCGTCCTCCTTTCTGCCAAAGGGATGTGAAATAGTCAATGTTGAGAGTATTCACCCATGGAAGCACATTTGATCTTCAGCCAGGTCTTGAAATGTAACAGCCTCTCTGCAATAATGTTCTGCTTATACATTAATTGTTCATTTCTGTGCAATTGTAAAGAGAGTGCTGAAAGTAGCTAAAACAGAGACTTTCATGCTGTGGCAATAACTGTATGCTCTTGAATACCATTGGCATCAGACTTAATTCTTAGACATTATAATTATGTGAGAGCTCATTTTCTGTGAGTTTGCTCTCACCTGTCTTCCCTATTTAATGTACATTATAATATTTTGTACTTTTCTTCTAGGCTTGAATAGGAATATTGTATTAGGCAAGCAGGTGATGAGATTCTGTTCTCTGTTCCAGGTAGCATAATTCCACCAATTCTGGTCCAGTTACTAGGATTTGCTGTAATTTAACTGCAATCAGAATTGAATTGTGTTTGTTTAAGAAAGAAAAAAAGTGTCTCTGAATGTTCATTCCACAGACCTTTTCTGTTGTAATGGAGATCAGTGTGTGTTCTTTTTTCTATTTCACGTTTTTATTTCAGAGCCTTAACATCCTAATAACAACTTTATTATCTTCATCCTGTTGTTAGCAAGTAACTCAGGTAGGAAATTAAAAAGAGCTGTGCATTGAACAAAAGGCATTTAGAGGCCCATTAAGCAAGGAATTTACCCTTTTAACATAAATGTCTGCATTATCATTATTGATAAACACAAGGAGAAGCATCTATTCTTTCATACTTCTGTCAATTAACTATATGTGAAGAGTTTTGAAAGCAAAGATGTCTTGTAAAGTAATAATTTGGGATTTCTTTTAGTTTAAATTTATAAAATTAGTTTTAATACCTTCTTTAGGAGTTTAGTCTCCCAAACAGTTAAATAATTCTTGTTGAAATGTCACATGCATAGCACAGTTTAGTAAGCATCTGCAGAAATGGTCAGAGCTGGATGAAATTAGAAGGAAAAACTTTAATTTAATTTAGTAATAAGGTACATTAATTCAGACCAATGTAAATATTAAAGGTAAGACAATGAAATACTCCATGTTTCTAGGAAACATACACATAGAACATATACACTCATATCTTGAGTAGCATGCACACACACACAATTCTCCAAAAGATAATCTGTACTTAACAGCAATATAATAATGTTTAAGCATTTTGAGGTAGACATAGTACAGGTGAATTTGCTATTTTGCTGTCATTCATGATTTACTGGCATTGTTTTTATACCACCACTCTTAGTTTTAACAGATTTTTTTCCATCATCAAAAGCATTACCTACCATAAGCTTAATGTGTAACGTCTGAATCTGAGAGTTATAACTTTCTGTCCTACTGTTTTTGCAGCAGATCAAGCACACTCTAGTCATTAAAAGGAAGAAATAATCCTCAATATAGTAATTATTTTGTCCATTTAACTTCGTTTTGATACTATACTCCATTTTTACTTTCCTATGCTAGTGTAAACTAATGTTTATATTATCTTGGAACCGTTGCAATGCATTTACAGTATTTGCTATTAATAACTTACATATTTAAATTACAGCTCTGAGAAAACAAAACAAAAAATACATCTTTGTCACCTTTTGTTGAAATCTGGGAGTTTCCTGAGCTTCTTCTTCTGTACTGTGCTTTTTGCTGCCTACCATCTTCGTTACTATGCTTGTCTTGCACTTTTCTCTGCAGCTATCACACTTACCTCGAGGGAAGTTTGTTGGCTGTGAACCACCAGAATTCCCACTTCTTGTTCTTAAAAGACAATTGAGCAAAGGTCATGCCAAGTTGTTCTTGTGTGGTTGTCCAAAGGGAGGTTAAAGATCGGCTCAAAGCAATCTGCTGTGATAAAGCCTTTAGCAGAGGAAGTCCCAAGTCTTGATGGGTTATTTTTCCTTCCCAAAGCAAAGCCTATCCCTTGCTCCCCCCACCTTTTATTTTTTTTTCTCCCTGCAGCATTTAAATATGCTTGTTATGCTGTGCTGTGGGAAACAGATGCATTCTTGTTGAGATGAATGTTAGGATTGAACTAGCATCCATGAAAAAGTCTTTTGTTTGATCTGTGCTGTCCCACAGTGGAGCCGTGGCAACAACTTCCGTTTGGGAAATTAACTGTATCACTGTGTACTGGCATCTGTACACAGGCACTGTGTACCTGAATGACAAACATGCCACTGTTCACATGACAGCTGACAAAGAGTATTGTTTAATTTTAATTGAAAGTATTAAAATCCAGCCAATTAAAAAATCCAAAGCATGTGAAGGCTAGGTATATGTGAAATGCAGCGGCATTCTATTTTTATTCAAAGTTTAGAGATAGAGTTTAGAGATATTGTTATTTTATAAATGTTTATGTATCGTAGCTTAAAAATTGAGTAACTTCTGATTTTGAATCCCACATCACTCTTGCTGATTGTCCCTGTGTTTAAAAAAAGAAGTAAAGCAAACAGTGTCACACTCCTGTGAAGGAGAGGCTGTGTGTAGGTGTTGTTGGCTTAACCTGGCAGGCAGCTACACAGGACACAGCCACTCACTCACTCTCCCACCTGCCCCCTGAGTGGGATGTGGGAGAGAACTGGGGGAAAAAACCCAAAGTAAAGTATTGGGGTTGAGACAAAAACAGTTTAATAGGAGAAAAAAAGGAAAAGAACAACAACAACTAGAATGTACAGAGTAAGTGATGCACAGTGAAATTGTTCACCACCCACTGACTGATGCTCAGACAGTTCCTGAGCAGTGGCCTCAGGCCAGTTGCCCCCCCAGTTTATATACTGGGCACAACATCTTATGGTATGGAATATCAGCTGGGGTCAGCTGTCCTGGCTGTGTCCCCTCCCAGCTCCTTGTGCCCTGCAGCCTCCTTGCTGGCAGGGTGGAGTGAGAAGCTCAAAAGCCCTTGACTTAGCATAAACACTGCCCAGCAACAACCAAAACATCACGGTGTTGTTAGCATTATTATTTCCAGAATCCAAAACACAGTCCTGTACCAGTTACTAGGAAGAAAACAAACTTGACTGTGGTGGAAACCAGGCCAGCAGGTCAGAGAGGCATTCTTCCTGTGGCTGTCAAGTGTTTCCAAGGATGCACGTTTGCCACAGCTAAGCTGGCCTGTTAACGGGGTCCAGCTGAGAGGGGTCTCATTCTCCCTGGCAATGGGCACTCTGGCTGTCAGTGGCCAGCCTCTGTCAGCACCAGGGACCTGCCACAGGTGGCTGGGGTCATTCTTCTGCTTCCATCTAAGACTAGGTCCAGCAGTGGATAATGTTGTACTAGCACCTGGGTATGTAAGTTTGGAGGATTGGGAGGTTTTTAAATTTCTCTTACCAATGCAAATGAGTCCTGGTGGAGAAGGAAGGAAAGTAATTTTCGTTTTCAGAACCATATAAATTCTCTCCTCCAGATAGTTAAAAACAATCAGTATATTCAGACCAAATAATATTAGTTCACATTTCTGCAACAGCATATCAGCCTTAAGGAGAGAGCCCTGTGGTGCCACCTGCCTTTGCAAGAAGCTGGAGTCAGTGCCTGCATATTTTCATGAGCAATTAATGCTTCTCCACAAAATTCTACAAACGATGGTGGTAGGTTTTTGCGTAATGACTGGCCAGCACTGATGTTTTTGGACAAATTATCAAGGTTTATCTGAAACAGCACAAATCCCATCAGTTTCCCTGCGTTTCTGAATGCACACACAGACAGATCTGAACCCTTTTAGAAGAGAGGACTTGTAAAGCTTCAGTTGTCTTAATTGAAGCTTTTAAAACCTTTTCCCATCTATACTCGAAAATGAAATGTATCATTTTCTGGACATAGTCCTTGCTCCCCAACTGAAGGCTGTTCTGTAAGTACTCTTGACACATTTGAGTGAAGGTATCTGTGTAGCATCAAAATGAAGAGAACATACTCCACCTCCCCACCCTGACCAAGTCAGGGGTATGCAAGGACAAAGGTCTGGCGGGTCTTTTCTCAGAGCCTTCCACACACTTGGCCTCTTGAGAGATCAGAAATCCAGTCCGAAATGACTTTTTTTTTTTTTCTTTCCATTTGTAGCAAAGAAAATAAAAAGGAAAAGGGGTTTGGAAAATAGGAGGGCATCCAATATTATATATATAAAAATACATATAAATATATATATGTATATATGTATATACACACATACACACATATATATATATATGTTCACATAACTATATAAAACACATTTGTATTAAACATATATATACATACACACACATATATATAAACATATTATGTCACTAAGCTGACCAGCCACTACCTGCCTCTGAAAGACTCTAGAGTAATTTACTGAAGAAATTCCTGAAATTTGTGATAGAGCATCTACCTAAATATGCAAGAAGAAAACCATGGCTCCTACATATGTTAGTATGATCACTATTCGACCTTCAGGGGTTACAGGTTCATGGAAACCGTGTGGGAAATCCCCGTTTCTCCAGCTGGGAACGTTGTTGCAGGTGATCTTTCACGCTCACGCTCCAGCCTGGCTCCAGCCTTTATCCCAGCTCAGGAGATGTATTTTATACGTGACATTTAGACGTGATATATTTATGACAAAGCATTTAGACATGGCTTTGCCCCAGCTGCGGCACCGGACCCCTACTGGCTATGGGTCCCTGCAGCAGACGGAGCCCTGCTCAGATCCTTCGGACGCAACTCGCGGGATCCCGCGGGTCCTGGCGCCAAAACAGCGCCTGCAAAGCCGCGGCCGCAGCAGCGGGCCCA
>VXAX01002162.1:105849-184520 GCA_013399835.1 Leptocoma aspasia | reverse complement strand
GGTGGGAGCACCCTCAGCCCGAGGGTCACGGCGGGCGCGGGCGGTCCCGCCTGGGGCTGGAAGCGCGCTTGTCCCAGAGGAGCGCATTGCCTGGGCCGCTGGCGTGCAGTGAAGGCGAAGGGTTGACAGAAGAGAAACGCGCCCAAAGCGGTGTTTGCGGTTCTCCCCCGTGGGGCAGCCGGCAGTGTAAATGCCCCTTTTACCCCCGCCCTCAGCAACACAAATCCGGACTTCTCTCAGCTACGCTGCCGGGGTGCAGCTCTATTCACGAGTTGATGTCCTGGTGCCACCAGGAGGGGACTGCCCTGCTCCTCTGGCCAGCCTTGGGTCTCCTCTGCCTGCACGGGGTGTTCAGCTCCTCACACTGAACCCGCAGCCTTGTCCCTGGGCTGTTTGTTTGCTTTTAGAAGTTGGATTGGGTCCATTTGGTCCCTCTGGTCGGATAACTGTTCCTCCTCCAAATTAAGAGAAAGAAAAAAGGTCAGGAGAAGTAGAAAGCACCTTGCTGTGGAGAGCATGTGGAAGGGAAGGAAGTGGAAGAGGAAATGGGGTGTCAGCTGTCAACAGATTTCTAGTTTGTCTCAATCTGGTCGCACTCAAACGTTGTGGAAACCGCCTAAAAACATCACTGCTTTGTGGCAGTGTAGGCCTTCTCTCAGTCTGGTATTCCTGAGTTGTCATGGAGACATGCAAAATAAAAGGAGCTGGAAATTCCCAAGGAAGGGGTGGTGGGGGTGTCTTACAGGGAAAGGCTGATGAGATCTGAGAGGTGCCTTGGAAATCTAGGTGGTAGCTTCACACTCAATGTGAGCTGGCATGAGAGGGCTCTTGGAGCTGCCTGTCAGGCCATGCCTTCAGTATCATTCCAGAATTGGCTTAGGAGGAGCCATCTGTGACTGTGCTTTTAGCCAAGTAGGTTTTGGTTTTAAGCAAAACTGCAGTCATCTCTTAATGCATCACTGAACACTTAAGTACCAAAGCTATCAGCTCATTGTTAAACTAATTCCTCTTGTTTTTAATTAATTACAGCTATGAGTGAGTCTGGAAGTTTTGCAGCATCACGTTCTAGACGTGAGAGGAAGAATAGAAGAGGCCAGCAAGAAGCACTTGAACGTCTGAAAAAAGCCAAAGCTGGGGAAAAATTAAAATATGAGGTGAAAATTCCTCATCTTTTCTTCTTAATTAAAAGTGAATGTGAGCTGAGAAGCTTAATCACCATTTATAGATATGTAAAAGTTATGGGAAACAAAATAAGCCTTTCAGATCAGCTTTTGTGGTTTTAATTGTGTATATTTTTCTGAGCGTAGCTGTAGTTTTCTGCTTTCTAATACAATTTATTTGTTTCTTTGTGTTTTCAAAACTAACCCAGATTTGTTAACTGCAAGTCAAATATGCTTGCCATTGCTTTAGAACTATGCTACAGGGAAGGACCAATTTTTAAAATCACATAATTAATGTCACGATATGAAGTACTTTTTTTTTAATCTCAAATTATATTAAACTTTAATTTCAGAGCTTTACACGACTGAAATCCATTAATATGGATATGCTGTGTTTTCACAAAGAACCCAAAATTTAAGTGGTGGAACTGAAATCTGGCAGTGTAACATTGATACTGTAACATTGTCCAGTCCTGGTGCCAACAGGAAGTGACTTCCTCTTTGAGGTGAATAAATGTAAAGAAACCAGAAGTCCGTAGATCATTAAGATGCAAATTTTCTCTGAGCATTCTGCTTGGGTACATAAAATCCCTCTCCTTTTCATTGAGCTCAGATTAGTGTTTGAGAGTAGAGCCAAGGCCAGAAATCTCCACTGCTCAGTTTTTAATTTTTAAAAATGTTTTTTGGTAATGAAATGAGCAATAAAGCAAGTAATTTTCAAATGAAATCTTTGCCAGTACTTCAGTAGGTTTTGAGTTTCAGTACACTGATAATTTTAAAAATTGATAACTTGTCTTTTATCACTGCCAAAAAAGAAACTTAATGAATAACTGTCCTTACTGGTTGTGAACAGTGTAGCAGTGTGGGAACCCTACATGCATTCTTGGGAACTTTTGTATTCTGACTGATCTGCAGTATTAATTATATGGAAACTGTTAATTCTCAGTATACCTTAACTGTAGGTTGAGGAGTTCACGAGTGTTTATGATGAAATAGATGAGGATGAATACTCCAAGATGGTCAGAGACCGTCAGGATGATGACTGGATTGTTGATGATGGTAAGTTAAGATGAATTTGGAGAGTTATTTTGGTTCTAGTGTTATAACTCAGGCTTCATGATGTTCATGCTTTGAGGTAAGTTATTGTTAATACATTCTTAAAATTTGTTTTAGCAGACAAGAGAAAGACATTCTTTTAATGGAAATTAATCTTTGCATTGTTCTCATAGCAGTCTGTTAGGATGGTAATGAAAATATTTTTCCATTAAGACCTTTCTTGAAATTTCATTTCCAGTTATCAGTGTTACAATTTTACCTCAAAAAGTACTGTTATTGATAATTTCTGATTAAACATTTAAGAATATATATAGTCTAATAGAAGATACAGCTGAGAGTGCTGTGGTTTTTAATTTTGTAAAAGTTTGCTTTTGTAAGTTTTGCTCTATATTAAAGAGGGAAAAGTGTTTAAATATGTAAAAAAGTCAGGAATATCAGAATACGATTTAAACCGCAATTTTTTAACAATTTTTCTACAGATGGGATAGGTTATGTAGAAGATGGAAGGGAAATCTTTGATGAAGATCTGGATGATGATGCTCTTATTTCCAATAAGAAAGGTAACTTGGATGTGACCACTGAGGACTGTCTGCCAGGGTCTTTTAAAAGGTACCCAAAATGGGCAACTTCCTGTCATCAGTATATGTGGTAAATATGGCCAAATGACAGATTACTTGGAGCTCTGTCATTCTGTGCCTGTGGATTTTATTCAGCCCCAGTGATGCAGAGGATGGAGGCTCACAGATTGAGGTCACATCACTGTTAACCTGGGGCACTGCTGCTCACAGTCTTCTGTGGAATGGGGATTCACTTCCAGAAAAAAATGCATCTGGGAGGAGTCTTGGTTTTCAAAGCCAGTGCCTGAAAGATGTGTGGTTTCTCTTGACTACTAAAATACTTGTATGCTTGTGAGATCAAATCTAGGATCATACGATTTTCCCAATTTTTTTATGGAATCTGGTGGCGAAATGAGGAACTGAAGATGATGTTGAGAATCCAAGCCTAGTGCCAAACTCCTGGACACTCATTTTTTATTCCCTGGAGATCTTCCATGTAAAGTATCTTTGTCCTTTTTCTGGAGTATGCAAAAGGCATCTCTGACATGATTAGGAAAGACAGGCTGATGAGAGAGTTTTTAATTTTTTGTGTGTGCATGATAGCTGCTACAAAGCTGAAAGATGACTAGGCTTCATTTCAGCCAGAAGTGTAAAGGTAGAAGAAGTAGACTACCTTGGCTATCTATCCCTGCTAATAACTGGACCTGTAAACATTGAACTTTTCTTACATAAAATTCACAATTTTTAATTTTTTTTTGTTTTGGTAGGAAAAGGTGGCAAAACACCTACAATTGATAAAAAGAACGTGAAAAAATCTGTGGTGTCAAAGCCAAACACAATTAAGTCTATGTTTATGGCCAGTGCTGGGAAGAAAAACACAGATGTAAGTTTTTACATTTTTGAATTTAACTATTTCTGACTTGTTCACAGTTTTAGTGGGAGTGGAGTAAACCAAAGGCTCATTTTAGTTTTTTGTGTCTAGCGAGACAAACTTCTATTACGATTCCTTGTGTATGAAGCATTTCTGAAGATGTTGTGTGTGTTTTGTGGAAGTCCTCTAGTCATTTACTGCTGTCCTCCTGATTGGGTTTGCACATATAACTGAGAACTGTTTGACTAATCTTACCTTATAGAAAACTGTGGACCTGTCCAAGGATGATTTACTTGGGGATATTCTTCAAGATATTAGTGCTGAAGTAAGTATGTTAATCTGTTAGAAGCAACCTTAATCCATTAATTTGTCATGGAACATACCAAGAAAATACAGTTTTTTATGAAACTAGACAATCTAAGACCGATTTCATCCATAGCACATCTCACTGATACATTCCACGTGTGTGCTGTCTGCCTGTTCTCTCCACTGTGCAGATGTTGCATGACTGCATTGCTTGATAAGGCAATACCTCTGTGACCTGATTACAGATGGTTTATATTAAGATGATGTGGAGCCTGTGCTAATGCAGCCTTCAAGGTTTTTAGTCACTGTGGAGTGAAAGAGGACTTGGCTGCCTCTGGACTGTGTGCTGTGTATCTGTCACCACACCTCAGCCAGGGCACTGTAGGACATCTCCATCTGACCTGTGTGGGTTCACAGAGGAGCTGGGGGAGCAGTGTTTCAGCAGGTGATGGAACGTCAAGCTCTGTCTGCCTCCTGCTTCCCAGGATTTACTGCAGAGAGCCAGGGTAACACTCCCCTGCAGGCAGGAGTGCAGGATGGCTGCTGTGACAGGGTTGGACTGTCTCAAATATGTAATGCCCTTGTAGCAAGATTTCTTAAAACCAAAAGGATTGCTCACATGTAAATGTTGAAACTGCTGTAGTGGGGAGATACTGAGGTGGAATATGTTGAACCATAATAAGCTTAACATGTTTTTTCAGCCTACCAAAGGGTATAGGATGTCCCAGTGTAAAGTTATTCTCTTAGTTTTGTGCTCTTATTATTTTACTCCTCCTTATGACATCTCATTAAGGCTATAAAACCCCCCATGACTATAACCATCCCCGCCCCCTTGGTATCATTAAAGAAATGCATTTTAATGCTGTCAAATTTGTGGAACATTGATTAGGGAAAATAATGTTAATAATTACACTACGGCTTCTATTTACTTAAATATTAGTTAGCTACTGATTTGTTTTGTAAAATTTCTTGCTTGTTTTGTAAAATTTCTTTTGTTATTCGCTGTCAATAAGGTTAAGTATAAAATATCTGTACATGTAAATAAGTTAAAATGTGTTTTCCTCTAGTGGAACAGTACTGAAAGAGCACTTCAGCCTTTCATGAGGCATGTATGTTCAATACTACTACTTCAGCAGACATGAGAAACAGCACAAGTTATTCTGATACTTGTGCAATAAAGGCACAGTTAGCTATTGAAATTCCCACTGTTTGAAAACTGTTTCACTTACTGGTGGCAGTTTTTCTCAGATTGTTTCCTCTCCCAAAAAATCTAGTGTGTGTCTTCATGGGCTGATGGCTCAGGTAACATTTTATGGGGCTGGGTTTCATATCAGAATGTGTTTTCTTCATCAGCCAAAAATATTGGTGTCCTCTTTCTCTTTGATGGAAAATGTTACTAACCAAGGTAAAAGAAACACTGAACAACTCTTTGTTTTGTCACTTTCTCTATTTTTTCAATATTCAGACAGTTCAGCTAAGTCCACCACCAGTTATAATGCTGAAAAGGAAAAGATCTGCTGGAGTACCACTCAATCCTTTCTCTCTGCAGTCCCAAACTTCTAAGGTAAAGGGGAAAAGAAAAAGGTTGTTGTGATTAATAAGCGCTAATCTGTGTTTTTGTTGATTTGAATACTGTTGACTTTTAGTTCTCCTCCTGGAAATTAACTTTCTCCTTAGCTTCCCTAGCAGTATTACAGTGTAACTCTGCTTTTTTCTGCATCACCTTCCACGTGAATACATAAACAGTACAATTAGTTTTGTGTCTGTAGTATAGTAGGAGTTTGTAGCTGTTACATTTGACAGGTGAAACTTGTTACAATGTTCAGTGCATCACATGAAGGCAAGTTTCTGCTCTGTCTCATTTCCAAAGAGTAGAGAAGACCCCTGTGGCAAGGAGAGAAGGATGGGAGGTGAAATAAGCAGGGGTGTGGAAAAGGATAAGAAACCAATTGTTTGCAGGAATGGAAAACAAATGGAAAATTGAAGCTATGGATAGAAGTTTGCCCTAGTGGAAGATTTTGGACTGCAAGGAGGATGGGCTACTAAGGATGGGAGGTTATCATTTTGTTAGGAATTCTGGTAAATGGAAAGGGCTTCATAGCTGGAAATACAATGAGATAGTTGGTAATTGTCTGTAGAAGGAAAGTGGCATAGTGCTGATTTGTGAAAACGTCGTGTGACATCAACTCTTATGTTGAAAATAATCCCCAGTGCTACTGATCTTAACAGTTGTGTTCAAAACTAGAAGCAATTGGAAAAAAAGGAGAGGTATAGTAAGAAAGGATCATGGTGCAAAATATGTGGAACTTTTCCTCTACCCGTGGTTACTGGATCTGCAAATAGCAAGTGAAAGGTTTTGTTATTTTTTTCCTTCTTTGCTTGTACAAGATTATTTTTAACTCATGGTGGAAATGTTTTTCAGGTAATCACCTCTATATCAAAGAAAGTTCCTGCTCATGTCAGAAAGGAAACTCTTCCTCCTGCTTCATTTCATCCTAAACACTCCAATTATACAGCAAAATCTGTCAGAGTCTCTGAAAATGAGGACACCAAGCATGTGCAAAAACCTATGGAAAATGAGGGAATAGTGAAGGCAGTAGGAGAGAAAGCTACTAAAGGTATCAAAAGTAAATCAAAACCCAATTCTGGAAACTTTAAATATGGTATAGTAGTTTTAAAACACTTGTTAAATTATACTAGCTTAGAAACAAAGTATCACGTTTAAGCTATCTTAATACTGTATATTATGGTCATGCTTATAGTGTGCTATCTCTGCATACTGCTGTAGTATGCAGTGTGTTATTTTAATGGTTCAAGCCTTTAGTACTACCTGCAGCACTTCCAGATGATGATCAGGGAATGATGGATTTTGATGAGGATGACTTTGATGAACCTATGGAAGCAGAGCATGTGGAAACTATACCTGAGACAGCTGAAAGCTTGAAAAGAGACAATGAAATTGAGAAGAAAGAGACAGTGCAGCTGGAGTCAGAGAAGAAAGAGACATCTGTCTTGTAAGAATTTCTTTTTTTTCTTCCACTAAGAAGGCTGTCAATTTCCATAAACCTTAGATTTAGCTTCATATTTATCTTTGGTAAAGGGATAATTGTGATACAGACAGAATGGTAATAATGCTGTGCAATGCTTTTTTCTTTGTAGTTACATTAAGAATAGTAACATGCTGATAGCTACTGAATTGAAAAATATTTGATGTTTTTGGGATCTAGCATGTGACAATATGTATTTCAGCACACTGAGGTGACTCAGTGTAGGTGTTGAATAGTAAACTTTGATGTCAGTAAGCAAAACCAAGGAATTTCTAACAATACTTATTCTAAGTGAATCTGAAAGTATTTCATAATAGATGTAGGTAAAAGTTTTGTTGCTAAAAGTAATGGTGAACAGCTATGTCTTTGGAAATAGGAAAAAACGTGGGCTTTTCCCTGTTTTTGTTTTTTCTTTTTAATTGTTTGGAAAATCTTGAATCATGTGTTTCCATAACAAAATACTTCAAATTGTAAAATAATTGAATGATGAAAAAGACCTAAACAGCTAATGACTGAAAAGGTAGTTTTGTTGAAGTAATTTGTTTTTCCCACTAAGCAACTTGTATAGGTGGGTGGATATATTTGATATGTAAAGACTTCAATTGACCAAGGCTGAAATACCAAGTGACTGATTTTTAAAGCTTGTGTGTGCTGTATCAAGAACCATACATAAATGTGGGTTTCTGTCTTTGTCACTTCATCCCTATTTTCAGAAGAAACCTGAGGAAAGCCAGCTGTTGGGAATGTTGCTTGTTAGTGGAAAGAAAAACAAAAGATGTGAGAATATAGGCCTGGAAAAAAGCAAAATGGTGATTATAGCAAAGGCACAATTTTAATTGTTTTTTGTTCTTCTGCAAAACCTGCAGAAATTGTTCTCTCCCAGGTCTCTCATGTTGGGACAGAATTGATGAGGATGAAGCTGATCTAGTAGCGGCAGAAGTTCAGCTGGACCCCAATCTCCTTCCACTTGTGAATGGGGAAAGTGATGATCAAGTCTTGAGATTTTATTGGCTGGATGCTTATGAAGATCAGTTCAGTCAGCCAGGTAATTGTTCAGTTAAGGCAGAAAAGGCTAATCTGATTCTTTTTGTTCAGATTTTCTTTTTTGAAAATTGGGGTTTTCAGGCTTGACTAAATTACATCCAGTTGCCCTGTGTCTTTGTGCTCTAAGATGTTCATCTTTTGTTTTTCTGTACCTCTGTCTGCAGAGCAGGGCACTGTGACTGGGAGAAGAATGTCATCTCTTGGCCTAGTATAGAGGTAGGGAAGTAAAAGGGACTTACTAGCACTGTTCTGTGTTGGTGACCCATTGTCCTTCTTAAAATTTTATACACTCCAGGAGCAAGCTGAAGTTGTTAATTTCTTGCTCAGTGATGCAACAGCTGAGCATGCTTTCTTGGTTTTGGAAAAGTAACTCAAAATTCACGTGGATGAATAAAAAGCCTGTACTATAGCAGTTGCATGATTTTCTACAAAGGAAAGGTATGTCTGTCAAGGGAGGAAGGTGGTCTGAAAAATATGAGGTCTGTCTTCTATTTCTTATCCCTTAATTCAGACTATCTAAATCTTGAAGATTGTCTTTGCATTAAGATTGGTAGCTCTCATAGTCTTCAAATGGCATCATTCTGATCTCAGCTCTGACAAAACAATTTGTGTTCACATCTGTTCTGAGCACTTCCCATCCATCCCCTCATTTCATTGGCAGCTTTAGGATCTTGGGTTTCTAGTTTGTGTTTCATGTGTGTTTACCAGAAGGTTCTTTCACATGTTGGAGGTTTTTTTCAGTTGAAGCTGTAAGCATTGAGTCAGATACATTTCTTTGTTAACACCTTTTGTTGTGAGTTGGGATGCCAAACTTAAATAGGAGACTGTGCTGAACAGCTTGGTGATGGGAGTGGTAATAATCATAGATATCTTGATGAAATCAATGGCTCTAATATAAAATTGCTGCTTTTAAAGAACCCACTATTGTTATTTTTCCCTTTTTTTGTCTTTTAAGTCAGTGATTGCTGAATGGAACATAATTATGAAAGGATTTCTGTTCCTCGCATTGCAAGGAGTGTTCTTTTCTCATTATGACTTTTTCAGGATTGAATAATAAAGACTGCACCTGTTTTCAATTAGTAATGTAGAAGGGAAAATTTTGATATTGCTTTTTGTTTAACATGTTCATGATCTTTGTTTGTGCCTCATTTGCTGTGATGTCAAATGCATTGCCTGAAGAGTAAATACTATAGCATAATCACAAGACTCTTTCAAACTTAATGATTTTTTGGAGGCTTACTTTTCATAATTCCCTTTATGTAGTCTTAGACAGAGAACTCGAGAATTGTGATCCTATTAACATTTTAAAGAAGTAATGAATAAAACCTGCCCTTATTTTTTCCCCCTCTGCAAGACATTTTCCCTGTTTCTTGACTTTGCTTACCTTTTGGTTAATTTAGTAGCATGGTCTTTCTTTTCACAGGCTTTGATTTATAGGCTTTATTCATATTTTTTCTTTCTTTAGTCTTTCCATGGTCTTGCAGGGGATAGGGCCTGATATCTCTCAGTTGATTTTTTTTTTTTTTGGTTTTGCATGAAATGTCTCTGAAAACTCTTTGAAGTTAGTTCTGCTTTTACTGTCTGTGGGGGTGGTAGTGTTTGTCAGTGTTCAACTGGATGATCTCAAAAGGTTCCTTCCATTCTAAATTAATCTGATTCTGTGAAGCCTGGTTATTAAGACTACTTATTTGTCTATGCTGGAGTTGGTAGAAGTTTGTCTTTGCAATCCAGGCAGGCTCATGTATCCTCCTTTCTACTCTCCTGCTTATATGTACTCCTCTGACAGATTAACTACTCCGTGTTCTTAATATTTCCAGCTGTTCAAGCAGTCAGCTACTGTTTTGTGGTCTCTCTCACAGCTTCATCTTTCTGTATGATACAAACCTATCTGAGGTGGTTTTTTTTATCCCTTAACAAAAAATAAAAGATTGCTGGGGACAAGAACTTCATCTTCCCTGTCACTTAGATGTGCAATTGGAGCTCTTTCTCGATACTTCTATTCAAACTGTCTAAATCTTCAAGATTGCCTCTGTATTAAAATTTCTTAAGATACTTTGTGCAGCTGAAACTTGTATCCTTGCTCTCATCATCTTCAAAACCGCAGCATTCTCTGTCCTTGACAAAAGTAGTCTTGTTCACATCTATTCCAAGCACTCAGAAAATGATTTTTCATAGCCTGTCACTTTGACTCTGTCATCCATCTTAGTGCATCTTCACTGATTTATCTTTGATCTAATGGAGTAAGAAAGGTGCCTTTATGTCTGGTAGATCTGCTGGCAAAGATGAATTATAACTCTTAACCAAGGACTTGTTTGTGCATTGGCAGGCCAAGGAGAAATGCAGATTCTATGCATGAAATCCTGTTTCTGAGACAGTCTCAGCATGGATATTTCTGTTTTCATCAATAGTAGTATGCTGTAGGAAGAGTGTCTTCCATATAATCAAATTCTAACTTATTTGGAGCTTGAAGGGAGCCTGGTAAAGCCAGGTTTCTGAGTTGTACTTGGAAGTTTTTTGTACTTGTAATTTGCAAACTGTCTGTGACAGTCGGGTGGCTTGGTACTATGTTAGTTGAAAGTCTGACATAATTTGATTAGCAGTTTGCAGCATTTTGTTCTACTGCCAAGTTCTCTGGGCTTAGGGATGTGCGTGTACTGTAATGACATTGTCCACAGTGAAGTCAGTTGCCACTAGTCCTGCTCTGTGTAATCTTTCTGAGTGTCTCCCTTGGTTACAACTGTTGTCTTGGCACCCAGGATTCCTAGGAATGTCATGCATCTTTGGGTGTCCTCATTTGTTAAAAATAGCCACTTGAAAGCTGATCAGCTTCTAGTTGTTGTTTTCAGAATGTTTTTCTACAGGTTTTATTGGTAATAGAGTCTTGATCTCACAGTACTGAACTGTAGGGAAAAGGAGTTAATTGTACTGGTCTAGCTGAAGAGTGAAAAACTGGAGATAACATATATTAGAGGATTGATTGACAGCCTAGGCATTCTGATAATCTTCAGCTTTCACTGACTTCTCTCTCCTTCCTCCCTCTCTCCAGGGATTATCAAACTAATACAGCCTGCAATGGAATATCAGAACAGAATTTTGAGACTGGCTGTGTAATGCCATTTTGAATTTTACATACCAGGTGTTACTATAGCAATGGAGGTAGAGACATGAAGAATGATACAGGTGTCTGTAAAGCTGGTGTTTAAAACAATTTAGAATGTGCTGATACATTGGAAAGATTTGTTGTTCAAGGACCTAACACAGAAATGGTTGTGTTTCAATGCAAGAACATGTTGTAAGCTGCTTCAGGTAAGATGAGAAATGATTAATTTTAAAATTGCGTATTGAATTCTTCGCCCTTCTCTCTTAGGTGTGGTATTTTTGTTTGGCAAAGTTTGGATTGAATCTGCAGCCACCTATGTCAGCTGTTGTGTGACAGTGAAAAATATTGAGAGAACTGTTTATCTGCTGCCACGTGAAACAGTAAGTGTGACTTTTAAGCATGTCAAACATAAGTACCTTTCATTCTGCTTATGGCAGGTTATGAGTGTAGCAGTGTGTTTATGGAAGCTGCTGGAAGCCAGTGTTGTCTGGTGTAGGTGGTAAAGTTAAAAACAATGTGTACACAATATATTGTCTGTGAGCTGCAGAGTAGAGCCCTGTGACTTACCCTGACCCTAACTAACAACTGCAGACAAGTTTTTACTCTTAGACTTGCTGCTTAGCAAATAAAGCGGTCTTGAAGTATTACTAGAAAACTTAGTGCTTTTTAAACATTCTGTTTCAAGTAGTATTTTCTAAATTTGGGATTTCTTGGTTGATTGCATTTTAGTTTTTCCTAAAAAAAGAGATACATGATTCGTAATAGCAAAGTAAAATTCAACTTATTATCATGTCTGCTGGCATTTTTGTTAATTTGTAAAACCTCGCTTCTGTTTTTGAGGAAATCGACCTATCTACTGGTAGAGAGACAGAGACTCCAGTAACTATAATGAGTGTTTTCAAGGAATTTAATGACAGCATTTCACCAAAGTACAAGATCATGAAGTTCAAATCCAAGGTTTGTTTGCAAGCATCTGTTTGGTCATTTTCTGTTGTTCTAGTTTGTGAGGGGGGAAGGCTGTTGAAACACTGTCCAGGGAGGGAGGTTGTGCCAAAATGCAAATATATAACTCCATGTGTAAATGTACCTGCTTGTAAAAACTATCCAAAATACCTATATTCCTTTAAGAATGGTAAATCTGCAACATGGTTGTTCCACCAGAAGTTTAAACAATGCTTTTGTAAATACTCGCTCATTAGCTTCTTTAAAACTGGGTTGAGTGTCAGACTGGCTTGCTGAGCTGTTTTTGAGAATGCAGAACAGATGGAAGTTCTGATAACTAAAGCCTCATGTTGTCAGAGTTTAAAATGAAAGATTGTGTTGTCCCAGTACTCTGGGATTACACTGTCTTTGCATTTGACCAGGTGTCTTATTGAACTCTATCTCTTTGCATGTTTCATCCTTCTTCTCACCTTTGCAGATTTATCTTTTTAAGAGTGCATGCTGTTCAGAGCATGGATTGTCATAGTGTGGCTATGCAGGAGGTAACAAGTGAGAACTGTCATTCAGTCTTGAAAGCTGTTCTGTGCTTGGAATTATGGGCAATAGTCTTAAAAGTGTTATTTTGCTGTGCTCTTCTCAACAAATCTTTAAAATTACATTGGAAAAACAAAATATTGCTATAATGTAAACTTTGCATGTAAATCAGTATAATAATTGTCATGAATCTGCAGGAAAAGAGCTGATTCTGCTGAGAATGTTGCAGATTTGAACTGAATAAGTTTGCTAGTGTCAGATCTTTATTGTCCACTTACATAGAGCGTTTGTCTTTCACAGGGGAGGGTAGAGGTGGGAAGCTTGGGTGGGGAAATGTGGCAAACATTCAAGTTAGGGGAAAAATCTGTTCTGACTGAAGTGCTCAAAAAAGTTTATATCTCTTGAAATAACATGTCATTAATCTGGCAAAGCTGATTTTCATTAGTTGTAGCTTTCCCCATCCTGGCAATCTTGTGATTTCACAGGATTCATTCCTGAATAGTTAATCAGCAAGTGAGATGACAAGTAAAAATGCAGGAAGAATGGAATTTAACAATATGTAAATGAGGGAAAATAAAAACAGTTTGTGTGGCAATTCAAGTTGGAAAGATTCTCAGGAGGTCATCTCATCCAAAGCTAGCTGGAATTATTATGAAAGTTTAGGTTGTTAAAGTGAAAATGTGAGCAGTGTTTCTCAAATAGCAAAGTCATGCAAGACATGGCATCTTTTCAGCAACTTGTAACTTAGTGTGTTATTTACAGAGCTCAGGGAAAATACTCTGATGTAAATTTAGGTTTTTCAGTTTTCTGTTATTTCTCATGTATAGTTGATTATAACATAATTACATGTGGGATCAGGAGTAAATTTACTCTGAAAGGAGTAAGTTTAACAATAGGTAAAAAACAAGTTGCTTATAGCTCAGTGTTCAAAAATCCTTTCAGGAATGAGGGAGAGAATTCAAAGAAAAATCATTTTTCATTAAAAGAGGATGAAAACACTTGAACTCTAGAAAAGAAAGAGGGAGAAAGGTTTCAAAAAGATGCAGATCTGCTTACAGAATCTTGGGAAACCTCCATCTTTTCCATGGTGTGCCAAGTGAGAATAATGTGAATGAAGTAGTAGAGTAATGTAGTTGAACATTCAAAGATGGCTCTTAAAAATCAAGGTAAAACCTGACAAATTTTTACTGAGCTTACACAGAATTTAGGGCAGAAGACCCAACAGTCTTGTCTGGGTACATGGCTACAGTACATGTGGCGTCCTTGGATGTAGCACAAGAGTAGGGAAGTGGGAGCACCAAGACACTGTTGAGATTTTCCCTGAAATATTGTAACACTTGGTCACCCTCATTAAAGGGTGAAAGGAAAGTTGAAAGATTAACTCAAGTGACTACAGGTACAAAAGAGGAAAGATTAACTAAATTGACTACAGGCAATTAGAAGGATGAGACAAAAGGAGAATCAGTTTTACCAGAGATGACTGTGAAAGAGCTTTAATTTTTTTTAGCTAGTAAAGTGAAGAATAATAAGACCTGTTTGCTCTCTAGAAACATTAAAAGGGGGTGAGCAGCGAGAGAACTATTTAAAGGACAGTTTAGCAAAAGAGTGAATTTGTAATTTTTAATTCATGAATAAATTAGGCAGGATAGTTGGTGCAGGGAAGCTCTGAAATAACCTACCAGAATTGTTTCTGAACAGTAAGATTTCAAATTTTGTTGAATTCTTAAGTAAACTGAGTTTTATTAAAAGGATAGAAGCTACCCAGCTTTATTTTGCTTGTAATTTTCTGCTAATTTTGACAGTTACTGCATTCTGGGAGCGTTTAATGAGAACTGGAGATAGTAGGAAGGTATGGCAGTAGTAATATGGGAGATAAGAGAAAGGACAGGATAGTAGAGCAGGGCTGTTAGTGGGGTCTTTGGAGGATTGTTCAAAGATAGTATTGCAGTAACTCAGATATTCCAGATTGCACAAAAGTGACTGTGAACAAGTGGCACCAAATCTGGCCAGCCTTATGCCTCTGCAGCAGGGAGGCTTTGTGCTCTCTGCAGGATAATTGTAGAAGTAATGGGGTTGTCCCATTGCTGTGCCCTCCTTTTCTTCTGTTCCTCCCTGAGATACCTGAATTTGCCTGGTTATATACCTGAGTCTCTTTTTCACAAGGAGCCATCAACCTCCTTTTCCATGCTCATACCACCAGAGGCAATGTGTTACACAGCCCTTGCATCTCTGTCCATGGGGGTGTGCAGGGCTCTCAAATTGAAATGCTTTGTGGCATTCACCTAAACAAATGCTCCAAAGAAGTGATCTTTACCCAGTTGTGACTCTCTGTGGTGAAGAGCTGATGTGCTTTAGAAGATCTCCCCTGCTCTGTGATGTGCAGCCAGTGGATCGGTGCTGTGTTGTTAAGGGTTGGTGTTTTGAAAGATTTCAAACAAACTAATGGGTGTGTTGCTCAGGTGAGGCTTGTGAGCAATACATTCAGAGTAACATGAAGTCTCAGTGTTTGCATAGTACTGTGAAACTGAAAACCACTCTTCTTCCATCATTAGCTGGAAATCAGGAAGGTTGCTGACATCCCTGCCATGCACCCAGAGTTCTTTTATTCGGAATACCCCTTTTTGTGATGATGTGGAGACACTGAGACAGGTTGTTCTCTTGGCCTTGCCAGCACCCAGCTTTGTCCCTCTGAACACACTTAAGCCGTATCATTTCCTGCTGCACCTGCTGCTAATTGTAGCTTCAATGGGTTGCACTGCTGCCAAGTTAGCAAGTCTTCACAAATCAATTTGAAAGCAGCCTTACTCCACTTAGGAACTTAGCAGCTAATCACTGCTGCTCATTTCTGCTCTCTGAAGGGCCACTTGAAGGGCAGATTATTCTGCAGCAAGCATTCATTCACTGAGTCCTGACCAGACGCTGGTGTAATTGAGCTGAGCTCTGTGGAATAACGCAGATGAAACACTACAGCAGACTATTTTTATACTGTGTTCATCTTGCGTTCGCAACAAGAACTTGTTAAGCCTGAGAAGTTTTTTTTTTAAATTGAAAAAAGAGGGGGAGCACCAGTGATATGTGCTAAGAGCAGTGCATTGCCATCTATTATGTTACAGCTCTGATCTGCTCGTGTTAGGTGCTGCTGTGGCTCAGCAGTTCAGATCCACATTTGCATGGGGATTTGCAATGCTGATCTGGCTTCATAGTGGTGCTCTTCTATCAAGTTCTGTTATGCTTCTGTTTCCATGAGACTGTTGATGCCATAGTAGTTTCTGGATTTGTCTGCCTGCTATTTATAGCAGAAGTCCCTCTCCTCTCCTGCCTGGGCTTTGCAGCCTTACAACTGCAGTAGTACATGAAGGAGCAAGCTTAACTGCTTCTTGTAGCACCTCGAGGGAGCTATTGCTGATGCTATTAATTTAAGGGAAAAAAACCGCAACCATCCAACCCCCAAACCAAATAACTTCAAGTTTGCCTAACTGTGCATGTATTTTGTAATTTTAAAATTTTATTCCCATATATGGTGATTTTGCTTTTTCTTATTAAACTTTCTCTAATGGCATATTATGCTGAGTCTTGTGTATAAAGTGGTGAGCATTGTCCAGTGAGAAATGTGATTTTAAATTTAAGATGCCTCTAGGAATTCCTGTAGGAAAGTAATATGCTAGCATAGTTATAATAACAATAGTATGTAAAGTACTATAGGGCAGAACACACATACGACACAGTAGAGCATGGCATTTCAAGCAGGTGCCAAAGCACTGTTGCACAGGATATTGCAATAATTTGGAAAATGAAAGTAGTTATTCTTAGAAACTGACAAGCTGTGTTGTAGAAAATTGTTATTGTTCTTGAGGAAAGCAGAAGTGATACTTAACTTCAGACTTCTTTAACTGTCTTAGTTAGAGATACATAAACAAACTTGACTACTTTCTAGTGAAATGTAAGTCAATTGAAATGAAAAATACAGTAGTGTCACAGAAATGATCTGCTGTAAGCATGTGATAAAAGCTGGCAGATGGTTGGGAAATCATCTCTCTTGGGTTCCTCTGAAGTGCTGGTACACAAAAGCCTGCAGTGTGAAGGGAGGAGTTGTGTGCAGTTACAGGGATACAGTCTGGCTGGGATCATAGATGTGGTGGAATAGGATGTGGTTAAGGCAGGCTGGGGTAGCAAGGAGGGGGAAGCCCTTTTGTGTATCAGGGCAGTGAGAATGCATGGAGCCCTGCCTGAAGGTGGGCAAAGAGCTGGCCAGGATCAGAGGATGGACTAACGGAAGGGACATCATGGTGGAGAAAGGAAAGCCAAATCCCACCTGGAGCTGGGTCTGGTAAGGGAGACATAGACCAGTAGGAAAGGCTGCTGTAGGTACAGGCAGACTAGAAGAAGTGTGCTGCTGACAGGGACAGGAGCTGTGGGGACAGAGGTCATGGAATAAGCTGCGATACCGCATGTCTTCTTCACCTTGGTCTTTACTGCTTAGTCCAGCTTTTAGCAGTCTGTGATGGCCAAGAGACCAGAAGGAAAGCCTGAAGCACAGAAGACTTGTCCTCAGAGTAGGAGGATCAGGTTAGGGCACATTTAAACAAATTGGACAGATAAAACTATGTGGGATCTGATGGTGTGCAGCTGTGTGTGCAGAGGGAGCTGGCCAATGTCAGAAGGTGCTTGGGAGTGTTTGGTGTGGATTCACAGAGGGAAAATGATGCTTCACCAAGCTGGTACCTTCTGGGAAGAGATGGACAGGTTTGGTGGAAAGGAGGAGAGCAGTGGCTGTTGTTTATCTTGACTTTAGAAAGGCTGTGAACACTGCCTACCATAGCAGCCTCACAGACAAACTGATGGAGTGGGGGCTGGTGAAGTGGGCAGAGCGGTGGACTGAAAACCAGCTGCCCTACTGGGCTCCAAGGTGTGATCACTGGCACAAAATCCAAGTGGAGGCCAGTCCCTAGAGGTGCACCCCAAGGGTTGATACTGGATCCAGTCCTGCTGAGCATCCTGTTAATGATTTGGATGGTTGCATGGAGCACACACAGAGCAAGTCTGCAGATAGTACAAAACCAGGAGAGGCTGATATACCAGATGGATGTGCTGTCACAGGAATTTTGAAAGGCTGGATATATCTTATGACCTACAGGAATCCCATCAAATACAAAAAGCCAGGAAATGGTCCTGTATGAAGACTGGAATAACCTCAGGCACTAGTAGATGATGGTGATTGACTGGCTGGAAAGCAGCCTTGGAGGAAGGAACCTGCTTATCTTGGTACATATGAGGTTGAACAAGAGCCAACCATGTACCCTTGGGGAAAAGACTGCCATGGGCACTACCAGCAAGTGTCAAGAGTTGGTCCTTTCCCCTTTGCAGCCCTGGTGGGCACCCGTGGAGTGCTGTGTTCAGCTGAGCTCCTCTGTGTGAGGAATAATGTGTGCTACTGGAACAAATCCAGAATAGGACCACAAAGGTAATTACAGGGCCTGGAGCATCTGTCATGTGAGGAGAGGCTGAGAAAGCTGGGACTGCTCAGCCTGCAGAAGAGAAGGTTCAGGGTGAGAGATTGGCAGTGCACATCTTTATATTGTTTATAAATGTTTGATGAGCTTGAGTAAGGGTGACTCTGGCAGACTTCTTGCTGGTGCCTGATGGAGAAACACACAAAATTTATCAGAACTTGAAACACTGCTTTACTGTAAGGGAGATCAAGCACTGGCACAGGTTGCCTAGAGAGGCTGTGGAGTCTCCATCCTTGGGGATATTCATATCTGGATGGAGAGATATGAGCAACCCACTGAGCAACCCAGTGATTGACCCAGCTCTGAGCAGGCAGCTGGGCTAGACAATGCTTTGAGATCCCTTTCCATCTCAGCCATTTTGGGATTTTGCAGTGATCTGCAGCCACCAGTTCTCACGAGTATGTCTGAAACCTGTGAATTTAAAGAATATTTCTGAGTTTGCCTAAATACCAGGTGGTTTTGGTAGTGGTTAGTATACTTGCCAGTCAATTCTGTAGAAACTCTTTGTGCTAAGAAAACATCTAGAGATTAAAAACAGGCACTAAAATATTCTTACTGTCTTCAGCTGGTTAATAATGAGTTGCAGAATTGGTAATACATGATCAAGCCCATGAAATGTGTGTTTTGCCTGACCTTTTTTTCTTTAGCTTTCATATTGGAAAGAATGAATATTCAAATGAGAGATACTGAAAATATAATACCTTTGTTTTATACAGAAAGTGGAAAAATACTACGCTTTTGAGATTCCAGATGTACCAGCAAAATCTGAATACCTAGAAGTTAAATATTCAGTGAGTATAATTAATCTGATAAAATATCATACCTTGTTTTTTTATCTAATTAAGTCTACAACGTGAGCAGTTTCTGTATTAAAATGGTCATTGAACATTGTAGTCTTGGCTGATGTATCCAGTGTGGATGAAGAACTTCAACTTCAGTGTGTTTTTACATTACTGTCCTGATTTTTAAGTGGAGCCCATAGTGTGATTTCCTTAGTGACTGTAAAGTATTATGGGTTAGGGCTTTGCTTGTGGGGGATGATGGTGATTCCAGTACTGTGTTGTTTTGTTAAGGTGCTGTCTGAATATGGTGTGTCAACCTTGAAGACTTCTGTGGGGTGAAATGACTCACTGCTCTCTGTTACTTGTTAGGCTGAATGCCCTCGGCTTCCCCAAGATCTGAAGGGACAAACATTCTCACATGTCTTTGGAACCAACACCTCTAGCCTGGAACTTCTCTTGATGAATCAGAAGATCAAAGGACCCTGCTGGCTGGAAATAAAAAATCCACGTATGATGATTTGCATGTGAAATACCTGGTTACTGGGAAACACATATAATTATAGACTGGGGGGGGGGAGAGGAAGTTTAAATTGTACAGATGAATTATCATTTTGTACATTAACCTTGCAACTTACTGGCTTAATTTTCATTATCTAGTACAAATTGCAAGTTATTCTTCCTTTTTTGGAGTGACAAATATCTATATAAAGTTGTGCACTGTACAGATGAGATTATAACTTTCAATGCCTGTGAGAGGGAAGTGTGCAGTGCCTAGCAGCTGCTGTTTGATGCATGCCCTAATGCCATATATATGGAGCTAAACTTACTTGACTTACTTGACTTGAAAATTACTCATCTTTCTTCTCTTGATAACTTGAAGTTTGGGTTTTTTCTGGAAATATGTACTTCTAAGAACAAACAGCTGCTAGATGGGGTTTTTTGTTTGTGAATTAGGTTTTTATTTATTTTTTCCTGACACTTGGAAAAGTTTGTGGTGTGGAGCTGTTTAGTTTTAAATGCTTTCTGCCTCGTGATTGGTGTGTAGCACTTAGAGGTGGTCATGCTGCTTTATTTTGGCTTGGTAAGAGCATTTATTCAATGTGTGTTGCATAATCCCATGAACACAGGGATGTTGATCATACTGGACAAAAGCTACATCTGTGACTGCAGTCTCCTTGGGGCACTTCCAGTGTAGAAGTGACTGTATGAATGGTGACACCAGGGGGGTTCTCTTCAGCAGCTCGCTCAGTCACTGACAGAACTGATACCAGTAGGGATGACTCTGTGTAAAGCTTCCTGAAGTATTTTTTGGGTTATGTAGACCTTGATCCAAATGGTTTTTTTCTTATTTGGTGTTGAAGAGCTCCTGCTGACTGGGAAGTGAGGGCCCAGGGAGTTACCAGAAATTGGGCAGGATTAGTGTGTGTCTTGGACTATCGCACCAGGACAAAACATTTGACGGGTGTGCTCTGTGCAGCAGTGCCATCAGAGGAGCCTTGTCTGTGGTTCCCAGAAGAATAAAGGTGGTTTTTGTTGTTTCCTCAGAGCCTTCAAATCAGCCAGTCAGCTGGTGTAAAGTGGAGGCTGTGGCCATGAAGCCTGGCTTGGTGAATGTGGTTAAAGATCTTTCTCCTCCTCCTCCTCTGGTGGTCATGTCCTTCAGCATGAAGACCATTCAGAACCCAAAGACTCACCAGAATGAGGTAAGTCATCTGCTTGCATTTTGGTTTGGTTTTGTTCTTTGGCATATACTAAAAGTATCCTAAGGCTTGGAAGAGCCTCATAAAACATGTTTTAAATATATTTACTGTTGAAAAGTTCTCTGCTCTGGGCTTTTCTAAGAATATTTTACTGGGGTCCCACTTTAGGCTTGGGGGCCTGCTTGGTGAGAATGCTTACTGTGACAGTGGATCCTATGTATGTTTTGTGTGTATATATGTATTATATATATGTATCCTATGTATGTCTTGTATTAAAACCTTCTGTTTTGTCTGTTGTGCCTCATAGTTATAAGTGAGACTGCCCCAGCACAGTTGTTAATGGATTAGTATTAATTAATTAATTAAGCTGGAACTAATCATAGGTTATAAGTGAAATGACCAGGCTTTTCTGCTAATAAAGCTCATTTTAAAATGAGAATTTGGTCTTGATCTTAGAGCACCTGCTATTCTGCTGTAAGATCTTTCTTCAGAAAGGAGGAGAGATGTAGGTGGCCACTCTCAGTTGTGGACTGTGTACTTAGGCATTTTTTTTTAACATAACTCTCATTAATGTGAGAAGAGATTTAGTATTCACAAATAGGCTAGGATAGTTCTGGCTTCTTGAATTGAATCTGGCTAATTGAATTGAATACTAACAGGTTGGCAAATTTTTCAAGCAGAATTATTCTTTGTGGTGAATTTAAATTTTTTTAGTGGAAGTATGGAAAATATTTGGTTTCTGGCCAAAGTAGTGGGACATACACAAGGCACCAAGAGGACTCTGCTTCCCAAGGTGCTTTAAAGCCTTTCTGCTTTGTTTTCTGTTGGGTTTTCCTGATCAGTATCTGGGGAACCAGGCCATCCTGCCAGCAAAGCAGTCAAAAGCATCATTAAAGCTTACTGGCTTCCAAACACTAAACCTCTTGGCTTCTTGGCAGTGTTGAGTGCTTGCTTAGGAACAGCCCTTCCTGAGGCAAGGCTTCTCTGCCCTGCTTATACCTCCCCTGTACTCCATGGGGAATCCTTTACATTGTGGGGTCTGGTCAGATTCAGAACAAAAACTGATAAAAGTAGAAGTTTTCCAAAGTGAATTATTTTTCCTCTCAAATTTATAATCATTTAGGAGCAAGTATTACTTCATTTTCCTTGAGATCAATTGATAGCTTTCTTCTTTTCAACTATTTGTAGTTGTAATTAAAATAAGAAAGATCTGTTGGAGAAACAAGAGAAAAGAGATGAGGGAAAAAAAAGGATGGAAGAGTTGCATGTGGATAGTAGTCATGCTTATTTGTTCTTATGAAGTTGTGTGTTCTATATCTCCTTGGTATAGGTTGTGGCTCTTGCAGCTCTGGTTCATCAGAAATTTCCTTTGGATAAGGCTCCACCTCAGCCTCCTTTTCAAACACACTTCTGTGGTATGTACAAAATTATTAATTCCAGGTTTTTTCTTTTTTTGTTCTGTTTTGGTTTTTTGGTTGTGGAGGGGGTTATATTCATTTATTTATTTATTTAAATTTTTATTTCTTTCTGTCACTACAGCAATAATGGCCTAAAATAGACGATTGACAAACTTCACTGGTTACTGACTTTTTACTGAAGACTTAATTAAAGAAATCTTAGTTTGAGATGATGCCAAGTAACCTGCTCTATACAGTTTCCCGTAATTTTTATTGGGTTTACTCCATCTTTCTCTGCCAATTAATTTAGACCATTTATTTACTGTCACTTTAATTATTTTTCTGTTCAGCTCTTCTGAACTGAACTAAGTTTTCTTAGGGGAAAAAAATCTTGCAGCAGGTCATTGCAGTAATATCAGCTAAACCTTGAGATTCAGACATTGGCTGGAAGTGTTGAGGTTTGACAGCTTGTGAGAGGAAGTTCTCCAGGAGCTGTGGCCCACAGTTTTAATGTCCAATGATATGACTCAAATATGACTGATTCAGATTGGTTAATGCTTTAGTGTTTACTTGGTTGTCTTAAAGACACTATCTACTTAAAGCTGGTGTTTCAGAGTCAGAGGTCAGTTTTCTCAGCTCACTTTGTTGTGAATGGGTGCTTATGGGGAGGGTACAATTAGGAACTTGTATGTAAGTACAAATATCACTTTTTGCAGCTGTTTCCAAACCGAGTGATTGCATTTTTCCTTATGACTTCAAGGAAGCCATTAAAAAGAAGGTAATTTCATTTTGTTACCCTTCTGATTGCAGTACCTTATAGAATATGAACTTCATGGTGCTTTTGGTAAGTGGTGAAGAGAAATAGTCTAAGTAATGGAATGATTATTTAGTTAGTTTTCCACTCTGCAGACTTAAATGGAGGTATTTATTCTGTGTTGCTTGTAAAAAAGTGGTGTGTGCTCTGTGTGATTCAGTACTGCTGCTAATTGTGCTCTTGAAATAGATGGGGTGTTAGACAGGAGAATTGGAAAGATTTTGCAAAGAGGCTAAAATTGTGGTTAATTTTCATTATACCTGACTCTGTACTCGTAGTAAACTGGGAGAATTTGTCTCTTCTTTTATTGGAGAGTAAAGTCTGTCAAAATTTAGAAGACGTCCTTTCTAAAGGGTGGAGGGAGAGCTGACAGAAAAATAAAGTAACCTATTTTTGTTTTTCCTCTTTATGTTTTTCCTATTTCTGTGTGATCTTAAAGTCTGTGAGTGAAAGATGAATATGGAGCGTTTTCCTGGTGTGCTTGATTCTTATGAGGCTCTTAAAATATCACTAGACACCTGCATTCAAAAGCAGAATGGGAAAAAGCCTCTGAGAAAAGCTTTCCAATGTCTATGGGAGTGAGAAAAAAAATCCTTGAATTACAGGAAGGAAAAGCAGAACTCTGTTGTGCTTTGTTATTGTCTTGCAACTAGTAGGGGAGAGGAGATGCTTCCATTTTAAACTTATTGGGTCATTGAAATCAGGTGCTCTCTTGCTCCTTTTAGAATGCTAAAATAGAGATTGCTGCAACAGAGAGAACACTGCTGGGATTTTTCCTTGCGAAGATTCACAAAATTGACCCAGACGTTGTTGTGGTGAGTAGTTCTGAGACTCTGAGAGTTAAATTAAAGCATATTGTCAGTTGGTCAGCTTTGTTCTTTTTCTTTTGTCCCCTTAGAGGCTTTTTAATGCTTGGCTTAGGCTGCCTTATGAATTGAGTTTGCTTATGAGACAGCAGGTATATTTTGATACAAAGATGATACGGAATTTTTCCTGACAGCATTTTATACATACTATTATTTCCTATAATAGCTGAAATAGGCAGTATTTTCACAATACCTGAAACAAGTTTGGTTTTTTTTCTTTACTCAGAAAGACAAAACACAACAAAAAACTGATTTTCTAGAAAATGGGAACTCTTGGTATACCTAAGATTCTGTTGCAATTCAGATGTTCATATAATTTGTGTTTATGCTGTAAATCAAAATAACCATCTATACAAATCCATGAGATCTGAGAAAAGTTTTGCAATAAGCATTCTTATATTTTCTACTGTTTTAGCAGCTGAGGGTTTATTATAGGTACTTATTTTGTTTTGTTTAATTAATGTGCGGTTCTGACGTTCACGTAATGAAATTCTTTAGAGAATTTGAAGTTGGTTCTAAGTCTGAGGTTGATTACATACAACTTGTTAGATTACATGTATTTACCTAACTTCTGTAGGTAGATACAAATAATTAAGTGATGGGAATATGATGAAATGAGCAGTCAGTGCCTGATGTTTTCAGCTCAGTGCAGCTGGTATCCAGTGTCTGCCTTATGACCCAAGCTTCTTGGTGGCTATGGCAAGGAATCAGAAGAAACACTGCAGCCAGTGGCTTAAAATTGGAGATGCCAAGGGCTGGGGTGTGAGAGCTCCTGTTCTGAAAACAGCAGAGCTGTGTTGGTGCAGTTTAATTTGCACCTGGTTTAATTAGTGCTGTTGAAATGCTGCTCCCATTTTGAGGAGCTGCTTTTACAGCACAGTCTTGCACTGCACAGAGGTACCTGCAGTTCCTGGTGACTGGCTCATGTTCCTCAGGGTAGCATTTTGCACAGGCCAGTGTCATCAATGTACTTGGCACTGTTTAAAATATTTAATGTTTAAAATATTGCTGGAGTGCTTTGATATGTAAATATTGCTTGCAAGGTGTTCCTACCCAGATTTAACAGCTCTTCCTGTTGTACTATCAAAGGAAAAAAAATACACTGTTTTGATGCCCCTATTGTGACTTTAACAGATGGAGAGAAAAGGGATTACTCTTGGCTCAAGTTTGTATGCTCTATGAAGAATGTTTTGGATTTTTCTGGAAAGCTTTAAATCCTAATCTCTGGTATCAAAGCATGAAGTGTATTGTGTGTGCTAGGAGCCAGTTACAGAGCTGATTTTGGTATTCTACTGAGCAGCATTGTTAGTGTTAAGACTAATGAGTACTGTTGATGAACGTTCTCTTAGAAAGTGCTTTCTACAAGAGAGATAATGCCATCAATTAGTTGGAAAAAATCACAAAGGGCAAAGGAATACTGAGTGTGTGAAAGTAAGTCTTTCAATTTGCATTTGTTGTAACCTTTTTTGTTATTTTTTCTGCTTCAAGGGTCATAATATTTATGGATTTGATCTGGAAGTGCTGCTTCAAAGAATTAATTTGTGCAAAGTCCCTCACTGGTCCAAGATAGGTCGACTGAGGAGGTCTAATATGCCAAAGCTTGGGGTAATAAGATTGCTTAAGTCTTTTAAGCCCCTTTATGTTGCATGTGATTAAAAATGAATTAGTTTTTCTGAGGAATTGTAAATGTGACACTGATGTATTTTGCCTGTTGGTCATGCTGAATTTCGTGGTCCCAGATCAGGAATTATGAGTGTTTATATGACTTCTATTACAGTAATAGGATAAACTGAGTTTCAAGTTAGGCTAATTTAGTTTACTTATCTCAACTAGATGATAGTAATGACAGATTAATTGCAGTAGTCTTTACTGTAACTGTCTTTGTCTGCTGTAACTGTAAAATGAGAAAAAGCAATTTGGATTGATGGGTGAATCATCCCATAGAGAGCTGCTAAGCTAATAATTCTGTAGTTCTTACTACAGTTTGTTCGGAGGACAATGTCTGAAGCTTGGAGTACTGAAGTGCTGAACATGGCTGTATTCTTGCCTGTTCCTGTCCTTCCTAGAGGCCAAGTTGGGTATTTCTGTGTGGATCCATGACTTTTTCATCCTGCAGTTATTACAAAAAGTATCCCTGGAAGAGAGACAAAATCCACATCCAGGTTCTTGTTGAGGCTATTCTAATGATTGAAGAAAAAAAAAAGCATGATAGTTTAAGAATTAAGATCTAACTATTTGTGAAAGTTAACTATTTCTTAATGTCTACATACAGTGAAAGATACCATGGATTCCTTTAGGGCATAATTATGAGTCCTTGAGTATTAGTGCTATTTAATAGAGTATTCGAGTACTTAGTGACCAACTGACTTGACTGAGTCCTAGAAACATATATTGTGGGTAGAGGATTTTTTGTTTATGTTTGTATGTTTTGTTTTATTTGGGTTTTCTCTCTTTGTGTAATATGATGAAGGGCCGAGGAGGCTTTGCTGAAAGGAATGCTGCCTGTGGTCGAATGATCTGTGATGTAGAAATTTCTGCTAAAGAACTAATTCGTTGCAAAAGTTACCATTTGTCTGAACTGGTCCATCAGATTTTGAAAACAGAGAAGGTAACAATTCTACCAGAGGAAATTCCAAATATGTACAGGTATGTTGCTGACTGGGGGTTTTAGTCCTTCTCTGAAGAGCAGAGGAGCTGGTTCCCTGACATAAAATTTTACTTTTGCTTACTTGATTTGTCATGGGGATGCTGACTTAGCATACATATATACTACTGAAATAACTTTTCATTGATTTGAAAAGTTAAATACTGTCTTGACATTATAAATTAATGTTTCAATCTACTTGTGGTGGCTTACTATGTGTGAAGCAAATTGATTTGTGGGAGCACTGGTGTAGACACACTAACAGGAGATGCAAGCCTGAGTTTTGGGGTGGTTTTCCAATTACAAGAGAGTGCTATAAAATTCATCAGTTGTGTGCTACAGATACCATGTGTTCTGTACAGCACATAGGTCTGAAGTCTACAGAGTACAAATGAGATAGATTTTACTTTGCTGGGCCATGCCCCTTCTTTCCCCAGTGATTCTCCTCGCTTACTGTTCATGCTGGAAAACACCTGGACAGATGCCAAGTTCATTCTCCAGATCATGTGTGAGCTGAATGTTCTGCCACTGGCTCTTCAGATAACAAACATCTCTGGGAATGTCATGGTACGTTTTTATTACTTTCCACCTCTCTCCGCTGTCCCCTCCAAACAGTTCCATGTTTTCTGTGTTTGATTGGCTGGGTTTAATTTCTAAACAGTTCCATGTTTTCTGTGTTTGATTGGCTGGGTTTAATTTCTAAACAGTTCCATGTTTTCTGTGTTTGATTGGCTGGGTTTAATTTCTAAACAGTTCCATGTTTTCTGTGTTTGATTGGCTGGGTTTAATTTCTAAACGCTAATTTAGAATGCACGATGCTGTCAATTTTTTGCGGTGACGAGCAGGAGAGTTCAATGTTCTAATCAAGTAATAATGTAAAACTTCCTTAAAAATATTACATTTGAGTTTTGCTGTCAGTGTTTTCTGTGCTTTGCTTTGAGATCTCTTTTCACCCCCTGTTTAGTCGAGGACGATGATGGGCGGACGGTCTGAACGTAACGAGTTCCTGCTGCTCCATGCCTTTCATGAGAAGGATTACATTGTGCCAGACAAACAAGTTTTCAAAAAGCCTCCACAGAAGCTGGTGGGTCCAGTTTTTCTCTTCTTAAGAATTTTTATTTAAAAAAAAAGGAAAAAACATTCTTCCATCTTCTGCCTGTTACTATTCTGTGGGAACACAATGAACCCCAAACATAACTCAGATATAACTTACTGGTATAGCATATGCTTAATTAAAGCATTGTTTTTGTGTGGAATTGGTAATGAGACAGTGTAACAGCTTTTCCATTGCATCACAGATCTATAACAACTCAGTTGTTCTGTTAGTTTGAAATTAAAATAATCTACCTACTTGTCTGTGTGGGGCAACAGTAAAGAAGACAATCTGTGTTGTTTAATATCTGCATTTAGTTATTTTGATGAACAGTATTTCAAGAAAAATTGGTTATATGGATGAAATATCCAAAGGTATTAAAAAAATCCTTTGTGTAATACCAGTGTAAATAATAATTATAGAAATATCCAGATGTTTGTTAGTGAACAAATTAAAATTTGAGAAAGTATTTGTATTTCACTATATTTTGCTTTTTCGTTTTAAATAAGTTCAACAGTGGACTTAAAAGCAGTAATTTCTGTGGATTGTATTGTTGCATCAAAGTAGCACTGGAATTCTAAATTATTCAGAATAGAATTGAACAATTGGAAGAAGAATTCTTATTACAACATAACAAATACCACAATATTCTTTAGGTCAATAGTAATGTTTTTATTTGTTTTACTCAAGCCCAGCCATTCTGTTTGCAAAACCATCATTTTAATTGTGCAATCTTCTGGGTCATGAGTTGATTTTTTTTGTAGTGTGGACTTTTACAGCCAGTTGGAAAAGTCATTCTGGTGCCATGTTCAATGATGACAATACTTTAATACAAGAGATTACTTGTAGTCTCATGTTAGCAGTTTTTTTCCTATCAGAGTTTGAATGTTGTTTTGACATGTAGAGAGCTTTAGTAAGGATCATGATGAAAACACCATATTGTGCATGTATTTTAAAAGGAATTCTGCACTGGATCCCAAATTTGTATTTGACTTGCCAAAAATAACTCCTCTAACATTACAGAAATCTTAGCGACTAGATAATGACTTTTTTAAATGCCAAATGTAGGTGGATGAAGATGAAGATTTTGAAGACCAGAATAAATCAAAGATAGGGAAAAAGAAAGCAGCATATGCTGGGGGCTTAGTCTTGGATCCCAAAGTCGGTAAGATGTGGCAATTTTCTTTCTTCAATGAAGTTAGAGGCAGGTAGGTTATATTAATACAAAGAGATTGCAGTGGGGAATCTGTGTTTGTGGGAGTTTGGTGTCGTGGTTGTGAGGGAAATCTTATTGCATGCAACAAAATTCCCAACACTGATTGTGGAATTGCTTCTTTGGAGGGATCAGGACTGTATATTTATATATAATTTTTGAATGGACACGTATGTTTTCTTTCAGTTTCTCCTCTATGTGGGGAAAACTGTACAAGTGTCCTATAGTAACACAGAAGCTATCTGTTCAACTCTGGTGAGTTAATGGGGTTGGATCGTTCCACTTCTGACAGCTTTCTGTAAAGGGCAGTGCTGCGTCTCCACAGCTGCTTGAAGGGATTCAGATTATGGGAATGTGGTACAATGTATTACTGTCACTTAAATATTAATTGTGGAGTTGTATGAAGTCCTTTGGGAGACTTGAGTAATTATGACTTTTCTTCTAAACTCTGTTTTAGGTTTTTATGACAAGTTTATTTTGCTTCTCGACTTCAACAGCTTGTACCCATCAATTATTCAGGAGTTCAACATCTGCTTTACCACAGTGCAGCGGCTGTCATCAGAAGCACAGAAGAGAGCAGAGGTTTGAGTGCTTTAACTTGTGGCTTAAATTACAGTGTCTTAACTTCAGAGTGTTTCTGTGAATCAACTCCTTAAGAAACTGTTCTTTTTCACTGGTTTTTTTTTTGTCCCCTTTCACTCATAAAAAAGTGATTCTTGTTTAAAGATGTATCATATTAATTTGAGGGCTGGGACTTTTCTGAATATTTTGTGTCTGTCACCTTCCTTTCTGTAATACTCTTACATAATCTTGGTAAGTTCTCTCCCATCTATTCTTGGTATCCTCATGAAACAAGGTTTTTACTGAGGCTCAGTGACCCTTTTCAGCCACACATCCACCCAGGCAATTTCTGAGCCCCTTTACTAGTTTCATCTTAGCTTGATAGAGGCTTCCTGAAGTTAAGTTGCTACAGAATTTATGCAAATATACCTGATGAAGGTAGGCAAAAGTCTCATGCTTCCTACAGGAAAGAATACTATTATGAGTTCAAGCCTTATTAGACATCAGGAAAATTATGTGTGTGACTTGGGAGGGTGATGTGAGTGTGTGAGCTGTGGCACCAGCTTCACAAAAACTCATGGTGTTCAAACTATGTTAAACACAACTGAATAACCTCCTGAAGGTACAGTTGGATGTACTGTTTTATAAGCAGCTGTGTTTGCTCTGGCTTATCCATGGCTGGAGATTCTAATTTCTTCAGCCGTGCTGAAACGTTTGTTGGTGGAGCTGTGTTGTAAACGGAAGCATTGAGCTGGTCAAGTCTAAAGGTTAAACCAGAGGCTTTTATTTTTAACTGGTTACAGCTCACAGGTTGGAATTAGTTAGTCCTGTAGCAACTGAAATGTGAACATAGTAGCAGAAATGAGGAGACAAGTATGTGGAGTTCTGTCAGTAAGTTCCTTTGAGTTGTCTTTGGATTTTCCCTGCTTTCTGAAGTGTGCTTCAACCTGAAGCGGCTAATTTTGATTTCTGTCACTGTATGATGTTTAATCAGGCTTTGGTGTAATTTCTTGTTACAGTTCTCCTCACACTGCTTTACTAAACTTGCCAACCTCACCGTGTCTGTATTGCCCTTCCTTTGTACATTTCTATCACTTCCGTTGTGCTTAAAATACCTTTCCATTTTTGCTGATCAGCCATTTCTTCAGTCATGCTAAGAAGGTGTCCTTTCTGCTATGTTGTTTTGCTATGATCAAGAGTTGCTTGGGGTGGAGTTCTTGTTCTACTGCTGTGCTCCATTTCAATTTTCTCAGTTGTATCATTCAAAGTATCAGTTCCACAGAGCACGTGCTCCTTTTGACAGGTCTGAACACCAAAAGTACTTATGTGGTGATGAAAAAGGGATGGATTTTTCAGCACAGAAAGAATTGCTGTGTGTGTACTTGTCTTTATATTTTTGTATTTATCTATATATACCTGAGTGAGAATGCGTGTGTGTTATTTATCTGGATTTATATATATATATGTATGTATATAAACATATAACACACACACTGATAAAAAATAAAAACCTTCCTGCCACTGGTCCATGCATTCTTTGTGTTTCTCCAGGAAACAGACTGAGGCCCTGTCCCCCAGCAGGGGCAAAGTAATACAGTTAAACAATGCAAAAAAAACCCCTCTCATGCTTGTTCTAAAATGTGCTTTGGGTGCTCTGCAGGAATTGGCACAAGCTGTATGGTTTTGGGCTTTTTTTCCCCCCAAGCTTTTCACTTAATGCATTAAAATCTAATCTTCAAGCAATAAAATTACAAGCAGCAGTGATCATTTCACAGGTTGAAGAAGAGGAAGAAATTCCAGAGCTTCCAGACCCATCTCTGGAAATGGGAATTTTGCCTAAAGAAATCAGGAAACTGGTGGAGAGAAGACGCCAAGTGAAGCAGTTAATGAAACAGCCAGATCTAAATCCTGACCTCTATTTACAGGTGTGTTTTATAGAACTCTGCTGATTTTTTTCCCCCCTCTCCCCTTAAGTGCCCTGATCAGCCTTGTAGAATAGAGATGATTAGTAGTGAGCAGTGATTGTAATGTGCTTTGTTTGTACCCCATCACTGCTGCAGACTGTATAAAAAAGCTGTGAATGTAGTTGTGAGCATTAAGTTCTGTTCCCTGATGGCTGTGGTTGGATCATTTTTCTGGTTGTGTTTCTTTTCAGTATGATATCAGACAGAAAGCTTTGAAACTCACTGCTAACAGCATGTATGGCTGCCTGGGATTTTCCTTCAGCAGATTCTATGCCAAGCCTTTGGCTGCTTTGGTGACACATAAAGGGAGAGAGGTGAGTCATTAAACAGGTTATACACACATGTAAAAAGGCTGAACTTAAGCCACCTGCTTTTTTTCATTGAATACAAGAATGATTTTGTTCTTGAACGTGCTTTTGGTTTCAGAACTCTTTAAGTTTATCTTTTCTTGTGAAACTGTTTGGTTTCAGTGGGCCAGATTGTGGTGACAACAAAAAAAAAATCAAGGCTGCTTTCACATTTTTCATTAATTTCTAGTTCTGCTTGATGGGTTAGTCTTTGATTTGGTGGTATGCTTCAGCTTTGGATGAGCTTGCTTGTAGCCAGACTGTCCTGTGGCCTGATATGACTTCCTGAAAACCTAAAGTTTGTGATAGGGTGAATTAATTATGGAGGCAATGGATTATATATCAGGGCTTATTTTCAGAAACTGTTTGTTCCTTAAAATAAAATTTCTCATTAGCTTCAGGTTTTAAGAGTTGTGCTTCACTTTGTAGGCAAAACTACTCTTGCTATTGGTTAGGATAGTAGCTCAATAGAAACCACATTGGTTTTTGTGAGAAAAATAATCTTTAATGATCCAAAGCATACCACTGATATGCGTTCATTGTCTTAAAACATAATAATGTTTGATATTAGTTCCTTATAAAGGAGAATACCAAGCAGGAGTCTGCAAAGGTGCCAGGAACAGTTGTGTCAGGATGGCTGGTCAGCCTTTTGGTTGATCAGGGGGGTGGATAAGGTCACATCCCTGTTGACAGACTCATCCTCCCTGTGATGTGAGGGCACAGCCACTTCACAATTCCCAACTCAATTGCATTGGGGTGTTTTATTTCCAGTAACACATCTTCGTTTTTAATTATCTTCCTATCCAAACAATTCTCTAGAGAGAACCCCACATTTGTTGTCTTCCCAGTTTATGTAAGCAGTTATGTTTAACCTTACACATCTGTTTAACTCAGAAATAAAAAAGAATAATGGCAAATGTGCCATGCAGCTATGTGAATTCAGAGGTTAGTATTTCCTTTAATAAGGTATTGTGTTTGTTGATGGAAGATTCAACCTCATGCTGTCTATGAGGTTGGCATGCAAAGCAGCTGAGTATCATAGCTTTGTATTTTCTAGTGGTACTTTAAAAGTAATGAATTCTACTTTTTTCTTTGGTTTTTTTTTTTAATGATCTCCATATGTGAGATGCACCACCTGCCACAAACCTGGTATTCTATGGATATTTAAGCTTTTGGCCTCTGTTAAGATGGGGAAATACTTTTTGTTTGCACATGGAATTTATTCACATTTGTCTGTTATGTATCAGTTATGAGATAAGTACTTGAAATTCTGGTGTTCTGCTGTATGTTCCGGAGTGATGGTGAAATGGGGAAATCCTACATAAGTGCTACAGAATGTGGAGGGGAATAATTAGAGATGGTTTATCTACAGTTGATCTTTGGTTGGAAAGGATTTCCTACCTCTGAAATAGTGGGGGTGCTGGCCCTGTGCCAGCTGCTGCCAAACATTTGAGTTTTTGCTACAGAAGATGACAGGAGGACACCTTAGTTTTCTGTTTTTAATGTTTTCATTAGTTTGTTTTAAGTTGAAATATCTAATCTGGAAAAACATTATTTTAAATTTTTATATTAGTCTTTCTATTCATAGGTTTCTTCTTACCACTCAGTTCTAATATAAAAGAAGTAAATGTTAAGTATCTGGAGGTTTGGGTTCTCTATGAGAAAAGGTTAATTTAAAAGTAACTATTATGGAAAATTTATGGTCTAAATTTAAATGGCCTTTTCTGATGATCTGCAATTAATACCTTTTTTTTTATACTGTTGTCAAGGGCACCTGAGTAAATGCAGGTAGGCTTGTAGAAGTCTAAGTGGGAAAAATACTGTGTGGGATGAAAACTGAACTTAATATTTGCACTAACACAATTACAGTTCAATCGTAAGTCTTAGCAGAATAATTGAAAGTGGGAAATATGTATTTCATGTTGAAGTTGTTAAAGCTCATCCTAGCATTAAGTTTTAATGTAGCTGAGAATGAGTTTTGATGAGTCCTGTAAATTGATGCTTTTCAACTGTGTGACTGACAACCTTTCCACTGAGGCTGTGGGAAGATGCAAGCACCTGGTGCCAGGTGCTGAGTACCACCTCTCCTGGGCTCTTAACTTTGTGGTTTGGAGATTCTGCTGCAGTAAAAGCAGTGGAGCTGCCGTGGGGTTCCTTATGGTGACGAAAAATACTCGTAATTACACATTGCTGTTATGAAAACACGTGTGTTACTGTGTAAGTGAACTTCTGAACTATATTAGTAGAACTTGGCATGTTCACTTCATTTTGATGGCAGAGGTATTAAATATGATGTGGAAAAGCCATTTTTAAAAAGCCAGATCATAGAAGTAGGTGATCCTTAGGGTCCCTTCCAACCCAACCATTCAGTGATTCTATGACAGTGTAATCCATAAAAGCTCAGTTCTCTTTGGTCAGCTGTAGAGAGATACGGGCCAGTGCTTGATTTTTATTTTCCTTCAGCCAGGGAAAAGAAATGGAGCGAAGCCTCACATGGCTGGCCATGGGCAGGCTGGATCCAGCGGAGTTTATCCCGTTCCAGGGGACAGTGTGGCCATGGCGGGCACTGCTCGCTAGATGGCGATAGAGACCTGGAGATCCTTAATCAATTAACGCTCATTTCTGTCAAGTGTTTAAACGTTGATTATCGGCTTTTTCAAACGGGTCTTCCTTGTTTTTCATTTGTGGGTAATCTTTAACAGGGGCATATCAATGTGAGTTTGTCAGTATTAGGGTGTCACAGGTAGACTGCTAAGTTATGGTGTGTTTAGGAAGGAAATAAAGGCAAAAATTTGCCTTTTGGGGTAGAAGTGAGTTAAAACTATAGCTCAGATCTGTTAGACCATTTTAGCAAATATAAATATTTTTCTCTTTTGACTGTAAGAAATGCCTTAGTTCAGCAAAATTTGAAAAAAAAATTCTACATTTGCAAACTTGATCAGGAATTTGTTAGAGGGATTCCTGGACTTTCCCCTCCACCCCCACATGTTACTAAGCCTTTGCCTGGACATTACTCTTGTTGTAACTATAGCAGTTGCTTGCATGGAAAAGTAATAGGAAAACATTTAATGTATTTTTAGCTGTCCTTTAATGTAATTTAACAACTGGAAACAAGATGAGTGGGGGCTGTAGAACCAGCCAGCTCTGCACCAGCAGGCAGTGTCGGGTCATGCCGTTCTAGCCTCTCTAAAGGACAAGCCTTCTGATGAAGTGTCAGTTGTCTGGTTTCCTAAATGCGGGATGCTGTTTGCTGCAGGATTCTCCTACAGAACAGCAAAGTTGTTGAGAGAATTTAACTGTAGACAGCTTGCTTGCTAATGGCTTTCACTCAGTGCTCAGGCCTTTTCCAGGTACTTGCTTTTTTTCCGTGTTGTTTTTTGCTGTTGCATATTTTTGCCCAAGCAAACTTGCCTTTGAAAGGAAAACAACACATTTGCACCTTTCAGCAGTGCTGAAAGGTAGACCTAGTGTTCAAATATGTGAAATAAAAGGGGGAAAGAGGCAATTGGGTTAATTCCAGCTTTCTCATTCAGATCCTTTAGATACATTCTCAATTAATAATTAGTTTAAGGCCCTGGCAGTCAAAAGGAAAGAATAAAAGCATGTTATCGCTGCAGTCTGGGAGAAGAATGGATGAGGGAGGAGAAAAATGAAGTGGAGAAAGATGAGCTCATTTAAAAAAAATTAAGGGTAGGTAAGCAGGTTAATGGCCGTCTACTGTAATTATGATCTGTAAAGAAATCCAGGCATTTCTTTTTTTTTTTTTTTTAAAGTCCTGTTCATCCAGGGAAAATGATCATCAGCTGCTTTCTCTTGATTGCACCTAAAGCATTGGTTATACAGTCTGGAAGGATTGTCACGTGAATGGGGCAATTGACAGACTCCTGGTTTCTTCTGTGTTGTACTGTGGGAGAAAGGATTGCTAAAAGAGGGAAAGGGACCTCCTAATGTCTTGTTATAAGCATGCCATCTCTATTTAAACAGGGAATGCAACATCAATATAACACTTTTGGAAGACATGGAACTTGATGGCAAAAGGCTAGGCAGAGTTTCTAATTGCTTTTAAATACAAAAATGGCAACCCAAAGTCTTGGGAGAAATAGTGCTAAATTGCTGCATTGTCCCAAAATGGGAGCTGTTGGGGTTAAATCATTTGCCACTGTTAAATTTATCATTGTGTGTGCGACTGTGAGTCTGTAAAAAAGCTCTGTATGTTACTCTGCATGCTGATATCCAAAATGAGTTAGAGTAGACAAGGAGAGGCTGTGTACAATCTGGAATTGTGAACTGAGTACCAAGTAGTAGAAAAATTATGGAGCATCTTCACATTTGTTGAAATATTATTGGTAGTCAAGTGCAGGAGATGACATCTGGTCTAATATAGACTTTAGCATCTCCAAGGAGAGGAAATTAAACATTTCAATTAAGAGGAATGGCCAGAATATTTTGAGTGAGGAAGAAATTAGTGAGAAGGGAAAATATATATATACTTTTTATTTTATTTTGGATGGCATGTTGGTATTTTTTTCCACTCTGGACAGAAAGGTTTTATTTAATGGGTGTTCACCAAGAAATGTTTAGGAAGATTGATCAGATTCAGATTGATTGTACAGCAAGTCAGATGAATAAAGGCTTTTTTTTTTTTTACTGCTTATTTTAAGATTGTGCTATTACAAGAGGTGTGGTGCCTCTCACTTCCTGACTGCTGATTTCTGTGAATGGGTTATAGCAATTGCATGGCCCCGTGGTGAGTTGGATCAGCCTGGTGATCCGAGTTGAAAACTAACTCCAGAGGAAAACCAAATTGATTTCAGTTGGATCAATGGCTCAGTGACTCACTGCATGCTCTGAGAGCTGGTGGAAAGGAGGAGGCTGGAAAGTGGGGGCAGGCCCAGTGTGAGATGTAAGGGGTCCGGCATGACCAACCATTTTTCAGCTCATACCTGACTGTGAAACTGTGGGGTTACTGTTAATACCATAACACATGGAGGTTTTCTTTGGGTGTTGTTTTCTTTCTTCTGTACTTTTGACGTTTTTTCTCATGGTGTCCTATCTTGTATTTTTTTTCCATCCTGCCAAAAGACACAGATTCTTCCTTGCGTCATATCTTAACCTGGCTGACCAGGTAACAACAAGATATTCCTCACCCAGAATTGTGGTAAAACTGAGAACCAGAGTACTGGGAAGAGCCAAGTCTCTGGAATGTTCTCTGTGTCTGAGCTGTAGCAGTATGTCCCCTTTTAGAAGCTGTATGTGTTGGGTAGAGAGCTGATACTTCAAGATTAGGGGAGGTAGAAATGTCTTACCATATCCAGTGGTAACAGGGAAGACTCTCAGGTGTTCAGTAAAGTATTGGAGAATGCACTTGAATTCTGCACCCTCCAAAGTCTGCCATGCTTCAGCTTCAGAATTACTTAAGAAATTCTTTAAACCTGTCTAGAATATTGTGGGGATTAACAGAGATGCCTTGTTAAAAGGGAGACAGAGTAGCACGGCTGCTTCACCATGAAGGTTGAGAGCTTTAGCAGCATCACACCACCATTTCTAAACTGCCTTGGTTCTGTCTTCAAACACATTTGTTTTCCAAACCCCCCTGTTAAGGTTAGGGGAATACAAATGCTAACTGGTGCTTTAATGTTTTTCTCCAGCCTGTATATTTGTTAGCACTACATGTTTTTGCAGTATGCATTTACTTAGTTCTTTAGTAGCTTGTCAAAAAATACTTGGGGTTTTGAGACCTCTGCAGAAGTTGTTCTTTAGTATCTTATTGCCTCACTCATTTGTGTCATGCATTTCTCCTAAATTGGATGTTGGCTTGTTCTAGAAACCCTGGGTTTGGATACCTAGATGGTAATAAAATTTTCGAAATAAAAGATACTTCAAACAGAAGTTAAAAATAATTTTCATTTTCAAGCACTATTCCTAAGAGGATAGAAAAACAGTCTAACTGAAGTGTCTGTCTCCCACGAGACTTAAATAAATATTCATACTGTCCTTCAAAGATATGACACCTTGATCTCATTATCAAAAATTTTCATATATTTCCTGGGAATCTTGCCCACTGTGCAGTAGCTGACTTTGTCACCACAAATTCTGTTAGAAGCTTTTAGTTCCATCCACAATGAAATTATCTGTTCTTTTTCCTCTTGGTTAAATACTAATTTGAGCCTACTAGATCTGTTCTTTTCAGGTGGTGGTTTCAGGATGGTGATGATCCTACTTTGACATATAGGAAGAAGCTGAAAGCTGGGTTCCTTCACTCTGGAAAAAAATTTTTGAGGATGGAATTAACTGTGATCTTCAACAACCTAAAGGGGGATGTCTAGAAGAAGCCAGACTGTTCCCAGAGATGCACAGCCTTGCATCAGGCAGGTCTAGCCCTGTCTGGGGCCAGAGGTTGGGTTAAATGATGTCCAGAGATCCCTTCAAACCAAAGTTGGTTTATAACCAGCAGTTTAGAAGTTCCTTTAATTCTCACTGAGATTTATCACCAAGGTCAGCAAGATCCAACAGATTAAACTTGTCATTTGAAGGGAAGAAAACTGGAAGAATGAAGATATGTCAGCAGTGATACTTGGTCTTACCAGGCTGTTCTGGTTTCAAGGCTGAAAAAATAATGTTTGAGTACTTTGAATGCATGCTTTGCTGTATAGATTAGGTTGTGTGGTCTCTTGCATGTTACGTCCTTTCACTGGGCCTGTGCCAAGATTCATTGGCTTAATTTAGAAGATAAGCATGAACAGCTTATGCTATTTTCAGCATCAAAATATACTTACGAGACAGATGAAAGAGTTTGTTAAGACCTTTATTTATCTGTGAAAGATGGACTGTCTCTACTGCTGCAGGTACAACACCTTGTAAGGATACAGGAGATCTTGGTGGGCAGCATCAAGAACTCTGGTAGGAACAAGGGACTCTGGGGAAGTAGGTGTAGTTTAACAAGCTGGGGCACACCTGATCTCTTAACATTAGCAAGGAAGGTTGTAAGTCAGGCATACAGCCTAAGGTAATTTGTTCTGACTCCCTTTGTAGTAGAAAGAGGGCAGTCTCAAAGCTGGATGAAATAAATCCCCCAGATTTTAGAGCTTGATCAGTGGTTGAGACACACCAGCATTATGCTTCCTCTCTGTTGGCTTTCCTTGCATTACACATGATGTAATGCAGGAGATGTTGCTGCTGTTTGTGTTGTCTTTAGCTTCAGACTATGCCTTTTATCAAATAGAGGTAAGGTTTCAGAGAGAAGAATTAAATTACATATATTGATACCTGCTTTACAATTTGATACTAGTTTTTGCTAATTTGAACCACTAGGAATAGTTGCTCCATAAAATCCTATTTCAACACCTGGATGAGTCAAAAAAAAATTAAAATGCCCATTTCCCTTTACCTTTTCTGTTAATCCTTTGTTGTTTTCATATTTTTAACTGGCAGCCTTTAGAAAGAGCAATAAATAGTTCTTTAGGTTGTTGGGGGTGGGAAGTGGTTCCCGCTTGTGTCACTGAAATGATTTGCTTATCAAGCAGTCCTCATCAAAAATATGGATTTAGTACATGACAGTCATTTCTCTGTGAGCTTGTGCTGGTCTTGGTTGGTGGTTATATGAGACTGGGGAAACTTGTAAAATTTGGATTCTGATGTTTGATAAGCCTTGGTCTAAAAAAAAAGAAAAAAAGCATTAATGCTTTCTTTCAAATTTCTTGCCTGGATCATGAAACAGAGCAGGAATGTTTGAACTATTGGAAGTTACCAGAAAAGTAGGACAGTGTAAGAATCTGTTTGATGAAGTTCAGGGTCATATTTCCTGAAATGACTGGGTAAGCATAGAGTAGACCTTGAGGTACAAACTTTTTTTTTTTTTAAATCCAAGGAAAGTGAATCTGCAGAAGTTGCCAGGGAGAAGGGTAGCCATTCTGAAGTAAGGGGTCCATACTTGGGCTGCTTTGCCCTTCTGACTTGTTTGGTTCTGTTCTGTGTTCATTGCCATTTTGTTAAGCAATACTATACATTGCACACTAAAAATTTCTTTCCTGTTTTTGTTGACTTCAGTGCAAAAATGTTTTCAGTGTGAACTTCAGTTTTCTTCCTTGGTGCTTTTAATTTTTTCTGGAATATTAAACTGTCATAAGCTTTATGCAGGAATTTGGAATTAGTGTGTGGAAGACTGACAAAAAAACAAAGGAATGTCTTAGTCCTGTGCTGGAGTGTATGCAGCCTTCTGGTTCCTTTTTTTCTGGTTGGAATTTTACTTGTTGAATCTAGAATTTCCTTGGTCGTACCCTTTGATTTTTGAACAAACCAGATTTAAGTCAATGACAGCTGATGTTTTGGTTTTCATGTGACAGCCTTAATTTCTTCCCTTTCCTCCCCATTTCCCTCAGAATTCACTATCATCTTTGAACTTAGGTAAACATCATTTTTGTATTTGCTCAGAAATCTTTTAGTTTCTTTAAATTGTAATTGTACCTCTGCCTTGATGTTTTAATATGTATGGTACCTGGGTTTTTTAGTTCAATGCATAGCTTCATATTTTTCAACTTGGAGTTAGAAGTAGTTCATCCTGGGGATAAAGGAAAATCAATGAGAAGCCCATCCTTAGGCTGAGAACACCTGCAGAAAGCTTTGATTAGAGAAAAGCTTCAGATCTGACTCTTGCACATAATTGTCCATCAGGTCTCCAGTCATTTTTGTATGTAGGACTGTGTGCCACAGATGGTAGGGGTGGAAAAAGGTTTGTTACATCGTGTAGTTCATGTTCCAGAGTGTGTGTATAGCCACTCAGCAGAGACACACCTCTTGATGATTTCTGTTGTTGTTGTTGTTGAAGGCTGTTGTCCTTCAAGAAGTCACTACTAATTTTAATTTTGCAGTGTTTTGATCTGACTGCTTTTTGTGATGACTAATTTTTAATAGACTTGGAAGATGAGCCTCCCTTCAGTAGGAATGTGTTAATTGACAGGTGTCCTGAAGTTCTACATTCTTGGCAGTGGTCCAGGATGACAGAGCAGTAATGACTTAGAAACTGCTATTCCTTCCTGGTGAAAGGATTGGAGGAAATCTGTGAAGTTATTAACTACTGCTCTCTTCTAACAGATTGTGAGAAGATCATTATGGCATCTAATTAGTTGAGATTACGTCCTTTATGCAGAATGTTTGGGCTTTTTAAAATTCCTTTACGTGCTGTCTTATGACTTGCACTATTAGGTTTTTTTCTCCTCTCTTCAGTGTTCTTGGATGGTTGCTCTGAGGATTTGAGTAAGGGATCATGTTCCTATCTCTGTGTGGTGTAATTAGCACAGCTATTTAAATGTTATCTGGAACCCATTTACCCGATCTGTCAGTTGCTGCTTAGTTCAGTGGAAATGCTTTTATGTAAATCACAGAACAATACTTCTGACTTGTAACAAGATTGGGCTGAATTTGGGGAGCTGAAACACTTCATCCTGGAATAAAAATGTCTTGCTGAATCAAGGATAGATTATGAAAGCTGCCACTTTTAAAAAGTGTATTATGCTAACATATGTATATGTATAAATTGAATTAGCTGTGATACTCCTACAGTGAGAAACTTCCCACTGATTCTAAAAAAAATAAGGAAAAGCTGACACACATGAAATTTTCCTCCCAATTTGCATGCTAGCTCTTCAGCTGGTTCTAGAATATTTGGAATTGGGGCCTGATGGGGGTGCAGGGCAGATGCTTTCCTTCTACTTCCTAGTAATTTCTTAATGAAAGTAGTTCCTTCTGTGGCCCAGAGATAGTTGCATTTTATAGGGATCTACTGGCATTTATAATGATTTGATTGCTCTTAGGCTTCTGTGGAAGATAACCACATTTTTTTAAAGTCCATTCAAATAAAAATAACCTTCCCTCCCACCCTCCTTCAGTGGGCTGACCTTTTGCCATCCTATATTTTGGTGATAAATCTTGAACTTAAAGAGAATAATTACGAAAGTTTCTCATCTTTTGTATATGAGCAGCTCATGTAGTTCTGGGCCTTCTTCAGAAGGATGGGTGTCTGACATGGTGACCAAGGAAAGATTAATTAACTGTGGCTTTTGTTTGTCTGTCTCAGTTTTCAGCATGGAGTGTAAGCTTGTGTCACTTTGCTCTGTTATAAATACTGTGCTAAATTACAGCAATTTTTAAAAGAAACTGTTTGATTTTTTGCCAGGGATTCCTGAGCCATTTAGTAAGAGTTTAAGGGATCCTATTCCTTCTCTGAAAATCAGTGCCAATTTTGGACTGTGCAGCTGTCCCAATTTCCTTTTTATTAATTTTCACTCTAGGAATAAACTTTAGTTGTCTGATGTTTATTCTATTAGCATATTTAAAGTCAGTTATTTCCTTCTCTGCATAGCTTTTGCTTTACTTTTCTCCTCTTTTGTTTTTTTTTTATTTCTTAACATGGAAAAAGAAATGGGTCTTCCAGAGGAGATCTGGTGGTGAAGCAGTATGAAGTGGCATTTATTTGACTATTCCAGACATGGTCCTTCTGTTATTCCATACAGTACTGCATAGCTTTTGGCTCAGCTGGTCTGCATAATAGGGGATAGCCTCCCTGCTAAGCCAAGCAACTCCTCTTTGCTTTGAAGAGCATGTCAGGCATGGGTGGTAGTAGATTATCACAATTATCAAGTATCAGTACTGACTTAGTATTTGTCCCTGGCCTTTTCCATCTTAACTTAAGGAAAGTCTGTTCTGTGACTGCCTGTCAGCCCCTCTCTCTGAGAAGAACTGTGGTTAGTAGTTTATTAATAGTTTGTGTTTTACATAGACCATCACAGGCTTGCTGTATAGCTCTGGAGCATAGAGGGGTGTTTTGCAGTTTTATATAAACAAGATGCTCCTTTCGTCATTTAATCTCTTTGGACAGACAGTGTTGGAAGCAGACATTGTTAATGGGTTTGTTATGGCTCAGTAAGTTTTTCTTAACTTTAAAAACAAAACCCAACCAACTTTTTGAATGGTTTGCATAATATGGAGTTGTTGGGTTTTGTCTTTAGTTTTTGGTATTTGTGTCATGGCCACTAGTTGTTTTAGGACTACAGCTGTCCACCATGAAGAGACCAGCTATACTTGTTCCCTGGAAGGAAGACTTGATGCTCTCTCTGAGGTTTTGAGCTGTTACAATGAATGTTGGGAGAGATGGACTTTGGGAAAACCTGGGCCAATATGCATATGCATAATGAAAAAAAAGCTTTTACATGTTTTGCTTTTAACTGCTTTTGAAGTGAAATGGGCATAGGTCCTTAAGTTGGCTGTCCTTAGTGTTTGGAAAAAAAAAAAAAAGTAGCATGAGCTGCAGATAGATTCTCTTATATGGCAAGTAGTTGGTTTTCTTTTTGTTATTTTATTTCTGTTTTCATCTTTCCTGTTTTCCATCTTTGCTTCCCAAACCAGTAATTGAATGTGCTTCTTGGTGTGTGCTTGCTTGGGGATAGGGATGGAACAAAGGGAGATGTGGAATTCTTGATGGGATAGTTCAAAAAGAGATTAATTGTCCAAAAATGCTAGCAGCTTCTCTGATAATTGCAGTGTCTTGAAGTTAAAATGCGAACACTAAAACATGAAAATTATTTTTACCTCAGTGCTTAGTTCAGTTGGTGTGTCAATAATAAAATGATCTAGAGAAGATAGCTATGGGTCTTCAAGTCACAAAAATAACCTGGAAGCACTGGATGCTCATAACTGGCAGTAAAGAGAAATACTGCATCACACTAAAGGACAAGTGACTTTGTGATTCTGTTCATTGAGTCCAAAAGCGTGCAAGAATTCAAAAACGATTGGATAATTAGTCCTCTTCTGTACATACAATTAAAATAGCAAAAATTTATTGAACTCTCTAACCCAAACTTGAGAGTCAGTGTCAGGATTTCAAAAAATTTTTGTTCACTGGGAGCTGAGAAGGAAGCTTCTTGTGGGGAAAAGGGCTTCAGATGCTTTGCTGAGCTGCACCTCATACTGGGCTTTCTGGGAAAGAAATGTAGATGGAGTACATGTGAAGTCTGTACATTAGGGTGGGAATCACTGCCTAACTAGGTTTGGGTTTTGATTTTGTGTTTGGGGTGTTTTTTCTTTATTCTTTTTTCTACAGAAGAGAGCAGCTGGGTAAGATCTGTGGTAGTTGTGCTTCCAACTCTGCTCCTTTTTTGCTGATGCCTTGTGTTGAACTCTTCCTGGAGGATGAAATGTCTCTTGGCACATTTGTTGCCATCTGCTGTTTGTCTCTGTTGATAAGGCTTAGTTAGCACTTTTCCTAGGAAAGTGCATGACATAGTTTCAAAAACTGCTCCATTTACCTGTTGCTGTGGGACTAGGCACATGTTTTCCAGCTGGTACGTATCATTACAGTTTCAGATGACTAACATGAAAAATGATAATTGAAGCTACAAGCCTATTACGTAGTAAGCTTTAATTAGTTAAACTGCTTCGTATTAGTTTACTGTTGGTGCTAATGCTCTTGAAATTAATTGGCACTAAAGAGGGTTCAGAGTTTCTATGCAATCGTTGCTGTTATAATGTGCTATATTACTAGGTAACTTGGCTTATTAGGTGATTTTGTTCTCAATTATTACTGCAAGTCAACAAGGACAGAGTAATTATCTCACAAACAATAGCCTTGCTCCCAAGACAGATGCAACCAGACCCTTCCTGTGGAGTTCTGCAGTGTTCTAGCAAATAGGCAAGGGAAGGAGATCTGCACATGTCACCCAGCAGCAGATGGGGAAGATATTTAGAAAGTAGGATAGCACACTTTCAGATCTTCTGTTATGCTAATGAAGTTTTCGTGTGAGAACACAGCAATGTCATTCTATCAATGACATCAACCCCTGGCATGTGCAGGCCATCAAAGCAAACACAGAATGCCTTTGTATGCATAGCTGGACAGTGTAAGCCAGTTGCTACTGGAGTGAAGGTCATCTCTCATTTTCCTAGAATAGACTGAATACCTAGCATACACATTGATTAAACTTTTCTTCTTTTGAACACAAGTTGTCTTCTTGTTAAAATGGAAAATTTAGAGTAATGGGAATTTCTAGACCCCATAGGAATTTCACTTTAAGTTGTTAATGCACTATGTGCCACTGGTGTAGTATAATATGGCTTATATCAGCCTACAAGCATATCATAGAAGAAATAATGAATTGAGTGGATTAATATTACCTAGTAATATTAACACATAATTAATAACTATTTAATTCCTAAGCACAAATGTAAGATGGTAGAGTTTATATCAGAAATTAATTACAAATGCAGATGACCTTCCTGAATGGAAAAAGTAAAAATTACAGTGGTGATACTGTTGGTTTCTCTTGCTCTTGTTGGTTACTCTCAAAAATGCCTTCAGGAGAAGGTTCATTGAATCTTCAGATTTTAAGTGTCTCGATCTGAGTTCTGATACTATTCTAAGTCCCTCTTTACAGCCAGCATGTAAATCTTTATTTAGGACCATCTTTCAGCAACTGCACACAGCAGGTCAGGTATTTATTCCATCCCAGGAGACTGCTGTTTCCAGGAATAAAAAAGGGTAACCACTACATCTCCCTAATTTTCTCTGTCAGTTATTTACTTAGGGATTGAGAAGTTTTGCAGGAGTGTATTTGTGAATGGACATGCCTTGTGTGAATTTTAAAGATATCATGGTGTTTCAAGAGATAAAGGTGGATAATTACTTTGAATGGTAGGCTGCTTAGTATTGTTTATTGGAAATGTCTGTGGAATTGTACAGTGGATGATTATTTGTAGCTGCATTGGTTTTGCCCTCTTTGAGCAGTATCAGTTTACAAGTCAGAATCTCGAGTATGTGGAGACATTATAATGATTTTAAACACTGATGCACGTAGATTGGATCAGCTTTGTAGGAATAGTCCTGGAAACAGGAATTCATTTTGTGTATTTTAAGCTAAGGTATTCAACCTACCTTTTAGGGAATTTTTTTGTTGTTGTTCTATTCTTTAGTATTTACAATTATGATATTTAATTCTCTCTTTTAGGAGTTTGTAGTTCCCCAGAATAAAAAAGATGAAGAGTGCAGAAAAAAGAATCCTTGTGACTTTGACAAAACTATTACTCTTCAGGCAAGGGGTTACAAATGTGTTACTGCAGCTTCTTTTATGTGCAACCTGTGAAGATACAGAGAAACCTAAGTGGCTGTTTTGTTTGTTTCACTTTTTTTCTGTAAGGAAGGAAAAATAAGAACACTTTGTTAAATCATTGCACTGTAGATGTGGTGATTTTAAAGGTTTCTGTTAAGTGTGCCTATTTGATAACGTAGGGGGCTCCTCAGGAGTGGATTCATTTTGATATTTTAGCCTTGAAACCAAGTTTCTGTGTTTGAATCTACTAAAATTGTTGGTGTCATGTGTCTAATAACCCATCTGCTTGAATAATGATAAAGCCTCCTACTTTGTCTGTCTACCTCAAGGGAATAACCGAGCAGCCATCGTGACAATACTGCTCTGAGCCAACAAAATACATTTTTCCCCAGGAGTTCACTTTGAAGCATGAATTATTTTTAAGGCAGTAGTGAGAAGTGCCCTGAAATGAGGCTCAATGAGGAACAAGTGTCTATCTCAAATTGTCTGTCATGGCCAGTGAAGTTGAAAAAGAACAAACCAAAAACCAAGATAACCCAACTTCACCTTATTTAAAAGATAGTGAGATATCCATCCTTAGGAGTAGGATTATACGATGTATGTTTTAGGGCTGGATTTCTTAGTAGACCATTCTGCCAGGCAGCAGTCTACAGGCTGCTTCAGTTCTGTTCCATAAAGTCTTGAAGCAATTGTTTTTTGGGCTTCCTGCTGTGCCAGAGACCATTGCCAGTCAGAGGAACCTGGAATTTTGTAGATGTTTGATGTCCCAAATGTGTGTGAATCAGTTTGGCATCTCCAGTGCATCTTTTCCTTCTCTTTCCTCCTCACTGTGATACAAATCCTCCTGTATAATCAGTTTCTTGTGTGTGTTGCTGCAGATTCAGAGTTGGCAGCATAAATGAGCCATGTTTCAGTTCTTCTTAGCTTTATGGCAAAGGAGTTGCATGGAGGTGGTGGTGGATTTCCCATAATTTGTGTTAAATCAGGGTCCTGTGCTTTGCTTCTTAAAATTATGCTGCCACTCAACCTGAAGTTACAAGGTTGAAGTAGACTCTATTTAGTTAAATTTTATGGCCCATGTGTGATGGAGGAAGCTCAATAAGGAATCACTGCAGTTTTCTGCCACACTGAAATATTGTAATTTATGTGACATGTTTTGGATAAAATCTTAATGACTTGGATGCCTTTCATAAAGGCAACTCTATGCAGTTATAACAAGTAATGTGTGATTGGCAAGAGAGGAACTGTGTATTACTCATGTGGCATAGCATAAAAATACTTGTACTTAAAAATTAGTATTCAATAATTAATTTGAACGTTTCATTATTTTCCTTGTTAATTGCAGGAGGGTTTCTTTGTTAGTGTACTAAACGTTTATGAAAGATTTCAGGTAGTTCCTACCCTTGTGTGCATGGTCTGATATCTTGAGTTTGCTTTGCTGTAGTGTACATCTGTGTAAACATTTGCAAGGGAAAAGTGATGCTTCCCTTGTCTTAGTTCAGTCTTGAAATGTTTACTGTTAATTTTATGGTTATAACTCTGATCATCAGTTTATCTCTTTCCTCAGGTTGTATTTGTGCTTAGGAGGGATCAAATTACCTGTGCTATAATTCACCTCTGAATATGCTAATAAATTTTGTGTGCTTTTATGTTTTCTGGTTTCTGAATAGTACCTTGTACCATGAATTTTATGAGATTAAATAAAATATTTAAACAGAAGTTCCTAATGTAATAAACAGAAGTACCTTTAAATTAATAATTCCTGCAGCTTTTAGTGTTTTAATGCTTACTGCAAGTTGCCAGTTTTTAAGGCTCTTGAGTGAAATAGGAGGTTGGGACCAGAACATAGTTAATATTTAGAAAAGAAGTTGTTCTAATTATATTTGTTTTCCTCTTTCCGCTTCCCTCCTTTCCTTTTACCTTAACATACCAAGAATTAACTCTTGAAATGATGCATTGACTTGTATGTATAGGTGTATTGTCACAGGGTAATTTAGTCATGCCCCTGTAATATATTGTATTCTGGATGCTGTATGGCACTTGGGGTTGGATGTAAATGATCTTCAAGGTCCCTTCCAACCCAAGCCATTCTATGACTCTTTAGGGTAGGATTTTTTTGTGGTGGAGGAAAGAACTTTGGAGCAGGGGTCACGTGCTTTTACATGTATAAAAACACTGGAGGTGCATTGTACAACTGGATTTTGTCTCTTGCTGACTTGGCTTCCTTGTAAATTCTGTTTTTTAATGTCTCCCTCTCTCTTTCCTTCTCTCCTCCCCAAAGTGTCTCCACTGCCAAAACATCCACATTTTATGTTTCTTGTCACTTCCCAAATTTGCCATAACTGCTGCTCTCATTTCTAAGGCTTTCAAGTTGAATACCATGTTGGTTATAGATAAAGGTGGGAGCCTGGAGTTATGTTACCAAAGCTGTTGAGTGTAAGTCAACTCTCCCACCTGTTTGACCTGTAGTGAGGTGTTTGGGGTAGGTGAGGAGGGGATGCAGGAGGGGAGAACGGGCTGCTACTGAACACCAGGGTGGTGCAGATGCCAGCCAGCAGCATCCACCTGGCTGTTCCAAACTGTCTTCCCAGAGTACAAAAATGGGACTTGCTGCCCAGACTCTGTCTTGTGTTCTGGCTAGACCAAATGGAAGGGCCTGTTTCTTTGGGGGGAGCGAGCATCTGCTTTTCCCTGGGAAGGAGAAAGGGGAGGGATGTTGTTTTGGGTCTGTCAGGACACTCTGCACTGCTCTTTCAGCCCACTTGAGCAGTTTGCTGGCAGCTCCCTAGGGCACTCACTGCTTGTGGTTTGTTGCTGTGAGAGCTGAAGTGACTTGCAACATTACATGGAAGATTAAGTAGTGTCTTTCTAAAATGTATTTCTCTGTAGTTTTTTGTTACATCTCCAAGTGCTTTCACCATCCATCTGTGTGTGGACCTTTGAGCTGCATGTTGCCACTTCCCCTGTTGTTTTGAGGTGGGATTTCCTAGCTTTCTCCCTGCTCTGCTCTAGACAGGCTGGAGTGTCCTTGAACCTGCCCTCCCCTTTCTAAAGGGAAGAATGAGAAGCCTTTAGGCAGCTTAAGTGTCGGCCACGTCGCAGCTGACAGGAAACTGATCTGGTGCTTGGCCCCGCTGCCAGTGGCATGTGCTGGGCTCTGCAAGCCCTGCCAGGGCCAGGGGGTCGTGCCGAGGGCCCCTCTGCCCCCTGCAAGGTGCAGTCTGCCTGGAGATGAGAGCAGGAATCGCCGTCTGTCCCAAAATGTTGCGGCTGTTTGCCACAGCTGCCTGTCCTGTCAAAACCGTGACTGGTCTCGGGGTTAAAGGTTGATGAAAACTTGCTAACTTGAGATGATTGATGTTGGAAAACTAATTAGTGAGCAGGGGAAATTAATTTGATCACTTGTACTGGTTTCTCTTAGGAGTTTTGAAGGACTTTGCTGGGCTTCTTTTATCAGTGTCTTTTTAATTGAAGGAGGGATGTGTTTCTAGTGGACTGCTTCCAAGGGGAAAGACCAGGTAAATTCATAAGCAGTGCTTGAATTTACTTGTGTGATTCTCCAGAGGCTGGCAGGAAGGTTCATGTTTTGCTTAGAGGGGGAAATGTCAGACACCCTGGAGAAATTTTCATATGAAATGCATTGTGACATAGTTGGGAGCTCATTGACAATGCTCTGCCACAGGAGGTGTTCTCTGAGTTGGGGAGGTAACAGAGGAGTGTTAAAATGGAGTTCTGGTAACATTACTTTGCCTTATTCAATTGCTGATGACAAGACAATGTGTTTCCACTTTGGTCCATGCTACTAAAGTGTAATATAATTATTTGTATTAGACACCAGCCACCTGTTAATATCGTTCTTCTAAAGGTCATTGTGTGGTGCCTTGCTGTCTGAATTTAACGGCCCTGTATCAGGTTTGTTGGTCACTCTTTTGTGTGACACAGGACAAGTGTTTGTGGGGAAGGAATGTGAACCTGATACCCTGATGGCCAAGGGAGAGGAGAGCACCAGGGACAGGCTCTGCTGCTGCTATTGTCGTGCCACCAGGCCAGGGCTGGAAAACAGGCAGCTTCCTTGTGAGGTGCTTTCATCTAACACAGTCCTTGTTTGGAACAAAACCAACTTGTGGTACCTTCCCAAAAGAAGCAGACTGATATCCGTAAACCCAGGCTTTTTGGTACCCTGGATGTGGAGGGAACACAGTGTTCCTGATCTGGGCTATAAAGGAGAGGAGGGGTGCTGCTCCACTGGCTCTCAGACCTCCTAATGCCATGTAAGGAAAGTGAGGTGATGATAATTTAATCGTGCTTGGTGACAATAGGTAGATGCTTGACAAATTGTGTTAAAACATATGGTCTTGGCAGTTAACCTTAATCCTGGTGTTGGATTCATTTATTAATGTCTGTACAGTGACCTGAAAATGCAAAGCACTGTATCATTGAGAAATGTTGACCCTGTTAACTGAAAATTTTTAATTAATTTTGCTGAAAAAAAGGGTGGTATGCATTTAACTTGAACTTTGACTCTTCCCACCTGACCTAGTATTAGCTTTTGGGAGAAGTGGGGGACAGGTAGGACTTGCAGATGAACTTATTCCATGCTTGTATCCAGTGCATGAAGCAGATGCAAGTGACTGCTGCTGTAGGGGCTCAGCTGACTGACTTTGTTTTCAAATTTCCAGAAAATGAAAGCTTCAGCTGCCAAAAGAACGAAACAAAGCACCTGGTTTACCACATGGTGTAGGACATTCCAGCACTTGTGAAGAGGGAGGGTTGGCTTTAAGCCATCTGTATTCCAGTGTCATTAGTAACTGCTGCTAACTGTTGGATTGAATTACTGGCTGAGAAAGAGCAAGGGCTTTTAGAGTCTTCTCTGCAATTGAAAATAGTCACATGAAAAACTCCCATTACTGACAATTTTATAAGGAATAAGGATCTCACTCCATCAGTTGCATATTTATTGGTTCAAAACATTTGAGGCTCATTATGCGCATGTAGATAACTCGTTGTGGTTGTTTGAAAAGGTTCGTTAGGGTCTTCAAGAATTCAGGCTTTATAAAAATCTAATTCATTATTTCTGCAATGAAAGAGTTAATGAAGGATCACTTGTGGCTTTTAATTTTCAGCTAATTAAAAAGAACGTCTGTTTTTGCCTTGACACTTGTCGTTAAAAGTGCCAAATATAGGAATTTTTTTGTGTGTGTGTGAGTTGAAGGGTGAGGAGGAGGGGGAAAAGTTACATGTAAATCATTTAGCCATTAACCTAATGTGGTGGATTTATAAATCCTATTACTATAAGCCCTTTTCATTTCCACTGAGGCCTGACGTGTGCTTGATCCTGCTAATGTAAAATTCATTCTGTCTAAGTGATTACTGAAGTAAGACATTTTAGTCAATTTTAATCAGATTGTGTGATACTTGCTTGAACACCAGTGTTAAGTAAGATATGGACAGTTTGGCCATGTCTTAATTAGGCTTACAAATCAGACTAAGAATCAATCAGTGAGCCAAGTCTATGAACCTTTTGACACCTAATGCTTTCTGTGGGGGGGGAAAACCGTCTACACTGAGGGGTGAAAATACCCCTCTTGGAAGCAAGATTAAGATTGTAATTTGGTGTTCTTGCTTTCTGGTGTGCTTGGCAGTCCCTCACAGTGTGCAAGTCCTTTGTGGAGCAGCCCTCATTGGTGTTTCAGAGTTGAGGCCAGTGGGGTGCTTCCCGCAGCCCATCAGAAATTCCTGTCTCCGCAGCAGGAGCAGCAATTGGAGTATTTTTCTGAAGCTGCTTCTGCACCAAGATACATCTGTTACTTTGGTGGGGGGGTGGTGAGGGACAGCTCATCTTAAAATGTAACCTCCTCTATCCAGGTGTTCACTGGGGACTGCTGACTTGGATTCCTGGGACATCTGTGTTTCTTGGATTTAGCTGGCTCTGTTTTCTCTATAGGAAAGCATTAGTATGGAAGATCTGCCTCATAAGCCCCTCAAATATTGCTTTCTATTGAGATTAGAGGTGGTTTTTGTGAAATGTCATCCTTTGATAAGACAAGTAAAGATTTTGCTGTTTTTCCTGGATCATTGCTTTTTCAGTTGGCTGACATGAGCCTCAGACTGATTTTCAGTCTGTGTTAGTTTACCCAGCTTTTGAAGAATCATTACTAGCCAATATTTTTTCTGTTCTAATCATGTGGAATTTCTGTATTGGTAGCAACTTTTTTGGTATTTTCTTCTAATATGTAGACCATTTCCTTTTATTACCAAGATACTTGAAAAACTTGTCATGTCCTTGAAGGATCCTGTAGAAGTCTTTGGTCTTTTTTCCCCCCACCCTCTTCTTTTGCTTACTGTGTCTTCTGCAGCGTGGTGGAAAGCCTTAGGAGGAAAAGGTACTTGAAGTATATGGAAATTAAAATGTTCAGTACCAGAGACAGCAGATGTTCTCCTAAAGTAGGCACCATCTTTTGCAGAAGTCCCAACTGCACATGGTGTTGTGTCAGTGCTGAGAATTTTGTAACCTGGTGAAAGACAGGTCCATTGTAAATCACCAGCTTAGCCTGGAGATTTTGCTTTGCCGTTGTTGAAAAACTACCTGCACAATGATTTTGTTTTAAAGCTTGAAAATTCAGCCACCACCAGTGTTGGCAAACCATTCTCAGAATCGCTCTAAAAGTCTGTATGATACAGGCTTTGGAAGTTGTTTTCATTTCTCGGCTTCCAGGCAATTTAAATATCTTTTCTCCTTTATCTAACCTGTTAAATTACCTTTCTCTCTTAGGATGAGTGTACCTCATTTAGTCAGATGCTACTTAGTTGATGATAGGACTCCAAGCACATGTGGAAGAAGGTGGGGAACATGTTTTCAGCTTGATCTGAATGCCTCTTTGTCTTCTGTTTTCTCTTTCCTACGGTTACTGTTGGTCTGCCAGGTGTGCTTTTTTGAATGAAAATGAGAAACTTCTTTAGTGTAGATCTCTTACTGTGGTTGGGATGAGGCTCTTTTGAAAAGCTTCGAAATTAGATGTTAATTACCTTTCTCTTCTACTGGATAATGTTCTGTACTTTAACCAAATAAGGATAATCTTCTATACTTTAATCAAATAAATATTCAAATACTTTGAATTTGCCATATTTCAGCTTTTTGACAGTTTCTTATGTGATGGATTGTAGAAGAGCAAGTGCTCATGAAAAGGCAGAACTTAAACAGAAAAAAAATCATAGCAGATCAGGTGAGCAGGACAGTTGATCTATTATAATTAAATGGAATTAGTCTAGACAACTATACAGTGATGGCCAAGAAGAGAACTATCAAGGTTCATGTCAGCCTTTTAAGATGGTAAATGCCAACATCATAAAGTTATAAGCCTGAGAAGGATGCAGTGAAGTCCATCCTATATCATACTTTAGGGTAACATTTTCATTAATCTCGGTCAAATTGTGGTTAGTTCTTGACTTTGAATATTAAATATCTTCCTATAATTTTATGTATACATAGGGTCAAAATAAATGTCCAGGTTCATAAACATAAGGTACCTCCAGGGTACTGTGTCTCAGAAAAGAACATGACCTGCAGAAGAGAACAGGCATCTCTTCTCAGCCATGTTTCATGTAGATTTCCTGGGGAAAATGCTTTAAAGTCTCTTGTTTCACAACTTATCAATTCTTACCAAAATTAGCATTACCTATTTCAGAAAGCAGCAATATCTCTGCAGTGTCTTGGAGGTGGGTGGGCCAGTGTGGTTTGTTTGTTTGCTTGTTGTTTTTTTTTTTTTAACCCAGCAGAGTTAATGTATTTTTTCATATGTAAAAAGTTCAGTATTCCTGATTTTTTTCTCTTTTTATTTTTAATGGGCACTTGATATTCTTCAGCCCTCTCGAAGGAATATGTATGGACTTTTTTCATGGCATTTATGGCATTTTAATAATAGATTTTTTGTGTGTGATTGTTTGCTTTGATTTTCTTTGTTGACTGGGGCACATAGGAAGATCCATCTGAACATCAGGAAATACTTTTTTATGGTGAGGGTGACTGAGACCTGTCACAGCTCACCCAGGGAATGTGTGGAGTCTCCATTATTGGAGATACTCAAATGTGTCTGGATGTGGCCCTGGACAATCCAGCTGTAGGTGGGGAGCTGCACCAGATGACCTCCAGAGGTCCCTTCCAACCTCAGCCAGACTGTGGTTTTGTGATTAAATCTATTTTTTTTTTCCTAATTCAAACCAGGCTTTAAAATACCAGCAAATTCTTACAGGGGTTTTTATTCCTACAGCATATCCCTACATTTGCTTCTGTTTTGGGGATTGGTTTGTTTGTTTGTTATTTTAGGCACCTGTAGTTATCTAAGGGCATTAAAAAGGAGCTTAGCAACATTTGTGTCTGTAATAGCAGTGGATGAAATCAAGCCACTGTCCACCAGTGCTTGTGGTTGGATTACTACATTGGCACTAAAACTCAGGGCCCTGCAGGTCTCATTTCAGATATAATTCTAATGAGGATATTGAATGACTGGTGTGACAATAATGTTAATCAGTGCTGGTGCCTTCTACTTTAACTGAAAAGTGAGAGCAAGAGAGAGCTTTGAAAGGTTTCCTTGGCATATGAGTGAAAGCTGAGTTTTTTATTAACAATTCAAACTCCTGTAATAAGTAGTAGGAAAGCTTATTAGCTATGTTTTTAGATTAAACAAAACCTTTAGGTTGTGATGTTCTTTCTTTTAACAGAATTTGTGGGATGAAGAATTTAAATGAAAATTTCTAAAGTCGAAGATTGATTGAGTTGAAGTATGTAGCACGAAATCAATCCTGTCAAATTGTAGGGAAATAAGTGAGACATTTATAAACATTGTTAATGTTTTAGAAATCTAGTTTTGTGCAAATGTATTTTGAATTCTTTACAAATGAGATAACAGTAGGTCTAAATGACAAATTAAAGATTTAAAAAATAATCAGCATGCCTCTCTTGTAGTAATGGATTTATGGAGGTAGCATGCTTAACTTGCATTTGTAATTAAGGTTTTTCCATCATTAGAATAGAGATGTATTCCTGTTGAGCAGTATCTTTTTATGTGATTTATGTGGATTGAATGAGTGGCAAAACTCCACTACTTTAATCTGTTATGTGACTAAAAGTCAGTATTTGGATTGGATTCCTAGAGGGTCATGCTGAAAGGTTAAATACATTTGTCTGTTTTCTTAGTCTTCAAATTTCCATATTCTTTACAAGTAACAAAATAATCCATGTCCTGTGAGATTGTGCAATGACAGCTTAGCAACTTGGCTTCATTAGTAATGAAGCCATATTGCTGTTAATTTCAAACCTCTAAATACTGAAATGGGTGGGCTGTACGTGGAGTGCTTAACAACAGACTAAGGCATAAAAGAAACTTCTGAAATGATAATTTCTTTGCATAAGTTCATAGTCCTGAAAAATGTAACTGTATGCATTGATAAGCCACTAACCTCGTTCCGTTTTTAAAAACAGCACAAGTGTCCTGGGCTATGAGACAGACCACAAAAGGTATTAAAAGGGCCCTACACTACAGTTTTAGGTAATTGACCAAGTGACCACTAGCTGCTGAAATCCTGAAGGCTTGGTAATAAGGTGGTCCCTTTCAGGAATTTGCTTTTACATGAAGCTCATCTTTTCTCAGTTGGAGTACTCCCAGAATTGTCATGGAACATATTTCTTGTTTCTGCAGGAGTTCTCTGACATCAAATGTGGTTCCATCCTTACCTCTTCAGTGATTATGATATATGTGGTGTGGTGAATGTCTGTGGATAGGCAAGAGCTTCCAATGACATGGACCCTTTTATTCCTGTACATCCTTACAGTAAAAATTGGGAAGGTGAAGTTGCCCCAACCCATCCTACAGTTCCTATTCCTGACTTAGAGTTGCAAGCCCTATTTAACGAACAGTTTAGGATTGTTAACTAGTCATTTTCTTTTGTAGTTGGTTTAAAAGTAGTTAAAAAGCTTAAATGAGCCTTTAAAAAATGTTATTTCTACATTATACATCTTAGAATCATTTGATTGGCTAGTAGATTTTATTTCTGACATGCCTTGTAAATGCTTACTTTTTTCTAGGAGAGTCTTTCATATCCTGAGGAGCTCTGTCTTGGGTTGTTTGTTGGTTTTCTTGTCAGACATATCTAGGGAATTCAGGAAGCTTATTTTTAAGATATAATCTAAAAAGACTGTGTCTGACTCTGACAGACTGTCAGGAGCTCTTTCCATCCGTATCCAATCCAGCTTCGTCGAGTGCTGTAAAGAAGTCACACTTAAATCAGAACTATGACTGAGACTTCATGCTGTTAACCGTGCATGTTCCTCATATTATTTTCAAATCTTTGGAGCAGTCACTAGGTCCTGCCTTAAGCAGAAAATGTTAAGTGTGCCATGTAGAGCTGAAACTGTTTAATGGAATCACAGAGTATGCTGAGTTGGAAGGCACCCACTGGGATCATAGAGTCCCACTCCTGGCCTCGTGCAGGACACCCCAAGTGTCGCACCCTGTGCCTGAGAGCATTGTCCAAACACTTCTTGAGCTCTGTCAGGCTTGGTGCTGTGACCACTGCCCTGAGCAGCCTGTTCCAGTGCCCAGCCACCCTCTGGGTGAAAAACATTTTCCTGATATCCAACATAAACCTTCCCTGACTCAGCTTCAGGCCATTCCCTCGGGTCCTGTCACTGGTCACAGAGAGGAGACACCAGTGTCTGTCCCTCCTCTTCCCCTCATGAGGAAGTTGTCACTGCAGTGTTACAGCTCTCCTCTCCGTCTCCCCTCAGTCTCCTCTTCAGGCTGAACAGACCAAGTGACCTCAGCAGCTCCTCATAAGGTTTTTTGTCCCTGGCACCACCTAAGAATGCTTTTACCACACTGCTAAAAGAGATGAGAAATCTGCACACAGAGCTATGTCTGAAGGCTTGGAGGAAGTATCCCAACAAGACATGGGTTTATGGGACTGAAGATGTAAATGCAATGTAAGACAGAGTGGCAGGGAATGTGTTCCAGGCTGACAGCAGAGAGGAGAAAAGTCCATATGCATTTGTGAAATAGCCTGTATAAGTAACATATTGTGGAAACATAATTTTTATTATTACTCTGAGGGTAAATGAAAAGTTAAAATGGAGTTGGGTTTTTCTAAGTACAGTTACGAATCCTCTAGGCATTCATATATACTTGATTCCTCATCTTTTGCATTTGAGTAGCTTTGGTGGAACCTTGAACATCCCAGTATAGTTGGGAAGCTGAATGTACAGGAACTTCTTGCTTAGTCATTGAGGCTCACAATCTGTCAGATCTGAAGCAGATTATTTTGAAGTCTTTTGGAATGGTCCTTTTCTTCAGAGCAGAGAGATGACCTAGAAAAGGTGCAAGAGCTTTGTCTGTAACACTGTGCTGGAGGCACTCCCTTATTCACATGGATGTGCTTGAAGAGGCTCCCTTGCTGTTGCTTACATGGTCCTTCCTGCTCACATATCCCAGCCTCTGCTTGCCAGCATGGACATGCACTCCTGCCCCTCTCAGTGCTGTTTCAGGGCTCTCCTGCCAGCCTGGGAAGCCTGTTGGCATGGATAATTTTGCCCCATTTAGGCAAATGGATCCTTCCCTGTCCAAGCAATTCTTGGTGCTGACACCAGCTGCAACCACGGAGGATGAATAAGTATTGTTTAACTCTATGAAAACACCTGTCGTGTTGTCTAAATATATCTAATTTAATGAAACAAAATTATATGCTTTATGAAAATCCTGCATGACATTTAAGAAATTAGGTAAGAGAACTTTCTTTGGAGGCTAATTAGAGGCTAAAATACTTTTCTGAATTTGCATAAATGTTGCTTTGATAGACAATCACTTAGTCAAAATGAAACAACAGTTTTAAAGCGGTTCAAACCACTTATAAAGATTTTTTGATGGACTCAGCATCCACACACAATCTATTCATTACCAAGGCTACCATGTCCACTTACCTCCTATAAAATGTCAGGATCATTTTCTGTGGATATTACCTGTATCTAGTCAGAGATTGCCTTGTTCTGTTTAGTGTAGCTATTGCAAAATGCCCATGGCTCTTGAACAAAAGGGCTGTATTGTTCAGTAGAAGGCCTTTTTCTTTTAACAATACTCATCAGGTAGTGCAAGTGTGTTCTGCATCTGTTTTTCTCTTTAGGACTTGCTTGTCTTCTCCCAGGCCTTTCTTTTTCTCTAAGCACACAGATTGTGGTTATTATTTAAAAGATGCTAACCAGGAGAACCTTACAAAAGTTTGAATTCCAGTTTTTTGCTTTTTAATTAAAAAAACACCCCAAAAACAAAGGGGAGGAAGATTTGATTCTCAGGGAGTTTGTCGTCATCTCAGATAGTGCACTGAGGTTATCTACTGCTTAAAAATGTTTAGTCTTTGGAGCATTAGTTTTATTTATTTTTCAGCTTTATAGACATACTTGATGTTTTTGAAAAACCATCTTCTCTACTGATTCTGAGACATATTCCCTGATTCCTCCAGGGCTTCTAATTATATGGCTATGAGAGTAACTTTTCTTGGAGATGGGACAGTACTTCCATTTCTGTCACTTCGAAATTGAGAGATGTGCTTATATATTTGAAAGATAACTTTTAACACTGTAGTTTTAAATCTGGTGTGGATGATGGTATGATGATTATTCCCTACTCTGGAATAGATTTTACTGTTATTCAGATGAAAATTTCTCTGCTCTGGTTTTAAACCTTGACTGGATTCTAACTTGTATGACTAAAAAAGGAAACCTTTGTTTATTAGTAATAAATTTCAACTATTTATTGTTCTTGTCATTTTATGTTTTGTAGTGAAAGACTGATTAAATTTTGCTGGATGTGTTAAACCTGTTCAGTTTGGGAAACAAAGCATAGTAAAGCTTTCCTGTCTAAATGTTTGTTCATTCCACTGAAACAAATGCTGTTGTTTTCACTAAGGAGAATATACTAGTTTATAAGCATTTAAATATTGAATAACTTAACACGTTTTGGCTTTATTAGGAAATAGTAAGTGATGCTTGTCATATTCTTTCTTAATTAGAAGGGGTTTTACTTGTGGTTTGTGATACAGTTAGCTTTTGATACAGTTGCAGTCATCTTATTAGGCAAAGCTACCTTTACATCTTACAGTTCAAGTACAAAATGTTCATCAAGCACAAATTTGTTTAATGCTTTGGAATAAAAAAAGAATCATAAAAGTTCATGAGCCAAGATTTGTACCACATTCTTGAAGGGGTTTTAGATGCTGTTGGTCTTGTTTCTTCATTAAGTGAAACAGGGATCCTTGTTCCTTCATTTCTTTTAGGTGTTCAGTTTTGCACGAGTTAGAAAGGAAATAACTGCATGGGTGAGCTGTGAGCCCTGGTGCTTCTCTAGGGACTGTCCCTGTGTTGGGTTTCTCTGGAGGGTTAGGAGATGCCTGGGCTGTACCAACATTTTTCACAGCTAGTTATCACATGGACATTGTATTCCTGCTCCTTCTGGGAACACAGAACACTTCTGGGAAGTGGGTCAGAGCCAGGTCAGTTACCTTCTGTGCACTCAAGTGTTCAACTTTATTGTTGAGCACTCCATTTCTCTGTTTCTGAGACTGTAAAATCATTTCCAACACAGATGTTTTTGAGTGTATATGGTTTCTTTTTTTGTTCTTGTTGTTGGTTTCTTTTGTTGTTGTTGTTGCTTGCTTGGTTGGTTTTTTGGTTTATTTGTTTTTACTTGTATAGAAAAATCAATAGTTTCACAACTTAATAAGAAAACAATTCTGGTTCTCCCAATCTCTTCAGCGAAGCTCACCACAAATACTTGAAATAGAAGTACTGCAGAATTTTAAGGATATAATTATTTCTGGCACCAAGGGAACATTGTCTTCAAATTTTCATTTGATTCACATCATCATCTGTGTTTTATTGTAATCTTTGCATTTCTTGTCAAAATGTGACAAAGGTACACATAATTTTTTTTGTATTCAGCACATTTCTGTTGCTGCCTTTTTTATGTGTCTTCTGTTGTTTGTGAGGCAAAAGATTCTACCTTTTCTTGGCATGCAAACGTGTGTCACTGGATCTTTGTGTACACTGCTTCAGCCCTTGGAACCATTCTGCCTTAGGTTTTAGTGCTCCATCCAATACTGCTATTATATGCAGAGGCTATGAAAGTTGTATTACTGTCTGTCAGCTTTGCTGTGTGGAGTATGAACAGTTAATTTCAGCATTTCTGAAGAAAAACAAAACCAAAACAACAGAAAAGGGAAAACTTTGGCAGTTTGGGGTGAATTTCTCACGTTGTTAATGTTTCATAAGAGTGTACATTTTGGAGAAAGGTAACTTTGAATGTATTGTCTAAGTACAGCAAACACTCAGTAAAAGCTCTTGGAAACAAACAAACTTACTAACTACTTGAATCTGATCACTCAAACTTTTCTAAATCAAGTCCATTGTCTGATAACAAGACTGAATTGCTATTCTTCATTCTCTGTGGCAGATAAGGTCTCCATCTTTCTTACACTTATGCTTAGGGCATATGTGACTTTTTGTCCAGCAATAGAAAACTTTTCTGAAAATCCTCCTTAATGAAATCTTTTTACAGCATCCTATGAGCATGGTTCATCTTTGCTGAAATCTCCTTAGGACAAAATCCTAGCAAAGCTAATGTATAGGTTACAAAAACACAGAGGTTCAGAAATACTTAGAGTGCTATTACTGGAACACAATTTTTCAGCTCATTTATTCCTCTGTCCCATGGGAAGGAATAGCTAATATGAATTACTAAAGCAGGTGACATAATTATTTTCTTACTATATAATTGCAGAAGTAAATAAATTAGGTGAAAAAATATATCAGGTCTACTCTAGATAACTACAGATAGTTTTCAAAAATAGTTTTTTGCAGGGCCTTAAGGCTGCTTGTTTTTCTCCTTGTGCAGAGTGAATGCACAAGGAATGGTATGGGTTGGGTTTGTTTGTTTGTTTGTGAATTTTTGGTGTATGCTTCTTTGGTACAATCATTTTGTAATGATTGTGCTCACTCTTTTCAGTTGGCTCTTAAGTCTTCCCTTCTGTTCCTTCACGTCTGTGACCCCAGGATTCTGCAGAAAATGTGTGTTTACAGGAGAAATATTTGCATTAGCATATTAGTTTTGTATTCTGTCTCATTGGTTTTTAACTCTTGTATGTTAGCTTGTGTCCACAGAAGTATCCTCTCATCAGAAGGTATTCTTCAGAGGTTTTTAAATAAGGAATCTTCAAAAATACGTGATGTAATAAATAATAGTAAAGCTGTTCTTTGTATAGTTATTTATTTTTAATCATTCCCTGTCTTAAATCACAACTAATTTAATTAAGTAATTAGTGAGTTGGGGTAGGATTAGAACAGGGAATTTTGCAGTTGGATGAAAGCTTGTCTGCAATTATGGTCTTTAAGTTTATATTGACTTGAAGTTCATGGGTGAGAGGATGGGTGTTGCTAGTTTTGCTTTTACAAGAAAAAAAGTTAAAAGAGTTTCACAGATGCTCACTGTACTGAGAAGTTCACAGGTTTTTAGAAGTATATGTTTGCTGGGGGGAGGGGGCATGGCTGTACAGATGGGTTGCCAGGCAATTAATTCTTCCTACTTGGAATAGGAGACAATCCGGCTCTCATATGCAGTGCAGTATTATTTGCAAAAGGAAACCACCCAATACCATTTTTCCTATTCTCTTCCTTCTTTCTTCTGTCTTCCCACCTCCCTTCCTCTGCTGTGCATTTCTGAGAAACTGCTCAGGATTGATATGATAGCAGAGCTGTCATTCTCTTTAACAAAAAAAAAAAAAAAAAAAGTCACTTTTATTCTAGGTATTTTAATAGAGTCCCATTAAGGATGTATTGCTGACTGAAATATTGGCATGAAGGGCTCTCACTGAGCTGAGCCCAGGAATTAAGAAGTCAGGAAATGGGCTGCTGCATTGCTAAAGAACCTTGTGTGACACAGTATCTCCTGATTGGGGGGATCATTACTGCTATTATGACTCGACTTGCGTAGGAATTTAAAATTTCATCTGAATGTCAGTAATAACCCTCTTAGCAAATTATCCTGAATAAAATCACGAAGGCATTTTATATAATAGGTGTTGAATTACTGGATAGATTTGCTAATTAAATACTCTTTGTTCTGCTGCAGTTGACATTACAGGGTAAGATCTTGAACAATTATTCTCAACAGCTGTACTTTGTTAAGGGAAAAATTAACTACAAAGTTTATTTTTTTTCTACACTTGAAATTGGCAGATTTTTGAAATGTGCTTGAAAAAATTCCATCATCCAGTTGGTAATGAGAGGATAAATATGCAGGTGTTGCTGTGAAATCAGATAACTACTGACTGCCTTATTAATGAATTTAGCAATACTTTATAACCTTCTGTTTTGTAGCTGTTGGCACTTACAAGTGATCTCCTGTCAGAATGGGTGGCACTAGCATATGCCAGTCATTTGATGAAGCCAGCTTGTCTGTGACCCTCTTGTTGTGATTACCTACACCCACTGCTCTCCTCAGGGACAATTAAGAAATGGTTTTTGCACAGCCAGACAATTTTTTAGTAGGGGGTATTCCTTTTTTGTAAAAAAAAAAAGTTATTTTTCTCATTATTAATAGAATTATTTCAGACAGTGAAGTAGAAAATGCCAGAGATTATCAAGGGAAAATTGATAGGCCTGCCTTTCTTTTCAGTATAAACTCTTCATTTCGGTTTAATTTTTCAATTTTTTTTCGGGGACTCCTGTTTGCTTTTGGAGTACTAAGGGAGAGGTATAACCTTAGGTGTTAACTAATACGTGAGAGGAAGGGTTTTGGGGTGGTGAATATGTGGGAATTTTGACTACTTTATATGAAATTTGATATCATGTACTAGTGATTTGTCTTTAGAATAATTTCAAAACTCCATAGAAAGATGGTGGGATCAAATGTCTGAATCACTCCCTAGGAGATGAATAGGAGTGGAATACCCTCTTTTTAAGCTTCCAATTAAAATGGAGTTGTGTGTGTCTGATTCCAGTGACAGGTACAGCCTAGCAGGAATCTGCAGTTAAGGCTCACAGTTTTCCTGTTCTATAAAGACTGAGGACAGCTGAGCTTTCTGCAGTTTTGGACTTCAGCAGAGTTCAGGCATCACATTGTCTGAGTGCCTAGTTTGGAGCACCAGTGAATGGTCTTTAAATCAACTGGAAGTTTTGAACTTGACCCAGAGAGTGTAAATCCATAGATATCCATATGTACTTGGGGAATAACCCTGATAAGGACATGTATTGTGAGTTCAGCTGTGGCAAAGTTACATCATAGTTTGGAACTGAACCTGTCTTCAAGTGCCTTGAGGGGAATACAGCTTGCACTGCATAATTGCAGACAAAAAAATGATAGTTGCACTGTGGTTATGTAAAAGTTCTGAAATACTGAAGAAATTTGCCATTAGTGTTAAAGGAATGACAGTGTTGTCATCTGTTTGTGTGCTGTCGTCTGTGTGCTGTTGTGTAGAGGCAGAGATTTCACCTGTTTCAGAATTCCTTGCTGTGATACCATAGTCAGCATCACAACAGTCAAGACTCTTGGCTTCATTATAAACTCCTTGGCCTTATGAAAGTAATGAGATTTCCCTGAACATGATCTTATTCCCACTGAGCAAGGACAGCTCTTGCCTGTTTGTCCCTTTTCTTTCCTCATCCCTGCTGATTTCTACTGCTCAGCTCCCTGTCATAGGCTTCTTGACTACAAGTCTTATTTCTTTCTTTTGGCAAATGTGGCCAAGGAGTATTGCAGTTTAATATGTGAAAAATAGTGAAGGTGAGACTTGGTTACTAAACTTTATATAAGCTGTTCATAGTGTGTTGCCTGACTTTCTCTAGAGTTCCAAATTGTTTGGGTTCACCTGACAGGCTCTGATGTATCATTGCTCTAACATGTAGTTCAGATTAATCCTCAAGAAAATTTAAAGTATAAATATATACGACTGGCAGGATTAGCAGAAGAAAAACTGAGGTTTCTGCTGAGTGGCGGTGGAAAGGACTGAAACCAGGGAAGTGGAATCTGGAGCTGTATGCCAGAGCACCAGGATGTTGATGAGAAGGAAACGGGGAGAACAGTGGAACTGTGGCCAAGTGACTGAAGCAGTGGACCAGATGTTGGTTCTCACACAGCTGTGCGGAATTCACCAAGCTCTTCCTGCTGCTGCAACTACACTTTTTTTTCCTTAAGCTCATTTGATTGTCCCTTTTCTGTGCTACAGCTGTACCTGTGGCTTCAGGTGAGGTGCTCTCCCCACGCTCCACTGTGCTGAGCACTATTAGAGATGGAAGCAGGAGCCTGCTCACAAGATCTCTTTAGCTATTTCTCAAGTTCAGAGGTGCTATTCAGAGCATTTTGGGAACTTGGGATGCATTCTTCATTGAGGAACAAGCCTGGTTACATCCATTGACTCAAGATCTGTATTCTTGTCTTTATCCCAGCTCCTTGTCCCAATTTTGGTTTCCATAAGGAGTTTGCTTTTTGATGACCCATTTTGAGATCATTACAAGGGTAATCAACCTTTTGACTAATTCTTCTTAAGTAAGCACCGTCCAGGCTGGACTGAACGAGACAGGATGTTTTTGGGAAAAAATTCAATGACATCAAGAAATAAGATGATGGATATGAAGGCGACAACTGACCTAAATTACTGAAAGAGACTTAATCCTGGCACTTGCTGATTAGGTTGTATTTAAGCCATCTGATTCAGTGTTCCTTTTTTCCTAAGGTAGAATGTGTGCATGCACATGCAATTTTGAGATTTGTTTTAATCTTGTTTTAGGGGAGTTAATAACAGCATTAATACAAGGTCAAACGAGAATTTACTCATGTAATAGGAGTATTGAGGTGACTGTGTGTTGCCAGGAGAGAGGTGGTTTGCTTTGTTTTGAAAGGTGAGAGCATTTGGAGTTAGCAACCTAATGGATATGTTTGCCTGTGTTAGCCTGTAATTATATCATACGCTAATCTTTGATTATTTTTTTTATTTCAGATTTTGATGCATACCAAGGAGATGGTGCAGAAGGTAATGCTGAGCATTTTCATTAAACAACAACACTTAAAGAGCACACCTGGTGAAATTTTTTTATTCTAGGAGAACTGTAACCCAAACAGACCTGAAATCCCTTCTTAGGATGCCTGGTTTACAAATGTAATCCTTCCTGATGGATTATAGCTTTTTTCTTTTCCTACCACAGATATGATCTGGACCCTGCTTGAAGCCTATGTGGGACTGTTTCAAGCAAATTAGCAACAGTGCTAATTAGAGTTTACTCATAGACCTGTTACACCATGTGTTCCAGTGGTTTATTATGGTTTATTTTTTGGCATCCTTTAAACTCTGTCATGGGGTGGTTTTTCGACTCCGTGGAGTTTAACATGGACATAGCCATGTTGCAGATTTTACAGCTGCATTGATTTTCCACCGCTGAAAATGTCAGGTTTTCTTTTTTTTTTTTCCAAATTAATATTATGCAGTTATATGCATCTGCCAATTTTTGTTGTTGTTGTGACATTTACTGGTGTTGGCAATTTTTCTTTTTACCTTTTTTCTTGCTATGCCTTTCATTTGCACCTCAGGCTTTTTTATGTTCCTCAGTTTGTCTAGAATTTGCTCCATTATCCAGAGTATTATGGAAGTATGGCCGGTGTTTGAATCTAGTCTTCTCCAAGGAGGGCATTTAAATTGTTACAAGAATCAGAATCAGAAGTGATGTGAGGGGCAGAATGTCAGTCAAAGAGAAGGGGTTCAGTAAATGTTTGTGTTCATCTCTGGATGTGGTTGTTCAGTAGTTCAGCCTGGAAAGATAAAACTTGTGGGTCATAGTAGCTAGATCCTTATCCAAAAGGAGCGTTCCCTGAAAGATCTGCTGCCCAGGGAAGGACACACACAGGTGGTTGGATTAGCAGAAGTTAAAAGATGGGAGAGGGAAGATGGAAATATGAAGCCATCTGCATAATGTGAAAGAGTGAAGAAGAGCAGCCTAATGTGGACAGTGCTGTGGTGTTCTCTGTTGCTGTCATCCACTAGCCAGTGCTTTCACAGATTTGTTTGAAATAGAGAATCTAAGTATTTTTTCCATTTGTTTTGCCTGGTAGTATTGTGATGGCTGCAAATGGGATGGGATACCAGACTGATACTACCTTTCAAACACTTTGGCTGATTGCCTTGTCTGAATTTGTCCAGCAGTCCTGTGGAAGTGGTCTTCTTGTGTCTTAGCAGTCCGAAGTTATTTCTGATCAGAATTCCCGCTGTTTGTCAAGACCAGACTTGTTCACTGATTTATTTTTCTAGTATTCACTTAGTAAAATTTTACCTATTTATGTTATGTACACAACTGAACAGTGGTCTTTTTAACATATCAGTGGCTGAAGTTTCTTTTTTCTCCTTAAATTCAAATAGGTTTTAATGAAATGTACAGACCTATCAGTAAAAATTTATTTTACATTTTCTTGCTAGTATACTATTTAGTGTTTAAGGGGTAGTATATAGATAATGATATTTTTGAACCTTGAAAGTTATGTGGGACTTGTAGAAGATGGAGTGGTTCTTTTCTGTTTTTCAAAGCAAATTTTTTTGTTTAGATGAACCTTGAAGTGATTTATGGAGACACAGATTCCATTATGATAAACACTAATAGCACCAGTTTGGATGAGGTCTTCAAGCTGGGGAATAAGGTAAGGAACTTCCTCTTTTTGAAGATTTCCTACATAGGTCTGTGTTGTTACTCTGAGTGGAGCAGATGGTATTAAGAGAGGATTCCGTGGCACAAGCAGAGAATATGCCATGAAAAAGAACTTCACAATGTATGGAACCTATGAAGTAGTAAAAACTCAGAGTGCTCTTTTTCAGGTGTAGCTGTTCTGTGCATTTTTAAAAGTGATTAAATGAAACATTTCATTGCATAGCAAGCTTTTTTTACTAATCCCAGGAGAAGCATCTCAATATTTGGTGAACCAAAATGTAAGGTACAATTTCTCCTCCACATTAATTACAATTACAACATAAACAGTTCTGATTTTTTTTCAGAAGGGATGTCTCTCAGTTTAGTTTTGTTTAGTTATGTAATTTGTATGACACTCAATATGTTATCAGATTTCCAGTGGTAAGTTCAAATATTAATTTTCATGGTATACCAGTTACAGAAGAGATCTGATTGATTAGGAGTTGGCAGTCAATGATATGAAAGTTTCGTGGCTCTCTGAAATAGTGGAAGAAAAGTGAGAAGTGTTTCAGAACTTTCTAAAGAAAAGATGTAAGAGAAGCTGTTTTTGAAAGATGAAAGAATTTGTGATGAAAATGAGAGCTATGGAAACTCTAAGAAAACTAAAGAAAGCATAGGCATATTCAGGATAGTATTAAACAAAAGTATTTTAATTTTAAGGCAGAGAGTGATTCCAGGGTTTTTTAGAATACTTCTGCCTTCATGCTAGTGGGTATATTTAGAAGCAGTGCATTCAGGAGCAGAAAATGGGATATCATCTTGATAATATCTATCCTCCAAGTAGCAGGAGGGCTGCTGGCATGGTAGAAAGCAGTCTTTTCTTTTTTGTTTGCCACAAAGCAAGATTATATATAATTTCTAATGTATATACAGTAGTGTATAAGAAAGTTTATTAGTCATGTGTGTGTGGTTTCATTCTGGTTTAATTTTTGACTCTGCTCCCATTTGATGGCTAAACATTACAGAAGATAGTTAAATATTAATAACTTTTATGAAATCTGACATAAGGATAAGCATAATAGGTTAAATACTTCTGACTTAGAGTCAGGTTTTCTGAGAGAACAGGTATGTGTTTGAACTTGTCAGCTGCTTAATGAGAGTAAAATCTTAAGCTTTTTTTAGTCCATTGTACTTCTGTATTATGTATCAGTTGAGGTTGTTTTTTTAATTTTAAAAAAAGGACAGAAAGGTATGTTTTGATTAAAACCATGTACAACATAGAAAAAGTGAATAAACTTATTTCTGTAAACCAGCACAATCAGACCTAGCATCAAAATTCTTTGATTCATATCTGTCTCATTTCATGTGTTTCTTGTTTGTTTGTTTGTTCCTCAAGAAAGGGACAGTTGCTTTTTTTGGAAACATTTTGATCATTTACATTTTCCTTGTTTTTAATAATTCCTATTTAAAAAATCAGGAAAAAGAATTGTCTGTTTTGATGAGGAACACTCTCAAGAAATGTCTCTGCTCCACTGCATAATAATTTCTTTCCTAAAGTTTTATGTTCAGAGGTGAGGAATATTTACATTGCTTTCACTGTACTTTTGCTTTAATGTATACTATATGGAAGGCACACAGGTTTAATGCAAACAATTACAGTGAGAGCAGTTAGTGAGTGTACCTCTGTTCTGATGTAAAGTGTGAATTTATAGGTTGTCTTCAGTAATGAAGCATTCCTCCAAGAGACTAATTTTGGTTTTTTATTGGAGAAAATTCTCTTATGTGCTTTCTGAATTCCCCCATCTAATGTGTGTGTTCTCTCCCACCCTTAACCCTCCAGTATTTATATCCATGCCCTTTTTAGTCATTACTTAGCAGAAGTTTTTTCTCATTCTCTGTGCATCCTTGTGAATCAGATTTGCCAGTACATTCAGTGCTGAACTGTTACTGGGTTTTGAGCACTTGGTTAGTATGCTGTAAAAAAGAAAAATTGAAAATTAAAATCGCAGAGAAATGTCCAGAGGAATTGTTTGACTGTTTTAAGAAAGAAAATATGAACCTCGTAGCAAAATGGTTTTTGCCTTATGGTGTGCTTCAAAACTTAGAAATATAGAGGGGACATTAAAGTAATGGTAATTCCTGCAATAGGAAGAACAGAGATCTAAGTGAGAAAAGCTAAGTGCACACGTATATATACACACACACATAAATGGAAAGTTTGTAAGGAAGGTTTTGGTTAAAATGGTAATCTGAGTTGAAAGCTAGATAGGAAACCAGTGGGATTTTATGTTCGTGGTGAGGGTATCTAGATGGCAAAAGAACTTGAATGGATATCCAACTTCAGTGAGACATGATAAGGGTAGTTCATGGTTGGTGGTAAAAGTGTAGGTGAGAGTGAATATGGATACTGAGAATAAACAGGGAGAGTTAAGTTGTAGAGGAAAGAAAGTAAAGTGTAGAACATGAAGACAGAACAGGACACCTGGCATATGCAGATACTCTGTTGAAGAACATAAAGTAAAAAGATATAAAGAAAGAAAAAAGAAAAAAGCAAGTGGGAAACTCTCAGCCAGGCCTATAGGTGGGTAAATGTGTACTGGAACCAAAGTTTGTTGTTGAAGGTTCATGCTGTTTTGAGCTGTTGCACTTCTGTTTTCTTAGAATAGAGGTAAGAGATACTTGGTACTATATTAAGACAATGTATCAGTGCAATTTGAAGCTTTTGTATATGGATAAAACATAGCCTGTGTGTAGAAAAACTGCACCTTTTCCTCTCAAGGAAATCAGGCTATAGGAAAGGTAGGTATATTCTGGGGAAGGGTAAAAGAAACTTGCCTGTTTTTCCTGAACATGCACACACAGAGCTCTGGTCTGCAGTCATAGTTCTTCTCCCCTCCCTGGTTTAGGTGAGAGTGGGAAGAAAGAAAGGTGCCTTTGCAAGATAGCTTTTCTATAAGCCTCTTGGCATTTTCTGTCTAAGTGACCATCTCTTGTCTTTGCCTAGTAAGTAGGTCCCTGCTATGAAATCCCTTATTTCCTTAATTTATGTGAGAGGTTAGATGGAGTAGCTATTCTAGTAAAATGAGCTGGAGTCAGTTATCTCCAAGGTCACTTCAATCTCATGTTTCTCTGCCTTGCTTAATTTTGTTAAGGAGTTAGATGCACCAAGCTGTAGATACTGAAAAAGTCAATGGGTGAACCTTAATTTTAGTAGTAGCTTGTAGTTACTAGTGAGTAATTAATTAATGATATCTGACCAGTCTTTAAAATATGTATGCAAATATACAGTGTGTAATGCAACTTCTTTTAAAACTTAAGAACAATGCATTTATATATGGAAGTTGAATTTGTCCATCGTTAAATTGTTGCCTTTTTTTTTTTTTTTTTATGTTGGTGCATTTGCAGATCAAAAGTGAAGTGAACAAGCTGTACAAATTGTTGGAAATTGATATTGATGGAATTTTTAAGTCCTTGCTATTGTTAAAGAAGAAGAAATATGCTGCTCTGACTGTGGAACCAACAGGAGATGGGAAATATGTAACTAAACAAGAACTAAAAGGGCTGGATATAGTCCGGAGAGACTGGTGTGATCTTGCTAAACAGACTGGAAAGTAAGTTTCTTTGTAGCATTGTCTTCTTTGCTCTGTTTGAAGCAGTAAACATTTGCTACTGTGTTTCCTGAAGATAACAGATTGGTGACTAACATTGGTGTTGGGACTCAGCTGATTTTTGTATGAGATGGTAAACGTCACCTTCTGGCATTGGTAACATGTTATACCTGTGCAAGTCCAAATGTCTCCAAATTTCACTTTCTGGTTCTGTGTCTGCTGTAGAAGCTTTGCTTTTGAGTTATAAGTGTCATTTAATAAACCAGAGCTGAAATCTTGTGAAGATGGTAGATGCTGTCAGCATTTGGAATTGTAAGTTCTAGGTCAGATGTTTTATTTCCTAGATGGGTGAAGAAGTTGGTGCTCAGCACTTTCAGCACCCTCTAAAAAAGCTGGAAGTGCCCTGGGTGCAGCCTGAGGAGGTGATCCCTTTCCCCAGGACTGCTTCTCTTTCCTTTTGCCATGAGACTCCACTGATACTCCATTATGATGGATACTGGATTGACTGTTTATTAATTGTCATTGCACAGGGCATTTTAATGCTTTAATTCAGTAGAAGTAATACATTTAGCACCACAGAAAGAAAATTAGAGAGAGAGAGGGGAGAGGTGGTCATCTGGGTGCTGACTCATTGTATAATGCCTCTCGAAAACTTAAACAACTCGTGGTACAAATGTATCCAAAAATGAATACTTTTCACATCTGTAAAAATACTCCACACACTTGCTTACTGTTCTTAAGACTTGCATTTTCTAAGAAAAGATGCATCATAATAGAAGCAAATTTTTCCAAGTTAGGAATGTATTAGTAATTAAAGCTATACAAATGTTGGAGAGTGTTCTTTAGTGACTAACTCTTCTGCAGCTGGCAGATCTTCCAACCACATTTTGCAGCAATAGGCAAGACTTTGCTTATTTGCTACGTTCTCTTCTCCCCCATCTTAAGATACCTGCTATGGAATAATAAATGGAAAAATGATATAGCAGAAGAAAATAGAAAGTTACACTCACCCATATGGTCCAAATCACTATTTAGCATTAGAACTATTTGCAATAATTTGCTTTTAGTAAAATAAGTGAATAAATAAAACACAACATAAAATATACTGGCAAATTTCTATAAATTTTTCATCAGACTTCATCCTCGGGCTCTTTAATGCCTAGAGAAAATCTAGGGGAAGACAAGATTGTGTCTGTTGTAATGGTTTTGCATGTGCCAAGCTTTTCTTAATTTTTCTACTGTTTTTGCAGCTATGTAATTGGTCAGATTCTCTCTGATCAGCCCCGAGACACAATTGTGGAAAATATTCAAAGGCGACTTATAGAAATTGGAGAAAATGTGGTCAGTGGTCAGATCCCAGCAAATCAGTTTGAAATAAACAGGGTAAGTGATCTTGCAGCTCTTTTCTGTCTCAGAAAAACTTTACTGTTCCTGAATATATTGACTGCTGACAAAAATATTTTTAATCCTCATGATACTGTAAAATAGCAGGAGTTTTATTAGGTACTGGATAGTTCAGGATGTGCTGTGAAGATCCTAAAATATGAGGGGGAAAAAGCCCTACTGGGGCTGAAGGCTGCAGAATAACACCTTTGTGTGTTGTCCCATCCTGCTGTTTACCAGGCTCATTCTGCACTTTGAGAATGATATGATGTTTTCAGGAGAAGTTCTCTCCTAAGCTGTTACTTTATATTTCAGGCTTGAAATGCATAAACCGAAGAATGCAACGGAAGAGAATCGAATATTCTGTTTTCTAGAAAACCCTCATAACATTTCCCTAGAAAGCTCTGTATAAAAAAGCTAATAGTAATTTTGAGACCTCATTCAAGACTTTGCTGCAACAAGAAGTAAAATACTCTGCTTTGTCTACAGCAGTTTTAGCAGCAGCGTTGTGGTTTTGGAGACTTTTTTGTGAATCCTCAATGATAAAAACTGTATTTTTAGCTTCAGAGACTCCCCTTTCCTGTTGGGGGGATGTTTCACCAATAAACTGGGTATTACATGCCCCTCTTATGCTTCTAATAGAAGAGATCTATCAGCTGTCCATCCGAAGTCTGTTTCTTTTGCCAGCTGGACATCTGTCTGCTCTGTAAGACTGTGTTAATCAGCTAAGGAATGTGTTCAGGTTGTCATACGAGTGTAGAGAAATCACAGAATTTTATGGTTGACTCAAAAAAAGAATGTTCTGATGCAAATCTTCTAAGAGCACTTAGTGTCCCTGTAAAAGATATATATAGCAAAATGTTCACTTTAAATTCCTAAAGTTCCTCTGTTTTACTACTTCAGAAAAAAAATGTATTTAACTATTAAGTCAAGTGTAGAAGTTGTTTCTAAGAATTGGGATGACGGTAAATATTTAAATATAGCACTTTATTTTGTTTGAAGGAAAAAGTCATTGTGGAATCTCAGTAGTATGAGATACACGGAAATGTTTAAATTAAGTTGTATCCTCTTGCTACAGAGCTTGTTAGATACACTTAGTGACACAATATTCAGATTTACTGCATGACCTTAATGGAACAGGAGTAAGGAGGTAATCTCTGGCTCTGTTTTTGTATTTTGTGTAATATTGTCATCTTCAATTTGTTTAATTTTAAAACAATTGCATTATGATCATAATGCTAATGCGTTTTTCAGATAGTAATTGTAAAAACATCCTTTTGTTTTATTAATAATAACATTTATAAAATTTGAAGGACTGGTACCTAGGGCTTAACATTGCAAATACATTTGTTGCAGTTTTTTTATCTTACTTTGTGTTTCAGATGAACTTGTGAATAATAGAAGAATGAAGATAGCTGCTATGTAATCTTGTCTCTTAAAGTTCTGGGTTGTCCATTGCTGAAGTAATAGATTTTTCTCATAGTTTTGTTTCTGTTTTCCCCTTTGATATTTTAGGCATTGACAAAAGATCCCCAGGATTATCCTGACAAAAAAACCCTGCCACATGTGCATGTTGCCATGTGGATAAACTCTCATGGAGGCCGAAAGGTGAAAGCAGGAGACACAGTGTCATATATCATTTGTCAGGTAAAAATGTCTTTATAGCTAAATACTAGGTATTGTTTTGAGATACAGCAAAAAAACCCAGCTCAGCTCCTGGGAAAATATTGACATTTCTTTTTGTTGAGGTAGTCTTATATTTTAAAATAGTTGGTTTTCTGTACTACATTTGGTTTTGCAGAGCATTGCGATCAGCTCAGCAGCTATTTCCATATAGTGACTGGTAAAATCTCCCTGAATTCATTCATGTTTGGAACTAGAGCTTACTTTAAAGAAAATCCCTCGTCTTTGTTTTAAGCAGAAGAAAATTCTGGTGGTGAAGAACCTTTCATTCTTGGAAAGATAATTATTGTTGTTGGTTAAATAGTGTTATAGTTTTTTCCAGTCTCAACCTGTGTCTGTTCAATTCATTGTCATTGGATCTGGTGGTACCTCTGATATATAGACTGGGAAATTTGACCCACTTTCTGGTTTTAGGTGTTTATCCTGTAAATGCATATCACTGTTTCACAAATACCTACTCCACTTTGGTTCTGTTAATTTTAAAAAAAAGTGTAGGTTGAGTTAGACCAAGGGATCTTTTAGGCCAAGCTGATGAACTTGACAATGTGACTATTTCAGCTCCTTCATTATTTTCAACCCAAAATATACTTTATTTGACTTAATTGAGAGTTCTTAGCTTGGCACCCCAAAGCTGCCAAGACTTTTGAGAGCTGGGCCACGGGTGCGGCTGAGCAGTGGCACAATACAAGAGAAGAATTTACTTGTTGAAAGAAGGGAGCTGAAGGAGTTGCATTGTAATTATTTTTGCAAAGCAGCTGGATGAGCTGAATAGTCCTAAATTAATTTTGTTCTGAATACTAAGTTGTCTGAAAGGAGTAGGAGGAACCAATGGCTTATAGTCTGTCTTATTAGTGATGGGTTTTCAGTCCATGGTTGCTGACCCTATTGAAACCAGCTTGTCTTAAATGAAAAAATGAAGGTGTCATGTATTAATGCATTAGTTCTATTTTGCTGAAAAGAAATCAAAAAAGAGACTGTACTTGGCAAAAAAAACCCCAAAACAGTTTGGTACTTCTCCCCACCCTGCCCCGTTCCTATAAATGTTTACATCTATTATGGAATCTTGCTAAAATACTGCTTTAAGTTTTGCTCTAAGATTTTTGACACACATTAAAAATGGTATTTCCTAGGGCAGTTGAGGAGTGGAATTAGAATTCTACAGATTTAAATGAGTTACATTTTCTGAGAGTACTGTCATCTTAGATCTGATACTTAATTTGTCCATGTGTATTGTTTTCAATTTATTGCCTTCCCAAATTCAATTATTTTCTACTTATATTCCTCCTTCAAGTTGGAGAAGAATGTAAAGTATATTTTAACCTCTAAGTGGTGTTTCTCTCTTGGCTTGAGATGTCACCATACGTTTCTTTGAGTATTTCTGAATATTTTAGAATTTCCTCTTTGAAATCAACACTGTTGCCTCTGTTATTTATTCATATGCCAATGAGTGCTGGTCCATTCTCTGACCATTCATTCCATTCATTTCTTTATAGAATTAAAGAATATAAATTTCCTAGCAAAACAGATATAGTTTTGATATCCACGACTTAGAATTTGCTTGTTGTGCAAAATGATAATGCTGGTTTAGTACAAAGTGAATCCAAAATGCATGCCCTCTGTGTATTTTTAACTGGGCTGATGGTTACAATGTGTTTTCATTGTGCATTTCAGAATTGACAGATGGGACTGTTTACTCTGTCTACTCGTACTGATTTGCACGTGTAGGCTGCAATAATACAAGCTGGTTTTGCATTCTTGAACTTGCTAGTTGATGCCAGCGTCAGCAATGCAGTTTTTTTTACTACTGCTGGATTTGTATTGGAGGCATAATAAATCAACCAAAAGAGTGTGTAACGATTTTGCATTAAAATAATGCGTAATATTTGAAGCATAATCCTTTGTATAGACTTTTTTCACACTTTGTTTTGTATGTGTCTCCTTAGGATGGATCAGATCTCAGTGCCAGCCAGCGAGCATATGCTCCAGAACAGTTAAAAAAGCAAGAAAATCTTAAAATTGATTATCAGTACTACCTGTCACAGCAAATACATCCAGTAGTTGCTAGAATATGTATGCCCATAGAGGGAATTGATTCTGTTCTTATTGCAACATGGTTAGGTAAGTATTCTAAATTCAGTTTATTTGAAGAATTTCAAGATCCAAAGTGAGAGGTTTTAATGTATGTTTCTCAACAGAAATGCTTCCCCAGATCACTCTTTTTACATTGAACAATAGCTTGTGTTACACAGCCTGTAGAAAGCAGCGTGGACTCTAAGTGTATTTATGACTTCTGCAGAATAGTATTTCTTCAGAAGGTGATCACTAACATGAATTTAATCTTACAATCCTTGTTCAGAGTTGCAAAAACCTGCTTTTCAGAAATGACAGTACTAATGCATGTCTTTGAGATTTTCTTAAGTTACTAAAGGAGTTCTGGAGCGTGCATCTGAACTAACGTTTTTCCAGAGAGAAATGCTGGCATCTCTGGCATCTTCCCAGGGGAAAAAAACCAGTCATAATTACAATGAAAGAACACAAATTTTTACTATGATGTAAGTGAAGACTTGATTGCTAGAACTGGCTTGGTGGATAATAGAAACATAAAATCTTCGTAACAGTTTTAACTGCTTCATATGAAGGAATTAAGTGGTCCCAAAACCAAGAAGTGCTATCCAAAAAATATAACTAATGTTAGTGATCCATGAAATCAACACCTGGTAGTGGGGTGCCTCAGGACCCTTCATCTGTGTAACTGCATCTCTGTAGCTGCCTTAGTAACAGCTGGTTAGCTTGGGGACTGGACTTAGAATGTGTGCACGAAAGGTGCCTTGTTGTTTCTCAGGAAGGAGGATGATAGCCATGAAGGATCTTAATCTCCCAAGACAGTCCTTGTAACATGCAGCTTTTTCCATCTCCATTTCTGAGTTGCTGAGAAGTGGTTGAAGACAGAAATTCTCCTTTTTCTGAGTCAGCAAAGGTGTCTCTTGGAGGCATTTGATGTTGCCATGTGTCCTCAACAGCTCTCATGCTTTGAGGAGGTGTTGGCCCTGCTCCACACATGCAGGCTGACCACACAAATCATCCTGTTTATTATGTGGCAAGGCTTTGGTATCCAACTTTCCCTTGATGTCAGAGTCGACTGTGTGGTATGCCTGACTGAAAAGGTCAAGCACTCTTGGTTAGGTTGAAGGGGTTTAAAATAGGCAGCAAACTTGTAAAAAAACTTTTACCATTTAGGTAAAAGACATGAATGATTTCTGAAGCTAGTTTATTTTATTTGGCAAAGATTGTTAGTCTTGTAGAGTTAAGCTCAAATTCAGAGCTCTTATTCATAACAGGTTAGATTTTCAGAAAAGTCTGGCTCCCTTCAGACATCTAAATTAACTACCCAGATCTTAAGAACTCTGTGCCACTTGATAGCACCTACTGTTTGCAAATGCCTGTGCTGCTTTTTGCACTGTAGTATGTTCCAGATGAAGATTTCTTTTATGGTCTGTAATAGCATCATGCAGCTGAGAGGTTATTAATAGTCCACAATTGTCAGTCTGAAAACCTGTATAGATCTATTACAGTCTTAGATCTGAAGTGTGTTCAGTTTGACCTTGCTGTACAGTCAAAATTTTATCACCTTCCCTAGCTTGGTTTTCTTGGGAAAGCTGAAATTGAGCTTGAGGATAAAGTCAGGTCTCTTTCAAGACTTCTGATCTGCTTAGGTTTTCATATACAGCACTTGATCAGAGCTGCACATAAGTAATTGCAAGCTGAAGTTATCTTACAGGGTTTTTTAATGGTACTGGAGGCATAGTCAAGTGGTTTTCTTTCATAAAAATGAAAAATCCTTTGTAAGATAAAAAAGAGTACAAGATACTTGAGTCCAACTTGGTAAAACCAAGCAAATATGGAAACTGTTTACTGATCTGTGATGCTAAGTTGGGCTTTTTTACTTAGTATTTTCATCATGATATAAATTCAAATTCCCATCTTATTGCAAAAAGGCACATTTTCCTGTTCTGAAGGATATATAAGCATCGTATCTATGGACCAAAACCCTGTTGCATTTTTACTGTGTGTCTTCCTCCACTGATCAGATTTATTGTATCATATAGAATATGTGTCTGTATAGGGAGAGTAGTTGTAGAAAAAAGATCTTGGCTGCATGTTTAACAGAGTCTACAATAATGCATGTTTATAAGGTGAATGTTTCCTGTCACCCTGGCAGTCTGAGTAGATAAAATTGAACTCTGCTAGGGAAGCTTGGCTCACATCAAAGTGCTGAAAAGTTCTTTGTTCTGACTGTGCTCAATGCTTAGTATAATTTTAAAGTATATCAGGCACTGAAGAACAGGAGCAAGTAGTGCAGCTTAAAAATTGCAGAGAACCCCTTAAATATCATATTTATTCACTATGGAATCAAGTTGAAAATAGCTTTTTGTTTTGGGGCATTGTAGGAGGTCTGCCGAGCGTTTGAGAGATAGAAATTATTGTTCCTAAAAACGAGAACCTCCTGGGCATACTCCTGCATTCACTCTTTGTCTTGAAGTTTCTGAGGAAATGCAGTGACAAGATGAGGATTGTCTCAGTTTGTAAAACTAAATAAAGTGTGCAATCTAATCAGTTATATCATTGAATAAATCTGATCTTCCTAAATCTTCGAGGCCTTACTTCATCCTTAAGATACCTAGCTTTTAAACTGGGAGAGCTGTATGGCACAGCAATTCTCTTACTGTATTTCAAATAAGGGTTTTTTGTTAATACATAAGTACTGCTCCTTGTCTCAAAGAAGAGTTACATCTTATTTGTGTGTTGTCAGAAATAAGCAGACATTATGGAAGCATTTAACCATGGGACTTTTGTAGCTGTTACTACAGAATATTATTTGCTTCAAATGATGGAAGTTGATGACTGCTGTCCTAAACAGTGTCATGATGTTCTGAAAGAGGTATGTTCTGCTGCCTTACACAGGGATGTGCACATTGGTGCTCTGCAGAGTGCTTGGCATTGGGGATTTCTTGGGAAGGCTGTCTGATTTTAGGGAGTCATTACTGGGTGCTGATGAGGCTTGTCATTAGGAGTACTTCCCAGTACTGCTTTGAGGTAGTGTCTTATGTGTTAGCTGCTCCTTGTAAGGAAACCTACCAGCACCAAATATATTGCCATTTTTTATTGTCTTTTTTTTAAAATTATTGTTAGAGAATCGTTTAGGTGTCTTTAATATCGTGTGTAGCAGCTGCCCAGACAGACTCTCCAGACAGAAACCAGGATGGACGCTCTCCTTGTGGCACACAGAATTTACCTCAGGTTTTCACTTTTTTTGTTGTTTTGCTCACATTAGGGAGTGAAGTGAAAGGGCAGTGGTGAAAATTAAGATCAAAGTAACGACAAAACTTAATGACAATAGGATAAACTAGCCCTAGAGCGTGTGAACTTTGTTGTTTGTGGTCTGGCTGGCTGTTCTGAGATGCTCCAGACCTGCTCAGAACCTGAGAATCGTTACCGCGCGTTGGGCGCTCTGAATGAATAACAGAAAGAGTGAAAATATGAATGAATAAAAGAAACAAGGCTAAGATGAATGAGTAGAAGCAGCAATACCGGTGTGAATGAACAAACCAGCAGCCCCGGGCGGGCGGGCGGCCCGGGCCCCGCGGGCCCCGCTGCAGTGCGCGGCGCCGGCCGCGGGGTGGCAGCACCG
>VXAX01002162.1:62500-105784 GCA_013399835.1 Leptocoma aspasia | reverse complement strand
GGGAACAGCCCGGGGAACAGCCCCGGGAACAGCCCCCCGGGGACAGCCCCGGCCCCCGCAGGGCGGCCCGGCAGCCGCGGCGCTCCCCCGGCGCCCCTGTGCCCGCGGGAGTGCGGGGGAAGGAAGCGCTCGAGCGATCCGCAGAAATGTTGCTTTTAAAATCCTGCGTTCGGTAAAAATCTCTGACCGTTTTTTCAGGGTCTTGAGTGACCCGCTTTGCTTGGCAGTTAGTAATGGTTTTAATAATTCTATTAAATAATTCAGAGACAAGTCCCCGAACTTAGTTGTAGGAATTAGTTTGGTCGCGCTGCACGTGTGTGATGTTGCAGTGCTTTGTCCTGCATCCAGCCTTGGAGTTTTGGTGAGGTGATAAAACTTGCCTGCAGTGCAGGTAATTTAATGATAGCCCTGAAGATTTTTCCCTGTCAGAGTTAAGTCAAAGTCACTTTGATTTTTATTTTTTCTTGATTTCATGAGGGTTAAAAAAAAAAAAAAGTTCAAAGTTCACTGATTAATCTCATCCTATTAATTACAAAATTACCAAACCCAGATATTATTTTTTTTTCCCGCCGCCTAATTCGATAGCCCCTCTTGTGTTCCAAGTAAAATAATGTAACCAGTGTGACCTGGTCCCAGAGGATACCAGTTAGGTGCTGAAATGGATTAACTGAGCCAACTAACTATTCCTGAAAGGACATAATAAATAAAATAGTTCCCAATTCCACAAGGTAATTAAGGGTAGGCATGTTCTTTAAAAGCCTGATTTGTAGTCCCTTTTATTTCACTGTGGCTGTTTGCACAACAAAACTTAGGTGTATGCTTGGTTCAGCACAATTTTTTTGTTGTTGTTGTTGTTTTTCCACCCGAAACAGCTAAGAAAGTTCAGAGATAGGTGTGATTTAAATTCTCACAATTAATTTTTTTTTCTATTCAAGTATTATTAAATGACCAATATTTATTGTCACTGCTTTTGACGCAGTGTTGGAAATCTGCAGTTGTCTGAAGACCAGAATTTGTCTCCTTTTATCTTTTAGTGAGCTACTTTGCTTCATATTTGCATTTTGGGAAACAACCAAAGATTTCCAGCTGAACTGTAATGGTATCTGTATCAGAAAGTTGGAATGATGTTTTTTCATTCCACTTCTGAACTCAGAGTGAACTGAGAATTTTTGTTTTCACCATTACTATCTTAGATCCAACCTACTGCATACTTGATTTTTTGCAAAATCTGCATACTGAACTCCAGTTCCCTTTCTAAACCTTTTATCTACTACCTGTGTGCTGCATATATATTACCAACCCTTTCATTTAAAAAAAAAAAAAGCCAGAAAAAAACCCCTACAGTCTTTTTTGGGGGGATACCATATGTATTAAAGTGTAAAATATGCTATTAGCAGTGTACTTTGCTTTGTATGCTTTTTTAAAATGAACAGTGGAGAACTGTATCAAAAGTTTAGAAACCTCCTGGAGGTGAATTGTTACCTTTATGCATTGACATAATTTTCTTTTGACAAAATTGGGAAGATTGAATAAATTTTAGTGAAACCTATATTCTGTCAAGAACCAAATAAACTTATTTGGCCGTGGAATTTTTCCTTGTGCTTGAATTTAAGACTGCAACATAAAAATTCAGAATAGTGGTATTTAAGTCAGACATATAAAATCTTTTGTGTAAAGACAATCTAAATCTGCCTGTATAATACAACTGTTTTATAAGTGCAGTAATATTTGTGTGGTTTAACCAAATTCTATTTGGTTAATTGTTCCAAACCATTGTCTTTAAGTGTCATGGTACAGTTAAAATAAGGTGAAGCTTCACTTTCTATTTGTAATCTTTGTTACATTTCTTAAAGGAATGATTACATTTTTAAACTGAAATTTATACAGGATATGGTTTAACAGATGGTAATCTGTTACTTGGCTTAATGTCTGTTAAAAATGGTTTTTAGAGTGCTTCTCTGATCTTTTTGTTTTACTACTAAAGTGAGCCATAGTTTTCTCCTACGTGCTCATTTGATGAAGTTTTTTTCCGAACATGTGTTTTTCCCAAAGTTAACAAAAAACCCTGTAAATGAGATGCATGGACTTTTAAAATGTTGCACATGACAAAGGATGACAAAACTTGAGGATTTTTATTAAGTTTACTTAGGCAGTCTTATTCCTAGAACAGTGAACTTCGTGCTTGCTTGCTTATTTACTTATTTGTGGTTGAATCAGTATTTCTGGGATCTCTTTTGTGTATTTATTTGTTTAAAATCTTGAGTTCTGGCAATCAAAAATAAAGCACTTTGTCTCCAGCGCTGCGGTTTTAAATGCTGCTGCTGAATTTTAACCACTGCATTAGATTGAAACCTCCATGCTGTTAACCACTGAGCCAAAATGAAATCGACCACTGCATTGAAATCAGAGTTGGCAGTTGTGTACGGACTTGAAGGAGTTGGTAATAGCAGTGCACCCGCGTTTCTTTAATGGGGTTTTTATTCTCTGTTTTTGGTATTAATGGTGCCATTTTGATTTAAAGACTGTTTCTTAATAACGATGCACATTTTTATTGAAATATTTTCAGTGTAACTTAAGAAGAAAATAACAAAGCTATCCGTTAGGAGTGGTTTCCTCAGAAACAAAATGTTCTCTTGCATACTCCCATGATAATGCCGTGTGCTTGTTTTATTTATAAAGCAATCTTGCGTAAGAAGATAAGTAAGATGATTTCTTCGTGTCTCGTGAACCTTTATTCATGGTTAAAAATTGTAGAATGTATTTATGTTTTATAGAGGAAGTTTTGCTAAGGAGAGATTTTCAGCTCCTGAATTTACATTTTGTAACTTTCTTTTGAATCTGCTTCACCAAGCATATGAAAAATAAGCCTGCTTGCATGGTTGACCTCTTAGTCTTTTGAAATTTTTGTTTCTTATTAATAGGACTGGATCCCTCCCAATTCAGAGTCCATCACCATTACCATAAAGATGAGAATGATGCCTTGGTTGGTGGCCCAGCTCAGCTCACTGATGAGGAGAAATATAGGGATTGTGAAAGATTCAAGTTTTGCTGCCCCAAATGTGGAACAGAAAATATTTATGACAATGTCTTTGATGGTTCGGTTAGTTGGTTTTTTTGTTTGTTTCATTTCTGTTCATTGGTGAGAGAGAAAAACGCTTGTAGAAAGAACAGCTTTTCAAATAGGATTCAAATGATGTAGAAGATACCATATTGTTTAAGTCCTGCTATTTATAGCTTTGGAGCAGATAATTGCTGATAGGATAGTGCTGAAATATTTTTCCCATTTTTGCATGTCAGCTGCATCGTCTCGCAGAACGTGTGAGATTATCTGGCTTCATTAATCTGTTTGCCCACAGTCGTGAATGATTGTTGCTGTTACTTTTTAAAGGAATCCTTATCTTAACACCTTAGTAACTTCCAGTTCTCTATTTAATAAAACTTTTGTATAGCAGTGGCAGTTTCTTATCCTAAATCATATTAATTGGAACAAAGTGCTTTTTAAACTTGTGTTTATCTTGCTACATCCCACCTCCCTTCGTGAGAGCAAGGGTTTTCTATGTTATCTTTCCTTCTGTCTCTGTGAATTGAATAAAAAGTCATAGGGGTACATTCTTGCTGAGAAGTTCTGCCAAAAAATGTATCTCTGACCTTGGATCACAACTTGAAGTGGGGCCAAGTATTTAACTCTACAGCACGTTATGTATGTATTAGTCATCGGCAAATTAGCGAGCTTCAGAGCAGGGAAAACCTTGAAAATGAAAGCAAATAAATCTTTTATCTAAATTAAAAGTAATTATTTTTAGTTAATTTGGACAAACAGCAGATGTTTTGCATTTTTTGAATCAAAATAAAGCGGTCTTTGGAAGCATGTAAGAGGAAAAGACACACAAATCGAGTGATACTTTGTGAATCCTTGACTTTTGTTCATTGCAGCTGTAAATAAGACAGTTAATTGCATGTAGACTTGACAAGTTGCAGATGGGCTAACTGGAGAGGAGGGGATGTCAAAGTCCTTTAAAAAATATGTCTCCACCACCAAACAACAGAAGAAACCCTGAAACTGAGCCAGAAATCCCTTCTATTTCACCTGGAATTAATTAGTGTTGTGGGTGGGGGGGTTAGCCAGGATGGCTCACAACAGCTAAATCTTACCTTGCAAGAAAGTTTTCTGAAAGATGTGGGACTGTCCAGCCTACCAGACTGGTGTTATATTAGTGAGAATTCCACAAACTTAATTTTAGCTGTTCACACAGCACTTCCAGGTCCTGAAATTTTAATTTTCAGCTGTTCAGAAGGTTTTGAAAATAAGGGAATGAGATGGTGCAAAACTCTAAGAGCTGTTCTTTGAACTTGGAGAAAATAAAAAATGATAATGTGATTTTTCTGTAATGAGGTTTGTCTCTACAGCCCTGTTGGTAATTTCATAATTAGTGTCTATAAGGTTGATTTCAAAGTTCTCATCAGTGGACTGAGGCCGAAGTTCTTCTCTGATAAAGCAATAAACCTGGGGGTTTTTTGGTTGGCGATGGGGAAGCATGATTTGTCCACAGATGATTTTTTTTTTACTCAGCATCTCTTTTTAAATTATTAATTTAGTGGTGTGGATTCTAAAAGAGCTTTCCTTAAGAACAGAAGGAAGATATCTCTGCCCTGCAGTTTTCCCATATGGGTGTGGCCAACCATGATGGGAAGAAAGAAGGCCTAAATATTATGGGCCCTTTAAGACTGTTACTTTAAAAAATATATGTATTATGTCTGAACTCCCGTGGTAACTTCTGCTTCCATCATCTGTCATAATGATGCTGGTTTTACACTTCTGTTTTCAGGGGCGATTTATTGAACCCAGCTTGCAAAGGTGCAGCAAGACAGAATGTGAAGAGCCTCCTTTCAGCTATGTGGTTCAAATGAGCAACAAGTTACTGTTGGATATTAGACGTTACCTCAAAAAATACTACAGTGTAAGTACACAGAAAATACTCTGTTGTATGAAATGAGTTTTTGAAGTAGTGCTGAGTTTTTACTGACTGTCATCCTTTTTTTATATGGTGTAAGGTAGTAGCATTCAGCATCCACCCCCAACTTTGTGAAAATGAAACAATCAGTGAATTAAAAAATTAATTCAGAATGATTATTTTCTCAGTTCAACCTCAAGATAGTTAGATACATTTACATTTTTGTAACTGTGTGTGTCAGCATTATTACAGATGTAGTAGCTCTCTCTTTTCCAGATTTTTAGCCAGATTGCATTATCTCAATGCTTTTAGGAAAATCTGTGAAGCCTATCAAATATGTAGATATCAGTTTCTCATGTAATTGAAACATGATTCTCTTTCTTCAACTCAAATTAATATAAATTGTCTTACATTGTGAAAAGGAAGCCCAAATATAGCTCTGTAAAAATTCTTTGAAGGACTGTAGGAAGGGAAATACTATTAATCTTTCTTAATAATGATTGGGAAGGAAAAAAAATTAGGAGAAAGATGGGTAGTTAATTAAATTGATGTAATTCTCTTTTTTTGAGGGGTAGTGCAAAAAATCCCAAGTGCCAGTGGTAGTGGTTGGCTTTATATGGCATTGTGGGGAAAAAAGGTGTAATATTTAAAATTCCTATCTTCTCACTGTCTAACATTAGGGCAAAACCCACTATGTTTTTTAACTTATAACAATATGTTTTGTATTTCTAATATGCTAGAAGTATCATATTTTGTGAATTGGCATCTAGCTATTTTGGTCAAATTTTTATAGAGCATCTCATGCTATTGCTTGCCTGCTTGTTTTTATTGTCCAACATTGCCTGCTGACACAGCTGTAGGATGGACATAAATTTTGAAGACATTCATAACCTTTGTCTGCTCATAACTTTTGATACACCTAAAAAAGTAAATTGTTTTTGAAAATTTGGCCTGTACCAAATTTGAAGGATATACCTAATTTGTTGTGTGTTTTCTTAAGTATTACAGAATTCTTTTGCAAACAGCAGCTACAATGCTAAGAATTATTATTGTGGTTTAATACTAAGCTTAAGTGTATTAAAGTGTACATTTTGTGATATCTGTCTTATGTACTAGTTCTTATTGCAGTTATAGGTGAGTGTTTTCTAAACACTCTTCTGAAAGCATAATTTCTGAAGGTAAAAATACTTATTTTGTACATCTTTGCATCAAAAGGAGCACAAAACTTTCTAAGGCTATTTAAATTTAAGCATTATTCCCCAAGGTAGAGGTAGATTGTTCCTTTCCATTGAAGTAAAAGATGACTTGGACAAGTGAAGTCACCAAAATGTGAGATCTCATGTTCCTTTATTGCAAAGTCCAACTGTCTGCAAAATTGTCATTATATTAAAGTGTTATTAAATAATGGGTCTAAGTAATATATTTACACTGACTCTTTTTGTATGAAAATTGTTTCTTAGATTTAGTGTATGTGCATAACAGACAGTGCTACATGCTAAATAATTTCAGGCATATAAAGTGAAAATGCATGCAGAAAATATACAATAGTAAACTTGTATAAAGAAAGATGCTTTTAAAGGGCAGGAGAAATTCTTACTGCTGATAAGAACAAAAAGTGATGCAATGGTTTGTGCTGTTCTGGTTTTATTTTGGTTGGTTGTTTTGTCTTCTTTCAAGGCCAAGCTATGAACCAAACTGTAATGTTTGAATATTGAACATTGTAATTTGCTTACATAAATCTATTAAGTATCTTGCTACATGGTATATTGGATAATTAAGATAATTAAAAAGAGAATTATTTGTACATGTAAGTAAAAGCTTCAGGGTTTTTTTAGTAGTGAGAATTTACCTTTAAACTAGTTAGCTATAATAAGGTTTAAATCTATGTTTTGACTGTGGAATACATTCACACTCTGGAAATGTGAGATTAATTTCCAGATTGCACATAAATTTTCTTTTTACAAAAGAGCCTTTCCATGGAGTTAGCCAAGTAAACTTTTTTGTCTGGTTAGCTCCTAGGAAATCAGATGCTGACACTTCTAGATTATTGCTTTCATCCAGTACTTGCAGTGACTGTATAACAGCTGGAGTTGAAATTCATGGAATGGGTGTTTGCACTAATATATATAATCCTATAAGCTATAAAGACACACCCAGAAGTATTATGGCAAAGAACTGTCTGAACAAAACATTTAATGAAACTTTCAGCCTCTTATTAAACAATCTCCTATTGTAGTAATTGCATCTGAAAGGCACAGAAGTACCAATTTGTAAGGGTCACATATATTGTCACTCCATTTTAAATTTTTTTTTTAGATTATGTGCCATTTGGCGAATATATATCAACAAAATATATTTTGTTTATATATTCGCCAAATGGCACATAATACAAAAACATAAGATGTGAAAAGGTGTTTTTTAACCTGTAAATAATGAACTACCTTTTATGAAGACAGCCCTATCAAGAGCCTTTCAGTCTGATCCACAGCTCACTGAGAGAATAAGTGTACTTTTTTTTCAGTGAGCTTTGAATCAGATTTTTTTAAAGTGTTTAACTGTTCAAGATGTTGCTTGTTTTTTCCTTTAGACTATTGAAATGCTTTTCTATGTGGCTGTATAAATTTAGGGGGAGGGAGGAGTGCCATAAAATCTAAAAGTAGAAAATCTACTTGCCCTTTTTGGCACATGAAACTGTGTTAAATAAAAAAATACAATCATGATATACTACATTCCTTTAAAAAGATGCAAATGTAAGTGCATAAATAGAATTTTATGAGCCTGCTACAATCCCATTGTTTTTCTAAATTACTCGCCTTTTTATATGAAAATAATCTGCTTCTGCAATCATTTTTTGCCATTAAACATTGAAATGTTTTACATTTGACTTCTAAAACATATCTACCATTGCTCCAGTATTTACAGATTTCTTAATGCTATTAACAGTATCAAAATTTGGTAATCTTACTCATAAATGTAAATATATTTTTAAATGACATGGAAAGATTTATTTCTTCTCAGAAATGCATTTATTCTATGAGAGATTGATCCTGTTGTGTGCTTTTTTTTTTTTTTAATTCTGCTTCAGAAGAGCAAATAGATGAAAAGAGAGAGAAACGCTAGCTAATCTAAATTGGGAAATGAAGAGGGCTTTTTTAAGCATGAAAATTTCATCATCTTGTCAGCTGGCAGAATGCCTGCTGTGTGGATTCACAAAGGCTAAGAATTACACTTTCATGAAATTTTCCTCACTAACTGCCCTGGTTAATTTGAAAGATAACCCACTGTTCTAATTCATTCCTCAATTGGGCGGTGCAGGTTTTATCTTTGATCTGACAAAGCATTTGTGTTAATCGTTTTGGCCCTCTACTAGACACTCTTGGGATTGTGCTTTTACAATAAATGTGTCTGTGATAGCTCTTTAGTCTATTATACTTACAATAGATCCATAGAACTGGTAATTAATTCTGTACTGCTTTGGAAATGGGGAAGAATAGGTGTAGCTCTGTCAAGTGCTGCTGGGAAGTTTGTTTAGCTAGTTCATTTTTGAAGTGTTATCCTCAGCCATCAATGAAACATCCATGCTAGGGTAATGGGCAAAAGCTGAAATATGCAAGCATAAATAGAAAAACTGACCAACTCTTTTGCTTAAGCAGGGTGTAATTTCATTTATAGTAAGTGGATCTAATTATTTCGTTGGAACCTGTTTTGTGTTTCCCACTGGAATACTCAAATGCTCATTTTTTAACACTTAGTAAACAAATGCCAACTCTTAGATCCCCTTTTAAAAAGCCCTGTAAAAGTCAGTATTCATGACAATAAAATTAATCCTATAGCTTATCCAGCTGTTGAGGTGTTAGTTTTGCCAACTAAAAAGAATTTAATGAAGGCCCCCCGTATCTTGTATATGTCATTTGAGCAGTAGCAAAATTCATACAGAACTGGTTGGGCTTGGAAGCTGGTGTCCCTGAAGCAGCAGGTTTTTAATTTTTTTTTTTTTTTATAACATGTATACACCTGTAGTATCGTTAGTAGTATCTTTTTAGGCTAAAATCTGCTTTTATATAGATGCTCTTTCTATGCTCTTTGAATAATAGTATGTGGCATCTGTAGAACTCTGTATGTTTTTCAAAGCACATAAAATAATGTGAACTTTAAAAGGGTTTTTAAAAAATACTGAAAAAATCTTGATCCAACCTCTATTGCACTGTTTTTGTTTCACAGTCTTTTGCTACTGGAGCACTGTAACCCACAGGCAGAAGTGAGTTTGAAGGCTATTGAACACTGCTAAATAACTTTATACTGTTCAGCTGTGAAAATTCAGTGTTCAATAGCCCTCAAAATTTCTCATTTCTTACCTGTGGTGGGGTGTTCTACTGCTTGCACATTAGGTCGCAGTATAAAGGCATCTTCAAGATCTTTGAATTACTTTATATATATATATATTGCTATTCTGACTCTTGTATATATGTTCAAGGGATTTGCATTAGTATTTTGTGCACTTAAAAAGGTAAAATATTTATAAATAAGATAACATTATAAGAGGCCATAGCATTCACACAGGTTTTGGGATTGCGTGGCATATTTGCTTAAGAGAAGAAAGATGACAGGGCTCGTTCTGAACCCGAAATTTCCCATATCTCTGTGAGGTGTATTGCCAAGAACCCACAGGTGTACACCACATGAACAGGTGAAAATATGATTGTAGATGATGGTGATGACTTCTGTAATCATGTTCTCATAAGAGTCATGCATTGAACGTGTTTTTGTTTGATGGGTGGGTAGGGGTAAGAAATCTCTTTGGTGTGAGGGAAAGGTGTCTCGTAGTGGTAATAGTACAATATTTTATTTATTGCTGTGCTAATAGTACTAGAACTGTATGGGCATGTGATGAAGAGCAGTTAGGGCCAGAATTGTGGCAGCAGCTGATGTAGTAGGCAGAATCAGATAGCTAGACTCTACCTTCAGATTAACTCCAGTGATTATTTTCAGTCCTTTCTGTATGTCTGGAAATAGGTTTCTGAGTCTTTTCCAAGTTCGAACTTGTGTCACTGTCATTTTGGTTTATACATATGGAAACAGAGATGTTTATTTTTAGTACTGAAAGCTTTGAAGTCAAGGCAGAATTGAGAGCGATTGGAATGAAAGATAAAATAATTAATATGATTCCATTCACAGTTTACTGGGAACCTGAGAGAGAGAAGGGAGGTTGCCACCAGATTATCAGGAATTTCGTCCTTCCCTCCACAGCAGTATTATTGTGATCCACTGCTTGATTGAGGATGACAAATGAGTTTGGTTTGGAATCAAGTTTTGGTTAACCAGGAGGGAGTTAGAAATATCTTGATTATTGAACAGGGCAGTCAGTATTCTACCATATGAAAGTGTAAAACATCTGTCATAATTAATGCTTATTGAATAATAAAAGATAACCCTTTTGGTCATGGTGTGTAGTGCATTTTGGGGATGAGTAAGCAGTTATTTGTCACAGCACTCATCAAGTCCATTAACTGGAATCGATTCACTATTACTGCAACTTCTCCATGATCTGCCCTGTAAAGGAATTGTTTGGTTCAGACTTGCAGCATCAATACAATTTTTAGTGAAGTGTTTCAAAGTAACGATCGATGTGTCTTTACAAAGGGTTTAACTCTCCTCATTGGATTTTACCAGCCATGATGGACATGCATCCATCTGGCTGGTGGTTGAGAGAGCCTGAGTATGACTCTATGCACTCCAAATTGTAACCACTGAGAATGAGTTAATGTAAGCAAAGACGCAGCATCTGTGCTTAGTCCCCAGTCTGGTGCCTTGCCAGAGAAGGCTTAATGACACTAGATATCTCTGTCAGCTCTTTGTAGAAAAGGCTCCCCAGGCTGGCCACCGCATGGATCAGGTTCTAAGAAATGTGGATTGCTTCAATAGAGTAAAACTAACTTTGTAATTTCCTCTGTAGGTAGAATGCAGGAATGTAAGGACTTATTATCACAATAATTTGTCTGCTTAGGCTTATAAATGGCAGTATTGTGAACACCGTGTTACAGGAAGTGTGCCCAGAGGTAAATATGGTCGTGGTTATGATTGCCACCAAGTGTGTAATGTTTACCTAGGTGATTGAATCACTCATCTAATAACAAGATGTTGCTGTCTTCAGAGGATTAGAGAAAGCACAGTCTTTGAAGGTACTCTGTTGGAACTGATCTGTTGCCCCGGTCAAAGCAATGATGAATTTCAGCAACACTTGGAGAGCAGGTTTGTGCTGCAGTAGAGGGATGCAGTTGTTGCTCAGTGTATCTGATCTGGCTTTAAACTGACTGCAAAGCATGCAGCTTTGGTGTACCAGTAGCAGCATTCATTATGAGATTCTGTAGCCAAGAATTCAAAGTCTTGGGCAGATCTGTGCATCCTGTGGAGAGATCTGCCACAGTGGCTGGTGGTGCTTGAGAGTGAGTGAGCAAATCTGTTCTCCTTTGGATACCTTGGGTTGACAGAAGTGCTACAGATACTACGTAGATTTGGAGGATTTGCTGCTTTTGGGTCTATTTTAATAACAAATAATGAATCACAAGAGGGTTTATAAAAAATCACTGGTCTTGAACGGATCATTGTTCATCTTTCTTCTTTTTACAGGAGTTTTAGAGAGCTGTTTTAAATCATTTTAGGTTTTCATGTTCAATTTAAAGTTTGATGGAAATTTATGGAAAATTATCCCACTAGTCTATAATTAGAGACATTACAAGAAGGAAAAGTCCAGGTAATCTAAATAAGGAATAAAGTAAGTCTTAAAACCACCAGTTCTCATGGAATTCTGATGTAGTTAATGCCTTATACTATAGTAACTTGGGCTGACCAATTACTGAAATATCAAACCAGGTTGAGTCTGTATTAGTCTACAGAATTTTTGATAGAGACAGCTTGCCAGGAGATGACACAAGTGCACAAGTTCTGTTGGGCTTGAATGCTTAATGTTGTTGATATGTGTGTTACCCAAGACACAAATGCCCAAGCACCTTGCATCCATCAGGACAACCAGAGTTAAAATCTGGTTTTCTCTGGACATAGTTCCTTCTGTAAGAATAAGTTTGCGTGATGTTCATGACCTGAAAGTGATGTGCTTATCAGAAATGTTTTCTTAGAAGTCACTGTTGATATGGAGATCCATGGTCCAATGCTGGTTTTAGAAAGTGAAAATTATTTGCTTTAAGCCCTTTTTAAAATACCCAAAACCTAAAGTGGCTCCATCTCTGATAATTCAGAATTGAATGGGCATATAAAAGGAAAAAAATATGGATTATTTTGTAATAACTGAAGTAAATCCATGTTACCTGTCCTAAAGTTTCTCAGTCTTTATTGTGATTTTTTCCTTCAGCTTCAAAAGTAAACTTAAAATAAATTTTACAGTATTTGGGAAACGAAAATATTTTTCATTCAGTCGCCTTCTTTTTGTAAACAGTTTTATTTGGTGCTGTCTTTCATAGTCCACATTCCTAAAGATAATTGAATAAGAAAATCATGGGGTTGGGAGGCACTGGAGGGCTGAAAAACTTCATCTGCGTTTGCCCTAAAATGCTTTTCCTTTTGGCATACTGGAAATGGCTTTTGCAGGTGTTTATTTTTCTCCTGCTCTTAGATGTTAAAAGAATTATTTTCATTTTTTCTGGTTTCAAGCAGTTACCGTTGCCAAAAATAATTATAGCAATGTTCAGTCACTCTTCTATTTCTTGATAAAACACTCTTAGAAAAACTAAATAAGGTGTTCCTCAACAGAAGTTATTTCAGTATTCAAAATCTCGTCATAAGGTAGCTTTGTAGTTAGAAGATAATTTAAAAAACTTTTATTTAACTTTTCTAAGCAGCTGTTTAGTTCTCGTTGATGTTCAGTATTTGGTGCAGCGAGGGAAAAATGGGTGAATACGTCAGTATTTGAGAATTGAACTCATCAAGTGAGGAGTACTTCAGACCTTTCAGACCTTCAGACCTTGGTTCCTGGAATTAAGTTGCTATATGTGAAAAAACCTCTGAGCAATGAATCTGGGCAGCACCATTTAGCTAAACTCTTCTGCCTTCATATGCTCATTCATGTGCAGTGGGAGGGGGAAAGTGACTCTTGAGCTGGGTGGGGAATTACTAATTTTTTCATTTATGGTGGCCAAGAGAAGCAGTACCAGCTATAATGCAACAGATTTTCTATAAGATATCCTGTATCCTAGGAAACACCATGGTAAATTTTAGCGGCCTGTGCTGTGTTAGAGTTGACATTTGTTCCTCTTCCTGGCTTTTGAAACCTGCAGTTCTACAGGTTTGTTTGAAAGGAATAGTTCTAAGAGCCAGTGAAGTTTTGGATCATCTGAGGTTAAAAAGAGATGTTACTTCATCTTAATTGAGACTGTTCCCATCTGCAGGTAGAAATGGCAAATACTGTTACATTATACATGGCTTCATGAAAGGGTTTTGGATTTGCTTCAGTGTCTTGTTCAGAAGTCAAGTCAAGCTGCACAGGGTCTGTTTTCTGCAGAGTATCAGTGTTTCCTGCAGTGGATATGTACAAGAGGAGTATTTTTTTAATGCCCAGGTATTAAGGAAAAAACTGCTTTGTATGCCTGCTTTGGGAGATAGTGTGATATGAGTGCAGAACCTTATTCCAGTATGTATAGTCAGATAGTAAAACTGTGCTTCAAAACAGATGTTGGCTCGTATGTAACATGTGTTGTGTTGGTCTGTGTGAAGAATCCTGGAAGCTTATCAGTCAGTTTGGCTAGGTGGGTCTTCAGATTACATTTCATCATATGGCAGCTACTGATGGGCTTTACTTCTGCATTTTACTGATCATTAGTTAATCTATTGCTTTCATTCAATCAAACATGGGGTTTTTGCACTCTCTGTTTCTTTTGTAAATTGAGCCTGGTGAAGGGGCAGCTGGGCCTGTGCTTTAGTCCCGTGCATACTGTGATGGTATACTGTTTTAAAGGACTTTTTATTGCTACAGATGAACCTCCCCACTCTATTCCCATGCCATGCTTAAGATTATTGTGTCTTCAGTCTGCCTGCAGCTGCAGCATCCTATAACACAAGACAAAAAAAAAAGGTCTGTAGTCCTGATAAAAGTGTTAGAGCAGCTTAATGACAGTCTTGTTCACTTTGCTCTGTATGAAGAGTTTCAGCTATCCAGCTATCTCCAGTGTAGAGGTGAGTGTGTTGGGCTTTGAATCCATAAATGTATGAGAGAAACATTTCTGCAGTCTTCCAAAGGCGTGCCAGATTTCTATGTGAAAATTAAGGCTCTGCAGGATTTGACAAGTAGATGTTTTCCTTTTTTCCTGAGGAAAGTCATTAGCTTTGTAAGTGGCATCTGCAAGAGACATCACAAATCCATGACTACCAGTAAAGGACTCCCTGTAGAAATGTTTACGCAGTGGCTGAACTGGTTACATCTAAAAATAAAAATCTCAGTTTCAGAATTGTACTCAGATTTCATTCATTCAGATACTCAGAATGGCTTGCATGTGTACCTTCCACCTCCTATGGAACAGTACAAACCAAACGTTTTTGGTTTGTTTGAAGATTGGTTTGTTTTTTATACTGGACCAGAAAACAACACTTTGTCTTGTCTTTTCCCTTTCTGTGTTGGTATTTCCAGGTCAAATGTGGACAATAAGAAAGTATGAACTCCCAAACAAATTTATCTAGTTAATACATCCACTCTACAGCAATATCATCCCAGACACTGATTTAGCTGGCATTTTTCTTGTATACTTTTTTCATTTATCACTTATAATGACCTGTCACCTGTCTTAGAAGATTATATACATGCACATGTTGGAGAGCATTTTTGTGATAATATGCTGTCCTTTCCTAATGAAAATTTGGTCAACCTAACAATAGTATTCCTTTTAGCCTCATTTGATGGAAGCTCCTGTATTAATACCTTCATTTTGGATTATGTGTATTTATAATGTTTTTCATAAAGATGTTTGCATTAGCATCACTTAATTTCTGCACTCTGACTTGAATGTGAAGTATTTAACATTGTGCATATTTTATAGTTGGTATGTTTTAATTGTTTAAATTTTCAGAATTTACTGGATTTGGAAGGATTATCTGAAAGGACAAAACAGGAGGTGGAGTCAAGTGGAGGTGTATCCTCATCAACTCTGCAGTCAGCCCCCATTCCTTTGAGTGCAAGGCAACCCAGCTGTGAGGATTGCTGGCCACACTCACTCTCATCAGAGAGAGAAAGAGGTGGGGGGTGGGGAGAGAGAGAAAATTAGCAAGACAAAATTCCTTTCTATCAATCCTGTCTTTACACAAATTCAGACTTCTGAGTTCCCATACGTGAGTGTGTAACTTAATTTCCAAATTACATGATGAAAGCACATCTGTCCCAAAATTAATACCTCTTGAGAATATCATAATTGTATATACTGAAAATAATTAGTATCTGTAATTTGCAAGTCATAAATGTCTAATTTTTAGCGAAGTTGTTTGTTTCCATTTAAGATAAATTCTCAATTTAATATCCAAAGCAACATTTGACTATACTGCAAAGAGGCCAGAATAGTTTAAAAACAGAGAACCCCCTGGCCCCCCAAACTACAGAGGCACAAAATGGCATCTGCTGGGTTCTCTTGCAGAATAAGACATTAGATTTCTGCAGTAGGTTTGTAATTGCTGTAATAATTTTTACTGGATAATGTGTTCTTTCTCATACTGGGGCAATTCATGCTGGATGATCTTGCAATAGAGCTAGCAGATACCAAGCTACCTGTACTGACCACCTATCAAGCACAAAGATTAAGTGTAGAATTTGGATTTGGTAGAAATTCTCTTTATGTATCTCTACCTGTGCATCCACCCATCTATTTGAGTATGAATAATGTCGTTAAGATTAGTACAACTATTTAGAAATATTAGATAGTATTCCAGTAGTTCATGCAGTGTTGATGATGCTTTCTCACACCATTCTTTAGTATTTGCATGTGGTTTTTATGCTTTCTTGAAGGAAGCAATTAATCAAATCCCCCCTTCCTCCTACTGCTTTTTGCGTTTCTTTTTCTTTCTGTGATGAGAGAGATCACCATTTGTACTAAGTTGTTCCTTTAATGGGACATCTTTTGGGAATCACCTCGTTACGATTTTGTTTTGGTTTTTTTTTAACCCTATCAGTTAAGTAGCAGAAATAAACTGAACTGTGATATGATCCTTGAGAGAGTTTCATGTATGATTACACATAAGGTGGTTTTAGGATCTAACATACTTTCCCCCTCCTCAACCCCCCAAGTAAAAGGTACTGAAATACCTTGTAGAGAATGAATAATTCAATTTAAATTCTGTATATTCTGGTTTGTCTTTGGAGGCTTCCCAATAAGAGTGAGTCAGGCACACTAAGACTTAGAAAATAAGGCTGTATTATCTGCTAAGAAATGGTCAGGCTTTCTCCAAAGTCCTATTTTCAGTGTTTGTCCTGTGTCCATTTCTGAAGGGCTTCATGAGGCTTGTGGCAATGTGCCACCCAGCAATCAGATGTCATTCAGAAAAAGGCTTGATTAGCAAATACCTGTTTGAGGAGCATCTGAGACTGTAGTGAAAATAAGGAAAATTATCTAGGGAATGCTTACAAGCTTTCATAATGAGAAGTACATTTAGTTTCTATATAAATTAAACTGGGTCTTTCCAGACACATCATAACCAAGGCTTAGTCTCGTGTATTGATGGGCTCACTGTGATTACTGGCCATTTTTGATTTTTTAAAGACAAAAAGCATCTAGACAGATCTCTCTCCTTCCCACTCTTTTCATCGTAATTTTAATTGTAGATAACTCTTTAGCTGCAAGGTTTCCAGCCTTCTCCTTGTGGTGAGTCACTGAACTATCTGTAACAGATCGAACATGATGCAGACTTAGGAGACTGTTAAAAACTGTGTTTTGATAGGAAAGACCTTCAGAGGCAGCACAACATCCTTAAAATGAATAAGTTAGTGAAAGAAAATGCAGGCTCATAGAATCACTGAAAGGCTTGGGTTGGAAGAGACCTTAAAGATCATCCAGTTCCAGCCCCCTGCCTTGGACAGGGATGTCACCCACTAGGTCAGGTTGCTCAGGGCCCCGTCCAGCCTGGCCTTGAACACTGTCAGGGATGTACCTCTCCCACTGTCTTGGTAGTTTCTTCACATTAATTCTAGCAGACTTCATTAGTTGTTATTAGGGCATTCCAGCTATGCCTGAGTACTGACACTACCAAAGGAGTTTTGCTTTTTGTGTCTCTTAAGTGTTTTGGTACTCTTAGGAAAGATTCCCTTTGGATTATAAAAGTTGTTTAAAAATTCTAAGTGTTACATATTTAATGAGTACATCTAATTTGGCTTTTTGGGCTAAAGTCAGTTTCTTCACAAGAAATCTGTAAAATGTCTTGCTGGACAAGGTTGTTTGGTCTTCTGAGATACCAGGACACACACAGAGGTCAACAAATTCCTTCATTCCCTATTCTGTTCTGTTTTGTTGCTTTCCACACTGACTGCTCAGTCGAGATCTTCCATACTTTTCTGTTATTCTCAAACATGTAAGCATATCTAATAGAAGTATTTAATTATTGTGGTTAATGCTTTAAAACGCATACATTTTAAGACTTTCTGAACAGGAGAGTAGTAAGATAATTCTTCCAGCTGCTTAGAAAGTTACTGGAAAGTCATTAAATGGGAGAAATAATGTTAACTTTTATAGGAGGTCTTTCTACTGAAGAATTCTTTGTTGCATTGCCTAAAGGAAGATGTAGGCCTAATGTTATTTCTTCTTAGTTCTGTGTTTTAGCCCAACATCCCAACATTTTTCTAGAGCAAAGCTGTATTAGAACTATCAGATTATGAAATTCTGCTACTTCTTCAGGGAACCTTGGGGCCAGCCTCAGATATTTTATTGCTTTTACATCTTTCACAAGAGAAAGACAAGAATATGCTTTCATTGAACTTCTTCACATGTTGTTTGGCCAATTTTCTATAATCCAGTAAATACAAATTGTACCCTAGTTATCCATCGATGTCTGTCAAGCAAATTTTAATGGATGAATGAGTGAGTCAAATTCTATGCATGGAAATATACAAATATGCAAAATATGGGTCTAATTACAAGGCTGCTGAATTTACAGAAGGTCAGGTAAACAAGGCGCTCTGTAATGATTATTAATTGTTAATAATGCCTTTGGCAAAACACACTTCTGCTCTGAACACCTAACAGCTTTGCATTTTTAGTTATATGAAACAGCTAGATTGGTCAACTGTTGAAAATTGTAAAAGACCTCACCTCTGTAATTGCTTATTAATTTTATCTGAGTAATGGGAAGGATACTGTTCTGAAAAATAAAAGTGCATTCTACAGTTATGTGTGAAAGTTTCACAGTAAAAATCAAAGAAATGCATTATCATTCATTCCTTGAATAAATGAATAGATTAATTTACAGATAACTTGTTTCCTCATAAGGTAGTCCTAGGAGCTGTTTCTGTCTCATCCCATGTGATGAAGAGCCATTTTTTCTGAGTATCTTTATCCTTTGAAACAGTTGGGGTTTTTTTTAAGGTGTTCAGTCTATCCTATCTGAATTCTGTTGTCCTTTCTTTCACCCTCATCCATGTACCTTTTAAACTTACCTCTTTTTTGGTCAATACTAAATATTTGTCATGTGGCTGTAAGATTAATTTGCAGGAAAGGAGAGAAAAAAGGCTGAAATGGGAAACATGAGGTTCCATTATTAAATGAAGCTAAACCATGCAAATAAAAATTTTCTTTATATATTATATATAAAGAAATATATATATATATCATAATAATTTTCTTTATATATTACAATAATGGATTGTAAGGTTGAATGAGCACTTAATTTGGACAGGAATGGTGAGGGTGGTTGCAGGTAGAAAAGCATACCTATAACACATTCCATAGTTTTGCCTGACATTTTCCCCTGATGTTGTAAATACAGTTCTGTCCTGTTGCAAACTGTGCAGCAGCCAAAGCTTTCTGTCAGCAGTAGTCCTTGCTTTCTGTAGCCCTGCCACAATCCTAAACTAATATATTTTGAAGATGAAACAAGTTTGAACATCATGAGAAATAGAGTATTAAAATTTGCTTTAAATACTGAGAAAATGGTTCATTTTTTAGTGTTTGTTAGGTCATTGCAGGCAAATGACATTGGCTAAATACTGAACAATGAGTTTTATTTAATGAAGGGATTTGCTCAGTGTAGTATTGGTCTCTAACATTAGCTGGATGCTTAATGGGTTGAAGGAACTTCCTCCAAGACAATTTTTCCAGTGAAACTTCGGGTAAGAGATGCAACTGCCTGGTTAGCAGATGACTTTTCTGATAAAACTGAGGTGTTTTCATCTGTATGACTGTGTGAGTCTGCAGATACAGCTTCTGCCTGGCACTTCATGTCAAGGAGTTCCAAAGGCTATTTGAGAGAGTTGAAAATATTTCTGTTTTTCACTGCTGTGGTTTTGTCATCTTTTCAGCTTCACTGCAATTCTATTTTGCATTGCAAAGAGAGGTAAACAAAACAACAAGTTTCTCATCTGTAAACTGTATTGTCCACATTTGTAGGCTTTCTTTGGTCAGCTTCTGGTTTCATGGACTGTCTTCTGCACTCCTTTTGTTCCTCTTTTGCTGGGGTAGTGGTGGGTAAATATCAGCAAGCACTGATATTCTCTTAGGTGAGCCATGGTTTTCATGGGTACACAAAGGCCATAACTATTTATCAAAATCCTTTTCATCTTCTGTTTTCTCAAATATTCAAGCATAAAACTGCTTCTAGATTGTTTTTAGTGCTGCACATGATGAGACTTACTGTATTAAACATTTTTCAGTTTCTGATATTAATCTTCTATTATTCTGTTAATTCTGAGAATTTGTAAAAAAAGACTTCCCATTAGTCAAAATTTGCCCTTTTTTGTGATACTCCTTGTGCCATGCTTGTTGTTCTTCTCAAGCTGCTCTTCCTTATTTTCAAATGTTAGCAGAAAGTGATGTTATTTCACTGTGTCTGTTATGTTTATAACCACAGAAAAATTTACTCTATCATACTTTTTTGTATTTATAGAGCTGGTTTTGTTGCTGTTCTTTACACTAGTTTCTTCTGTCTGGTTTAGTAATGTGCCCAGAATTGTAGACACCATTTCAAGCAAGGCCTCTCTGCTGCCTTTATAGAGACAAATGATTTCTTTTAGTCCTTTGTTCAGTTTTTTTCCCCTCTGCTTTTTTCTTTTCATTCACTTTTCCTTTTGATTAATGTATTATTTTAGCATAATTTTTGCCTTTCAGCATCAGTCTCTTACTGTGAGCTAACATTTATCATTCTCACATCTCTTCTCCATCCTCCCCTCCCCAATATGGCCAGTGTTATCAGTGCTGGTTTTTATATTTATGCTCTTTTATGACTTTCTATTTGTCTGTTGCATTTCTGAATCTTTTCTATTTTCAACTCCCGCAAGAAGTTATTCCAATTTGTATATAACTGTCATCTAAACAGTTTCTACTGTTGATTGTTTTGGCTCTGAACAGAAAGCCTGGGTGGTAAACAGCCTTATAAGCTTAGCAGAGGCTAAACTTTTCCATCTTTCAACATGAGGAACTCTCAATTCTGATATGAATTATTTGTCTTTTCTCCTACGTGAGTGTTTGTCAGTCTGGATTCTTGCTGGCAAATTGAGTCTGTTTGGGTCAAGCTGACCTCCCCCAGAAGTTCTGTCATTTTGGATTTCAGCAGGGCTCTCATTCTTACTTTTCTAATATTTCTCTTTTATACCATGCTACTTATACCAGTACATAGATTCTACTTAGTTAAGTTTTATTACTTTCTGTAAATTCTTTAAATTATCACCCATTTCCACTGTTTAAAAAGTACTTATGAATATCTGAAGATTTTTTGATAATTGAGAAGTATTCCTTAATTCACAAGTGGGGTACTTATTTTTGCTGTGGTACAAGCAAAAAAAAAGTGTAAATACATCATTTGATCACTTGGAGCAGGTTTGAGGCAATTTGTGCCACTGATTGAATTTTGGAATTTCAGCTTTTTCTTTTGCTAATTTCAGTAAAGGTATAGGGTATATAGTTACTGATATATATTTTTTTTCCCCTTCAACTTTTATGCATATTGGGAAGTTCAGTCTCTGTTTTGCAAACACTTACTAATGCTATAATATGTTTTCCTATATCTTCCTTCTCAAATTTTTACTGTTATTGATTGAAGATTCAATTGAGAAATGTGTTTAGAACCCTGCTTTCTGTGGTAATCATAGAAGTCAGTGGGAAGACAAGAAAATTGTATTGAAAGAAATTGTGTGCGTGTGTGTTTTGTGTTTCAGCATAGATTATCTCTGCCAAAATAATAGCTGTCATTTTGTTCTTGTTATATTAGTGGCCTGTAGCTTACTACTACCCCTTTTGCCTTGCTTTTGTCCATTCGTCTATTTGTGAGTAGAAAAAGAATTTTGTGAAGGGCCATAATTTGGGGGCTTTATTATGCTAATAAAATCAGTATTTTTGTTATCTATTTAAATTAAATATTCCAAGATGGTGACCCCACTCTACCCTGGTATCAAAGCTGCAGACCTTAACATTCAGTGACTTTGAAACTTGAGTTCTGTTTAGAATTTCACGTCATGCCTGTCGCAGGAGAAAAAGATGGAAAATGTATACGCTGAGCCTATAGGACTTCCTGCAGTGCTTATTAATCCTTTATGGATCATTTGAAATGTTTCTAGTTTATTTAAGCTTTGCTGCTTGTATCAGATTGTTCCTGCAAAAAAAGGGAAAAGTGATCATGCTTTGAATTTTTAAAAATGATCTCACTTTCAAGCAAAAGCACTTTTATGCTCCATTAGAGTTGAATTTGCCAAACTCTTACATCGCATTAACACAAGCTTTACTGGATAGATAAACGTGTTGTTCAGGGGCTGACTAGAACTTTACCAAACTGTATATTAAGATTTTGTCATCTTGCAATTTTTATCTTGAATATTTTCATCATGCAGATAGAGGGATCAGACAAAATTATTTCATTAAGAAACTGTGCAGCACAGTTTTTGTGTATTAAGAGAGGACAGAAAACAGGAAAATCAAATTTGATCGTTTGGTATAAGACTAGAGTCTTGTTAAACTCCCAAGTGTGCCATCTTTTGCAAAGAACCAGTTAAAGTTTATGCACATAATTGAGGCTTTGCTTTTTGTGTTTTGCTGGTGTGATAGAGTTGTAGAATAAATGCATTAGGATTTATAGGTTGTGGAAAAAAATTCTGGATCCATAGGCAGAAGATGAAAACTCTTGAGTTGAATTAACTTGGTGGCAAATTAAGGACTACTCTCCACATGAAATGCAGTAGCAAATGGGTGAGCTTGGCATTGAATTTACTGCACAGGGATAGAGAGGCCAGCAGATCCTTTCAGGAGTGGTCTGAAGGTTGAGATATCCTCGTCTTTTTTCCTGGGATCATCTCAATATATATTTTCTTTGCTTAACTAGTAATTTTATTTATGAACAGTTGTGTTCTCACTGTAAGTGCCATTTTCAGAGAACTTTTTTGTTGCTGTGTTTGCTAGTTAAACCAAGATCTTTATAATAATGAATGCATGATATCTTCTAGTTTTACTATTTCTGTAATGTTTTAATATGCTATATGCCCAGAGTTATGTTTTTCAGGCATGGGTTATATGAAAATTCTGCCTTAAAAATCAGCAGCTTTAGACCAAAATGTAAAATTATATGTTGTTAATCTCCAAAAAGTTTGTCGTAAGAAATCGCACTCATTGTTAAAATCTTAGCTTATCTTTTTCAGTTTCTTTTACTTCGTGTGTTTTATTATATAAGAGAGTGGATTAGTATCAATATGAAGTAAAAACACCTTTTATGTGTTTATATCCTCTTACAAAATGCTTATTACCATAGTAACAGAGGGGGCCTATTAGCTTAGTGTATTTCTTTAAATATTTCTAAAACATACATAAAGTATTCGCTACGTATTACACCCATACATTGTGTGTGTATGTGATCTTTAATTCCATTTACAAAACCCCCCACAACTGAAAAAAAACCTCCAACCAAAACCAAACAAACAAAAACCACCAAAGGAAACAAAACCATTTGGAGTGTCAGCTTAGTTTCACATACTGTTTTTCTAAGGATATGTTACCTGACTTGAATTTTTGTCCACAGAAGTTCAAAAAAAAGGAAATTTTAATTTTATGTGGGTGTTTGTGGATATGTGTCACATATGTAAATACGTACAGATATATGTATACACACACTGATTCTGTCTGTTGGAATTTGGGAAACGGTTGGAATATTTTTCCCTGAAAATATAGGCTAAGTAATCTGAATTGTTGCTAGTGTTCGCTTTTTAATTTGTTTGCCCACCTTTCCCATCCTCTGACCTCTCTCATTCGTCTCTATTGCTGTCTTCTTGAGTTCTTAAGAAGTTAATAACACCTGAGTTGTGCTAAAGCTAATTTAAAAGAAAAAAAAAACCTTAAGATAGGTGTTTGAGGAGAGGAAGATTTAATTCAAAAAGATCAGAGGTAACTTATCAGAGAAGTCAAGGTAAATTATTCTGGTTAACAAATATCTGGGTGATGAGGGAGTGGAGTAGGTGTCTTCCTTCTGCTGCAGGTTACTCTTTCTAAAGATAATGGTCTTCCCTGAGCCAAGCATCAGCCCATACAAAGGCTGTATCAGCCTTTCCCTGCAGTACATAAACATCTGGGTTGGCTTGGGTGGACTCCATGCCTGCACATTTCTTGTAATGCAGGGTGAGAAGAGAGGTTCTACCAAAACCTTCTCCACGTTCCCCTGCTGGACATCTCTAGGCAGAATTGTGCCAACCAGACCAAAGGTTGTTGCTGGTAACGTGGGATGTGATGAGAGAGGCAAAAGCATTTTGCTGGCTTGTGTTCAGTTCAGGTTCACCAGTTGTGTGCCATCAGGAGGCTCACCAGGGATACTCTGTTCTCCATCACAAAGATCATCAGTAGAAGATCCTGAGTGGCACTGCACCCCAGGGCTGCACTGCTGTTTCCTGGTCTCCAACAGGTTCTGTTCCATTGGTCACCATGCTGGGCCCAGACACTGAGCCAGTTTTCAGTCCATCAAGGTTTTCTGAGCACTGCCTGATATTATTCCTTTCTTCTCTAGACTTAAGTACACTGTGCTGCCTGTTGCTTTTCTCCCATGAATATACCTACATATTTTTCTCAGGTCACCCCTCAGTCCCCTTTTGTGATAGTAAGTGTGGTGGTTTAGTTGTATTTAGTTTGTATTTAGAATGCTCTTCAAGGTCTGTTGCTGTTCTTTTTTCAACAGCTTCAGACGTGGTTTATGGCTCTTCAGCATAGCAGGTTTTTTTGTTTTTTCTTTTTGACTCTTACCACCAGGACTGTGTGTGCTCCAGTATCATGTGCTCCAGCCCCCATGTGTTTGAAGAAATTCAGCTAATTTCTCATACTCAGTTTTTCACTCTTCAGTCTCCACATCTTGCTAGGTCTGCCTTTAAAGCTGATGTTGAATAACTTGTCTGCCATGACTCCTTTTCAGGTGGCAATTTCTGGAATACTGTATTTCCATTCACATGTTCACATAGGTGTGAACTGTAGTCTTTGTTCCCAGTGTGTCGCTTTTGTTTCGCTGAACTAATGTGTATTTTGTGTCAAATGAACAAGGTTTTCCTAAACAATTTCTTCATGCTTATCATTATTTGCTGTTCTGCTTTTGTCATCTGTGAATTTTGTCTAAATTGATTCCCCTCTTCTTCTAATCAGTGGTGTAAAAAGAGTGAGTATAACCTTTTTGTTGTAATACACTAGCAACAATCCCTCTACATTCCATATTGACAAATGCTTACTTGACTGTCATCACTTTGTGTCTCATGGGCAATTGATTTTTTGAGTTGCTTCGACTTTACACCTCTTAATCCATTTCATGTGTACTTCATTAAGACTGTGCAATGCTAATTTAATGCAGTGTCCTTTGACACTGCATTTAAAGTAAATCAAATGTCATTCAAGAGATTATTTATAGTATATCTGCCTTTCTTGACCAAACCTGTAATCTTACCAGAAAAATGAACTGCCATGTTTGCTTGAGGCTTCTTTGTATAAAAACATTGACTGATGTTAATTCCATTCCTGTTCTTAAATTCTTGCTCACTTAAAGTCTGTATCAGTAATTCTGATGTTTTTTCTCAGGTTAATGTTAGACTGATACACAGAAATAGTTACATGGGTTGTTCTGATTTGCTAGTGTAACTATTTCAAGGAAATTTTGCATTTTGGTTAATATTGGGTCTCAGTCATTTGAGGCAGCTTCGAGGGTTGGCAAGTTCAGCAAGTAACATTGTCTTGGCTCTAGCAGTAATTACAATAACAATAATTTTTGAGTGTTAGGATAAAAACAAAAGTCTCTGCAACAGAAATGTGTTATTTTGCTTTCTTTATTTTTGCTTTTTTTTAGTTCAATGGGTTTGTGACAGGCCTTTATTTCTGTTGAGTTGGCTTTTTTTTAGTGCTTACACAGGAGCATCAATTTTAAAGGTACATCTGGTTACTTTAGTTGGTGTCCAGAATAGTTTAAGAGATTTTCAAAAAAACAACACAAAAAACGCCCCACTTTCCGCTATTGTTCTCCCTGAACCCTTGTCCTTCTAATGTTCTTCATACTAGCCTCAAAGCATATTTTAATAAAATTTACCATGTATTACATGGATATAAGTTTTGAAAAAATAAGTTTTAAAATTTTAAAGCATTGCCACATTTTAGGTGTCTGCCTTGCTATTTTGTACTCGATGGTTGGACTTGATGATCTTGAAGGTCTCTTCCAGTCTAGACATTCTGTGATTCTCTATGCCAGATTTGTCTAAAGTTGAGTCTTGGCTGAAGTTTTAACCTAAAATGGATTAAGATTTTTTCAAGATTAAATAAAACATGTTTCTTCTGCCTTCAGCTAATCCACAACAACTCTTCAGAGAGGCTGTTGTTTCTTTCTGATTTCACTTGGCTGCAGGAGATCAGTTCTTCAGAGGAAGTAGCAGATATACTCAGTTTATAATCTTAATTATTAACAGAAAGAAACAATTATTATCAAAATTCCATCTCCCTTTGACCTCTTGTCTCAATCTCCAGATTGCATCTGGAGCAGATGGTGTGCCATGTATGGAGATACTCCTCAGGAGGTGTTTGTAATGGAGATGGAGATGATATGAACATCAGTCCCTTCTGAAGAAGTGAAGAGCTGTGCAGTCTGACAGTAGTGGGAAAGGCAAATTAATTCAAAGTCAGTAGGGAGGCAGAACAAGAGCTCTCTTTTTCAAAAAGAATAGGCGGGTCTAAGGCAAAGTTTGAGAGCAACCTAAGGAGACTGGAGGAAAGAGTTGTGGGCAGGTGTTGGGAGGAATTACAAAAATGGAAACCTGAGGAAAAGCCAAAGAGGAAGCCTATTGTTTCCCATAATACTTCACAAAAGGTTTTTTGAGATTTTCATGCGTCTTGCTTGGTGCTTAGTTTAATTAATGGTAGCAGGAAGAAAAGTCTCATTTAAGGCGGAGTTAAATAGGGCAGTTTATGTTTATTATGTCAGAATAAAGTATGCTACAGTTTTGGTTTAATTATTCCAAATCAAAGTACCAAAAAAAGTAAGTTGGAGTTTAAATGTAGATATCTTGGTATATGAACCTGCCTAGTGAGGTCCTGAGAGGGGAAACCTGATGTAATATAAATCAGTTCAATTGAAGCCCACAGTCATGCTTGAATTATAATCACTTGCTTATTTTAAGACATTGCAGCGAAAGCAGTGTTAATGTTGTTCAGGTGACCTTGCCACACCCAAATGTAGGTGCTATGGCTTTGAAGTCTTTAACATTTGGGTATGAGGAAGAGTAGGTATTTTATCCTTCTTTCTTCTTTTCTCTTGGTTTTTTGTCATCCTAAGAAAATCCATCCAGATTTGATAGTTTTACAGAACTTTAAGAAAAATTTGTAGTGTGGAGGAGGAGCCTAGGCATGATTAATAATTAAAAACCAAAAAAAGCCCCACAAAACCAAGAAACCAACCCAAAAATGCTTGCAAGAATTTACTGTTTTGACTGTAGATAAGGAAAAGGGACTAGAACATGGTACATGAGATTTGAGCTGGACCTGAGTGGATGTAGGTGAAACCAAAAGTAAAGAAGCTGAATTGAGTGGACTTGGTTGAATTGGAATATTCAAATATGGTGTCTGCTGGATGAGCACCTGGCTGGGCTGATGGGCTTGAAATAGCATGAGGAAGCAGGTGTGGGTGGAGATTGCCTGTGAAAATTTGGGCACAAAACCCAAGCACTTATACTGGAATGTGATTGGTTTAATTTAAAAAGAAAAGCATGAGAAAATTCATAACTATTTTCCTGCCTCTGCTGTTGGAAAACACTGGGCAAAATGCATTGCTTTCAGAGGAGATGGAAAGTTATTATGGGCTACTCTGTTTATTTCAAGAAGCAAAATCTGTGTATTCCTTTAAACCCTGTTTTGAAGAAGAATGGATTTTTAAAAGAAAATTTAAAACAGAAGAGAGATCCTGATACTACAGAGTTGGACATTTGAAAGTTGAAGATACAGAGTGAATACTTAAGTTTAATGCAGGTCATTTATGTATGGTGTTATCCCTTTCTGTGTTTTTTTCAGTGTATACAGGTGGGACAGCACTCAGATGAGCAGCTGGTCTGTATTTGTTTCCCTCCATTGCTCAGTGTATGCTTTTACCTTATTGAATGCACTCTCTGAAACTTTGCCTAGAATTATTTATTTTCTCGTGGAGTTTTCTGTGGCACACTTACTGCAGGATCAAGTGGCTCTTAAAAAATCTTTACAAGAGCTGTGTGTTAAGCGACAGGCCAATTATTATTTCTGTTTGTCAAAGAGATGAAGCATAGGGGAATGTACATCGAACGTGTTCATAAGTTTGGGTGCCCAATTTGTGGATCAAAGGACCTGTTTTTTCAGTGTATAGTACTGAGTAAATGCCTGAAGAAGAACTTTCAGGTTACAGTGGGGTCTAAACTGATTTCTGAGGTGCTCATTACTTGTGGGTCTGTTCAGTGTCCAGCAGCACAGAGAATCTGTGTAGGGCCGTGGTGCATTTCAGCACCCTGGGGCCACGTTCAGTTGGCTTTAGCACTTTGTTTTCATCTCTTGCATTTTACTGCATACTCTCTCCAGTGTTCCCAGCACACAGGGATGCAGCAGTAGTTCTTTTTCACTTCAAAAGCCTGCTTTATTGTAAAGGTAATCCAGTACTTTAAAAAGAATTAAAATACAGATATGGCCCTTTAAATTGACACGTGATTTGTACATACAGGGAACTGAGATGAGGATTACCCTGGCTTCTGATTGCAGGCTTCTTGAGCTTAATGTATTTCTCATCCACTCTGTATGTGAAAATCTATTGCTAAAGGGTGCCATTGCATTTCCCAAGGAACATATGCATACATCTGGTGACAGGATTTGGTCTGTATAAAGGCATAACTTGTTTTTATTATGCTCTTAACTATCCAATCAGCTCATTGTGGCATAATAAATGTTTCAATACAGAACTTGTGTTCCAGTAAAATATAGCAAATTTACTGTGACATCCGTTGGTAACATGTATTACACTGTTTTCAGCAATGTTTTTTTCTTAGGCAAAATTATTTTCTGTATTTCTAAGATATTTCTGAAAATTTGGTTTTAGTGTGATTTCTTGGAGTTTTACTAGAAGGCTATACTGTAAACTATACTGTAACAGTAAGTTCCTTATTGTAAAGAAATGAAGTTTAAAAATATTACTTTACTGTGTATTATAATTCTATCCATTGGAAAATCTTTTAATATTGTAGGTGTTCTGTTAGAAGCCATCCAGTCTGATAATTTTAAGCGATTTTTTTTTCTTTTTAAGCAGCTGTTTCCTCTCTCATTTGGATTTTAATCATGACTTGACTTAAGCTTTCATGTCTTATTTATGCTGCCAGGAGAGAACTTGAGCACTAGTTTACTTAATTATTTGCTGTACAACAGCTGCTAATATTAAAAAGAGAAAAAAAATCCCACAAAAAATGCCATCTCATCATTAGGTCTGCTACGGACAAAAAAAGCAAAGGCAGGGAGGATGACTGTAGCTACCCTGTCTGCTTGGCACCGTCTTCCTCCTCCTCCTCTCTCTCTCACTTTCAGTTTTCAGTGTAATGAAGAGCAGGAGAACAATATTCTGTAATTAAGGATTCCATTAAGTTGAAGAAAAGAGCAAATGGAGTTGTTTGTTCTCCTAGCTGAAAAAATTTGTCTGGGGTGGGGGTTAGTGGTAGTAGTGTAGAAAGAGAGAGAGGTGGGTGGAGAGACTAAGTCAGGGCTGTTTGTTGAATATACTGTTAAGGACTGTTACCATCCTAATTAATCAAGTTAGAAATTACAGCTGTAGTCGGTTTCCCCCCAATTCTTGTTATCAATTTTCTTCTCTTTTGAGACAAAGCAAATATAAATTTTGTGTTCATTTGTCATTCGTTCTTTGACTTCAGCATCTCTGAAAATAACAATGTAGCACAAAAGACCAGTATTTACCTAGTTGTAATGTGGGTTGCCATGGTGTTTTGCAAATTATTGCAATTATGTTCACCATGCGAGTCGCCCTTGGTAACTGGCGAAAAAACTGATAATCCTGTTTTGAACAAAAGGTCAAATTGCTGAATAGAAAGTCTTGATTAACTAAAAGATGTACAAAGTGGAATTATTTCCTACCATTCAGAAATAGTTCTTGATCGGGTTTGGGGGAGGGGGTGAGTAAGTACATCTGATTACTGAAGTACAAAGCATTGAAAGGATGTTGTCTTGAGCCTTTCATGTAGTCTTAATGGTGGCTTTTTTGTCAAATTTACCCATTTGCGGCATTGAAAGAGGCAGCTGCATTTAAGCTTGAGAGATGGTGCTTTTTCAAGAGTTCAGTGCATGGAAAGTTCTCAGCAGTATCTGCAGTTTACTATTAGACCTTCGGCTATTAAAACTGATGTGCTGCATTTGAGCCCATAGCTCTTGGTGCTTGTAAAACCCTCTGACTGATGATCTAATAAAGTGCTCTTACCGGACAATCTCTGATCAGATACTTTAGGGGAAAAAAAAAAAATAACCACAGCTCTGAAAAGGATGGAGGTAGAAACACATGGCTGTACTGAAAAGTTTGCTTTTGTAATCTGTGGTGGGAATGTTAGTAAATAAGACTGTATATTCAGTTTAAGTATTTTAAAGGCCCAATGTATTGTTCCAGAATTAATTTTTATTTACATTTACAAAAGCAAACATCAAGCAGAAAGTATTAGAAGTTTTTTCATAGTGACCAGTCTTCAGCAGTTACATGCAAGTATATAGAGGGAATGGTTTTCTGCACTTTAGTGCTGTGAATTTCCTTTCATCTTTCCTTTATCATTCTCGTGGGGATGGCCGGGGAAGAGGTGAGGAGGATTAAGGAGTTTTCTTTTTTAATTGTTTCTGCTTTTTGTTTTTAAACAGCTACCTGGAAATTAATTCTTAAAACTTTGGAGAGCCTGTGTGAGAGCAGCATGAAAGCAAAGTAAACCTGAACAAGTTTGTGGGTTTACATTCTGCATCACCTAGCAACCCCCTGGCTCAGCCAGTTCTCTCGTCTGCCCCCAGTCCTGTTTACCGACCATTCAGACTGCTCTTCGAAACCGTGAAAGATATTCAGTTTCATTAGTGCCATTCTCAAGGAGAAAATAATTAAACTTAAATGAACAAACACTGCTTAGTGATGCTTTAAAGTTCTCTAGTTTAAGGTGACCAGACTCTTGAGACCCCTTTCTCTGCCATTACCCTTTAACTCTTTCGAGCTCCTCTGAACTTACATACCCATGTATTTGCATTGCCACTTCTAAAGTTTTTGGAACTCTGTTAACTCCTTCAGTATTCAGAGATGTTCATAACCGTATTGCAAAGATAAATGCTTCACATAAACAATCTTTTTGTCTCTTTACCAGCTTGAAAAATATACTGGAGTTGACAAACCTTACTGTAGGTGCCATGTGTATGAGCAAAACCTTTGTGTATTCTATCTTACATCTGATGTCTTGCGGGAAGCTCAAGTTTCAGACTTTGATAAGTCTGAAAAATTCAAGGATTGTACAAAAATTTGAGGGGAGAAGGAAGATAACAGAATTGTGTAATAATTGGGGGCGATAGAGTGTTTTTAGCTTTCTAACCAAACTAGAGGCATAGTTTTTAAGAAATCTTTTGAGTTCTTACTCTTTGTATTTTGCTAGATTCCTTGACAAGCAATACATGGATGGGCTGTATGAGCTCTTTGTGCTTTGTTGATGGTTGACAGACAAAGCAAAATTCTTTCTGAAGCAAGGTACTGTACTTAGTTGTGACCTATTGTAGCCCAAGAATATGGCTTCCTTTGAGTTGTGTGAATAGGGAGAGTATTTTGGCAAAATGGACTTAAATATCTTTCTAGAGGTTTTCGCTCTCAGTACAGAAATCCATAAGGCTTCTTTCACTGATCCTTTTCTCAATTTAGTTTTCCATGTGTAGTCATTTTAAGTATGTCTTCTCTCAGTTGCTTGCTCAAAGTCCATTTTAGCTGTTTTCAGTTTGTCTTAAGTGAAATAAAATTGTTGGTAATAGCTGGGTCTCTTTGTGAGTGGTATGTTAGCCTGAGAAGACTTTTTAATCTTTTGTGGCGTGTATTTTGGTGCCTAGAACCTTATTTTAGTGAAGGTGAGAAGACCAAGGCATTGGATTTGATGTGAAGTAAAGCAGAACATATTTGCTAATTTAGTTTGTAATGTACAACTGTTAAGGCTGGAATTTGTCCACTTGTGGTGCTATTACATGTGCTAAAATGAGGGCCACTGTTTGCATCAAATCTATCACAAGGGTTTGGAGTGCTCTATTATCCTTTCAGCAGGCTGATGATGGAGCCTGGGCTTTGCACAAATGAGATCAATAAGTTTCAAATAACTTTTATGAAATGACATGTGACTATATGTCTAAAGGTATCTTAAAAAATCAATTTTTAATAACATGTAAAACTTTTACATTGACCTACAAGATATTTTTCACTTATGTCTTGTTTGATAATTTTGTTTAAAACATTTTTTATGTTATGTTGAGTGTTTCAGTTCTTGGGGGAGGGGGGGAAGGCTAGGGTGCATTTCTTGCTTCTTCAATTATCTCTTCCTTTGATCACATACACACACCTCCAAGACTTTTAGTGGTAAAACTGGTGTGACAGTGCTGAGAATAATTTTTCTTGAAAATAGCGAAGTTTTCTTTTTATCTTGGATGGTTTCCTCCTTTTTTTTTTCCAGTTATGGATTAGAATGCAATTCAGGTACTGTTATTTTGAAATAGGCACAATTACAAAGTATGATTCTTGAAACTCTACAAACTTTTATTTTTGATAGCCTCTGAAAAGGTATTTGATATTCTGTGGCTGACTTTGCCTCACAACAGTGATGCATTGCTGATTGGACTGTGAGATATGCAAGTTCCGAAGGAACTCCTAAAAAGTATGCTATGGGGCAGAATTTTGTTGTGGGTTAAATCCTCTCAAATTTATGGCCATTTTCCATAAAATTCAAAGGGGAGTATTTTGGATGTTTTAGATCAGTGTACTTGCAGCTTCACTTCTCAAATGGCCACCTGGAATCTACATCAGAGCTTTTACCATTCTAGTATCACCAGCTTTTTTAAGACAGAAGGGCATCTTGTGTTCTGAGACATTCAGGTAGTGCTTATGTCCTCATTCATGCTTTCTTTAAGGTAGCAAGTCAGTGTGACTACATTGCTTTCAACTACAGTTTGTGCAGTTGCTTTGGACCTTCTGTCTGGCCCTGTGAAGGTGTAGTTCCCATCGATGCCAGGTGCCTTTGGGGTGGCAGTTTTCCAGGAGGAACTGAGACAACAGATACAAGTGTCTCTGAGAACAGGAGTATTTTGGAGTGGGTGTCCTTCTCTTTTGCCAGCATTGAGTGTTAAAGTGATCATTTGCCTTCCACTAGGAAGTTACTGGCTAAGATGCTTCAATTTGCTAGCATCCTTTAATGTGGGTCATGTGATAATAATACTGGATATATAACCAGTCTTCTCCAGGACCTGTACTGCTTTCAAGTGACACACTTTCAAAAGCATATTTCCTCATTTCCTCATTTCATCTTTCATTTAAGAAACATGATTCCTAAGAGATCATGTTTATCTGTTCATCACCCTGGATAATGTGGAATGCTAGAGGAGGAGAGTGAACCTCCAGGAAAGGAATTTCCTTTCTTTGCAAGAATTTTTGTTATCCACTCCATCCCACAGCTGAATTCTGATTAGTTATATAGGCCAAAACTGAAGAAGCTCTGAAAATAAGGAAATGTTTAGAAAAGCAATTGAATCCGTATCAAGCTTCCATTGAAGTGAGGCAGCATGAAATGGAGTGTGAAATGCTGTGGTCACTGTTTACATTTTCCCTAAATTGGATGATCAGGTAGCATCAGACTAAAAATACTCATACTTGGAAATGTAACCTATTTTTTTCTGGATGAGAAGCTAGCTACAATATTTATTGTACAGAAAAAGAAAAGTTAATATGAAGTCAATGGCCAAGAGAGAGTTGGTTCTTCTCTTGTGATCTGAATAGTCATATACCATGCTGGATCTGTGATCAGGTTTCTTAATGCATTATAGTTAGCTTTATGTATAAATTTCAGGAACTAATTTCAGTTGTTGTTACTATACTAGTTACTAAAACTATTTGCATTGCCAAAATGTACAAAACACCTAACAAAATATTAGAGAACATAGAATAAGCATTCCCTGGGTAAGGGATTGAAACTGTGGGGTAAATATATCAAGAATTTATGCTAACCTAATATGCTTCACTATTCTAAGCATATGCTGCAATATCTTTCAGCTCCAACAAGCTTGGCAGGATGTTTAACATGGTACCTATTCCACTTAAAATAAAAAGATAGCAGTCAGCTAGCATCAATAGTGGACTCTTGACCCACTTCCTTTTATAAAACAATTTATGTGAAGAGTCTGTAAAATATCAAAGGAATTTGTTATTCAGAGATGATTAAATGTTACAGTGGTATAAAACCTCAAAATATTCTTGAAAATCATCTTTGTCTTATATACTCAAATTGGAGTACAAATATTTCAACTTAGTTCTAAGATGTTTTTGACTTAAAAGTTTCAGTTACTCCTGACAGAGAGACTTTGCACACACTCCTTGCTGTGCAATTCTTTTACAATTTAAAATTCTCAGATGGAGTTCAGACATATCTCATCTGTAGCAAGGGATCTCTTGAACATAACGTTAGGGCTTTTGGTTTAGTACAATTTGATCTCCTTGTAGTAACATATTAAAGTGGAGAGAGCTTCTCCATCATTTTTCTGTTGAAGTGAAAAGAAGGCTGAAGTGCCTCATATATCAATAACAATGTCTCTCCATATACTACTTTGAGATCTCAATATGTCCAAGTTCTCTTAACAGAAGAGGCTTTGCAAGTTCCCTGGATTTCCTTCACACATCAGCTGAGATCTTTCTCATGGTGTCACAGATACATGTTTTCATTAGTGCTTGGTTACTGATTTGCTTGGAAAATATTAAGCTTTGAAGGATCCTGAAAAAGTTGCTGACCCAGAATTCTGCATCAGTGATTGCTTTTAACTTCATTACTCCATTTTTAGGGTTGGTTTGCATGATTCTTGTGAATTGTGTGCCTGTTTATTACTTAACAAGGAGATATTCCTTGATAGGAAAAATGCCAAGACAGATAAGATGCTCCTTTTCAAGGCTTAATTTCTGATGGTGGTCATTTTTCCAGGGGGGGAGGGAAGAAGGGAAGCCTGATGGCTCATTTTCCAGATATATTATGTTCTTCTGTGGCAGCACATTCCTTTTGTTTCCCTCAAATTTTTTTTTCTGACAAAATTATCTTAGAATTTTGCCTTTATGAAGAATTTGCTTGGTGCCTTTCCTGTGCCCAAAGAGGGGGGTGACCATGAAGTGAATTTTTAAACATCATGAGGTGTTCCTTCATGTCTTCATCCATCCAGGCTTATATAAATTCAGATAATCTCATCTCCAGGTTGTTGCCATTAGTAGCTGCAAGTTCCAGAGGAGTGGCTGTGTCTGCTCAGGCTGTGAGGAGACACAGACTTGGCAAAGTCAGATGTTTTAAGGTATCACCTGTGAGGAGCCTTCCTGAGCAAAGTCTGCCACACTGACTCTGCTTTGTTAGTCTCACAGATAAGTTACATCTGTGATCATCTATCATCCATCTGTAAGATCATTCAAGCAGCTCTCTGATGTGTCATTGTACTTTGTACTTGCTGTGCTCTCTGTCTGTACTTGCTCTGGAGGGACGTTCAGGATGAAGCAGCTACGGGAAGTGCACAGAGCAGGCAGGCACCAGGACTCTGCAGAGTTGCTGCCTGCAGGAGAGGTGTGTGTTTCTGATTATACCAATTCTGACCTCAGCAAGTCCTCCATCTGGAAAAACCCTTTCAAAAGTTAAATGAGTCTGTGACTTTCTTGTGTCTGGCAGCAGTAGAATTGGTTTGTTTGTAATAGTGCGTCCTCTGAGGTTTTTATCAGGTATATTTCCCCACCAAAATGTGGGGTGTTGCTTGAGTAACCTAAGCTATGCTGGAATTCACTGAAGTGGTGGAATCACCATCCCTGGAAGTGTTCAAAAGGTGTGTGGGTCTGGCTACTGGGATAATGGTTGGACTCTGATCTTAGAGGTCTTTTCCAATGCTAATGATTCTCTGATTCACATTACTGAGTGAGTAAAGTTTTCTGGTGAAGTCTTATTTCACAATTTGTGATAGCATTCCTGACCTGAGGGGGATTTCTTCTTGGCATTGTAGCAGTGGCAGGTAGGTGTCACTCAAGTCTGCTTTGTCTGCAGAAATTCCAGTGCATGACACTAGTTTTCACACTGTCATTCAGACTTTCATAGCTGCTGGTATTTCACCAAGGTGGGGAAGATGCATTGGATTTTGCAACTGTTATTACTAGAGTGTTTCTTTGTTCTGAACAGGCAAGAGAGCAGATTAGAAGTTGAAATTACTTCAAAGTAATTTGGTTTCTGGTACGCAGCAGAAAAACTTTCCTGACTATACAGCAAGAGCTCGTCTTTAAGTCAATATTCATATCACCTTTCATGTTGGAAGTGTAAAATCATGATTTAATTCTCAAAAGATGTAGTTACTACTGATAGTCAAAACATTGCCCAAAGAATATGCAAACAGAGGTTGTGGTTCTAGTTCCTGACATGTTGTCTACTACTAGGAAAGTTTGTCTGTTCCCCCAAACACTCAGGTATTTACAGAAGACACAGACAGGTGGGACAGGGAGAACACACCACATGTGTGGAAGAAATTATTGCAGTTGGAACTGATAACTTTCAGGTCGCTGAGTTAAGTCCTCTGTTGCCATGATGAACTGTCTGATTTAATTTCATAAAATCATCTGTCTTTTAATATTGCTGGGGGGGGGATCAATAGATATGATAATGTATCCAGTAATGCAGTATTGGTGGAACCTCATTCTTCCAGAGGATTTCAGGCTACTTCAGCCAGATTTGCCCTGTTAGGCAATAGTATCCATAATAATGGATGTTGTCAGGAAAGCAGGTTTTGAAGCTTCTGGTCTTGGAATGAGTGGATATAATATGTTTTTGTAAGAGTAGTATGAAAAGAAAGGCCAGTGTGAAGTGAAAGTGTCCTGATTAGCGACTCACAAGGTACCTGGATCAGAAAATATTCATTGCATTATCTCTCACATTCAGCCTTCCAAAATGTGGTGTGCTGATCAGTGACATGAGCAACAGGCTTAAGCTGGCTGACGAGGACAGCGTGTTCAGGCTGGGTTCCTGTGCTTCTCTTCTGGTGGTTTGATGGTGTAAGGTGATAACTTCAGCTCTGCAGTGCTGGAAGCATGGGTTTGGGTGTAATGTGCTCAGGTATGCCAGCCATCTGAGACTGGGCATCATCCACCAATATCCCATGTTCAAAAATCCAGGTTAATATTGTCTTCAATGGGGAAAAAGATTGCAGAGAAGCAAGCATGGATTACAAGTACATTCAACTCCAAAGTAACTGACAGTGTCTTCTGAATAATTTTCAGTGCTTGCAGCTTTCTGCTGTTTACCAGCACATTTTTTCATTCCATGTGAACTTTTAAAGTGTTATAGTGCCTCAGCATAGGGACAGTCTGAAGGCAGGAACTTGAAGATGCAGAACTGAGGTGTCTTAAAGAAGCACATTCAGTCCTCTGCTGTAGCAGGCAACCAAGCTACATTGTCAAATGTAATTTGTAAAAATTATTAATATAAAGCTCAGTAAATACATGTTGTTGACCCCTGCAACTTCTGTTTGAAAGGCTGTTGCAAAACCACTTGCCTCTGTATTTTGGGGTAATATTTCTAATGCTTGTTGATCATTATAATGGGAGAGGCTAATTCTCAAGAACAGACTTACAAAGAAACAAAAATTACTTTTGACTTGCAAATTTCTCCCTATTAGCTACAGTTCACGGACTTAATACTCTTCAGGGATTTTCTTTTATATTGTGCATGTATTTCAGGGTTTTTTCACATACCTTTTTATATTTTAAAATGAACTAAGCATTTGTGGGCAGGATGTTTGAAAACGCTAGTTGCTTTTTTTTCCTTCTGTCAACTTTTATTTCATTTCCCACGGTGTTGCAGATACCAAGTAGAACAAAGCTGAAGGTTCCCTATTATGATTTTGTTTGATGTATTACAAATTAATTTACAGACTCGGTGATAGCTGCTGGGAAATGAAGGATTGGTTTTGTTTGGTCAGTGAAGATGACAGGCATGGATCAAATAAGGGTTAACAATAATGCACTTGAACAGATTGAATCAGAACATAATGCATGTATTGAATTTGATTGCAACATGCATGACCATGGAAGAGTTTATTGTTTAAAAGAAATCAAGGCTATGGCTTAATTATCAAAGCAAAACAAGAGACATAAAGAGCTACATGTTTCTGATACTGCTTTTTTCAAAAATAGCTCACTTCACACAGTTATCTGCATGTTTAATTTCCATGCATAATAGCAACAGTTATTGTTGTCATTTGTTACGAGAGATTAACAGATAGCAAGTACAAACAAACGCAAATAAGGCCTGAATAGAGAGGTGACAAAGAAGAAAAGACCTCTTTACTGTTAATTATAACTGGTGGGAAGTCTATACAAATGACATTTACTGTTTTCTATATGAATTGAAGTGACATCCAGTTTGTTAGTATCTACTCAACACATCTGGGCATTTTGTTGTAGGCAATAACTTAAATCTTCATTTTTTTGAATATAGTTTATTGAGAAATGTACTGCTCAGTAAAACCTGTATGTTTTGATCATTATTTCTTATTAGCTGAAAACAAGCATAATAGTAAGCTGTTGAATTTAAGTGGTTATTTTTATCCTAAGCTATGGTTTTCAGTTTAATCAGGGGGTTTTCAGTCTTTTTTCACCTGTTTTTTGTGACCAGCAGAACCTCCCAGTGCTTTCTTCAACAGTGAGTGCATTAGACTGAAACAATTGCATAAAGAAACTTGCTTCAAATGTCATCATTCAGTGGTAGTTTGAGAGGACCTTCTGTGCATTCCATTATAAGGTACAGTAGAAGCTGTACCTTATGAGTGGTGTAGTCCTTTGTTTCATAATTGGTAGCTAAAAAGGCCAATAGGTGGCAGAAAACACAGTTACTTTTATCATACATTATTTTCATGGTTGTCTGTTTTTGAGTATTCTGTTCAGCTGAAGCTGGGATGATGCTCCCATTCCAGGCTTTGTTTTTTCAGTTGCACTTGCATTCCCTAACAAAATACCTTACTATCTGGCAGTTTCCATTATTTGTTTTTCTAATATAACAAATTGTTTCAAAGTTCAGATGTAGTCATTTAATATGTTTTGAGTCATGAATGTTCTCTTTGTGCACACAGAATCTTTTCATAGTTACAGCTGAAAAAATTATGCTCTTCAACTGGAGGGTTTTGGAATGGGTGAGGACACTCTCCACACCTCCTCCTGCTTGGCTGTGTATTTTAAGGTGCTGTTTATGTCAGATTGTTGCCAGATGTTTCATAGGAGGTAGAGATGCCACAGAATAAAGAAATTTCCAAACAGAGCGTGTCTTTTGTCTCTAAAAATTAACTTAATGCAAAATTTGTGAGAATTCATTATCCTTACAAAAATGTTTTTGATTTTTCCCTCAGAGTGGCTCTAATGATATTCTTGGCACTCATGTAGGTGAGTGCCTGAAGATCTCAGTGCTATCCTTGAGTAGCTATTTTTGGCAGAAGATTATTCCATGTCTGTTTAACCTGAGTTATTTAATCAGTGTGAGACAACATAACAAACACCTACCTCTTTTAGAGGAAATCTTAGGTTCGTTTGCAAAAGGAAAGCCAAGGCCTGTCTTTCTCACTTGAGGCTCATTCTGTAACTTCAGAAGACACAGGTCAGGTGTCTGTTAGGTCAGGCCCTAAGTTAGGATTTCTCACAGTGAACCATATGTTGATGAAGTAGCTCAGTCTTGGTGAGCAGTGTCTTATGTTGCTAATGTCAGTTCTGAAGTATTTGTCATAAGTAAATTGTATATGACAAAGAAAGTGGTTCTAGGACTGCTAGGGCAACAGTTGTGCAAGTGACTAAAATCACAGGTTTTTGACTTCTTGACATTTTCTCACTGTGCAGTTTTAAATGTCATTATTTACATTGCTAATCTACATAACAATAAAGTTCACACTTAGTGATCAGATACACTGATCATACTGTTTCCAAAATCCCTTATTTTATTAAGAGGGTCTAGAGCAGAGAGGATTTCTTCATTCCAAAATCTGTTAGGTGAATTGCTTTTGGAAGTGCTTTTTTCTTCCTCCATTTACCATAAATGGATCATAGGGTAAGCTAATGGGTAGTAGTGAATAAGCTTAAACTGGGTATCAGGCTTTAGATGTCAGAGTTGGGTGAAATGAATCTAACTGCATATGTAAATACACTCTTTGCATTCCTGCACTATGGGCTTAAACACTGACTTCAGGAAGTGCTCTATACATTGTTATTCCTGTATACATTGATATTGCTGTGGTGTTCTCCACACAGTTTTTCTGGTCTTCCCACATGGACATAAAAACTCTGCTCTGCAAGGGCAGCAGGAAGTATTTTGATGGCTTTGACACCAAGAGGGATAATACTGAGTATCTGATGTGGCTGTAGCAATGGTGAAAGAGGAGAGGGCTCTGGAATAAATGCAGTTACTTGGAAAGGATTTGAAGTTTCATCTTAAAAAGATAAAAACTAAAACAGTCTTGGAGCACTTCTGAAATACTTACAGAATATATTTTTACGTTGCAATCCAAGTGGAAATTAGGTAGAAGTCATTGCTAGGGCATAACATTGGGACAGCTTGTCAAAGAGCTAGTGAGAATGGAAGCAGGCAACTTTGAGTTGTCCTCTGATTCATAATGTTTCTGTCAAAGTACTAGGGATCCAGGTATGGTTGGATTTAACTTCTTTGCAGGAGCAACAAAAAATTTGGAAACAGTCAAAAATAAGCAGTCACTATTCCCAGCAGAGACATCACCAGCCAGTAGTCTGAAATGCAGATTTTGACAGGACTGAGCTGCTCAGGGTGGTAAATGCAGGAACTGCTTGAGTAGAGTTGCAGGAAGACTAAGTTGACTTCTCAGTTAACAATAGAAGCTTAAATGCTCTGCCAAGTTAGGTGAAGTGAGGAAATGCTAAAAACCCAATCTTAATTTTGTGTCCAAGGTATGTATTGCTGTAGTAAGGAAGAATAAAATTATTCTTAAAAATCAATAAATATCTTTCTGGAAATGACTGCTCAATGCCGAAATGCTTGGTAGTGTGCTCTAGGCAGACAGAAATTGAGGAGGGAAAGGACCAGAGAACAAGATGGTAAATAACATTTTGTTTCTGTATAAATTCATGTTCGTCAGTATCTGGAATACAGCGTGCAGTACTGGTTTCATCTCCCTCTCCACTTGTCCCATTTTCCACCACTCCCTCATTTCCAAAAAGACCTGGGGGAGATTCAGAGAAGGGCAACAAAGATTTGGAGTGGTTTCCAGGCAGGGAACAACTAAGTAAATTAGGACTGTGGTTTGGAAAAGACTTTGATTGAAGGTGATGTGATGGAGGTCTGTAAAATCATGAGTGGCACAAAGAAGGTGAATGCAGAATGATTTTTCCTAGTCTCTCCTGATGCAAGAACTAGAAAGCATTAAAAGAGAAGCTGCGTGTGTGTGTGTTTTCAAGAAAAATCAAGTACTTTTCCATATAGTTTATAGTTGTTCTGCAGGATGTTGCAGATGCTAAAAGTTTACATGGGTTTGAAAAGCACTTGAAGTTCATTGGGCTCATTAATGCATCATTAATGCATTAGTTCAGTCACCACTGAATACAGAGACAGTGATTCAGGTGGTCCTTGAGCTATTTCCAAAAGCTGGGAAAATCTTTGGAAAAGTTTTACCATGTCCTTTCTCTTTTGCCATTCCTTAAGTATCTTCTATTGGTGGTTCTTAGGGAGGAGGTGTGGCATTGTTTTTAGCCTATGGTTGAACCTGGTATGAAAAGTTGACTCTTACCAGTTCTAGAATCATTCCTTCTTGCATACTGTTAAGAGAAGCCTTTTGCATTGTCTGACATAGAGCAAACTGGCTCAGATTTTATTTCATTTTAACTCAGCAAAATGTTAGTTTTTCCTAAATGAATCAGTTTACATTGAAGTCTTGGAAACTTCCTGTAAAAAAACAAAAGCAAAAAACCCCAACCAAACAAACCAAAAACTTAAGAAGAAAGGAAAGCTTCTGGCTGCCGTCAGAAAACTGAAAGCTGTTTCTCCCCTCTAAAGTGCAAGCAAAGAAATGGCATTTTACTTAAGTATTTAATTTATTACAAGTCTTGCTGAGTGGAGTGGAGTGTTTTGCTGAACGGTCTACATAGCTGGATAAAATACTCCTGTTGTATGTTAATGTTGTTGTAACTGGAGAAGAGAAGAGCAAAGATTTTGGTATATTTCAAAGAAGGGATGACTGCAGTGTGCAGAGTGTGGGATTTTGAAGCAAGAAGACTCCAGCTTTGTTGTCTGCCATTAATTGTACTTAAACAAGGTCCTTAAAGGACCTTCATCTCTTTATACGTATTACATTATCAGATTCACAGCGGATGTTAAAGTTGGGATGTTTTTCTTCCTTGACTATGATTCATTTTTTAGGTGGAATTAAAACAAGCTATAAGTTAGGGTAAAAAATGATTTTTTGGTGTGATCTGCCTTTCTGCAGGGTTGGTTAATATGTGAGGAGCCAACTTGCCAGAATCGAACCCGTCGGCTTCCGCTGAGTTTCTCCCGGAGTGGCCCCGTGTGCCAGGCCTGCAGGAAGGCTGTCCTGAGACCAGAGGTGAGTGTTTTGGGACAAAGCTCTGACACAAGTGGAGGGGGATTCTCCTGAAGCTCACCTGGCTCCCGACTCTGCCTTTCAAAGGTAGCAGGATTAAGCAGGAATTTTTAATTAGTTTATTAGTTTAAAGGGGTCTGTTTTTGCTTTTTCTGCTCCACATTTAAGCTGCATCCTCATTGCTGTGAAGAGAGCATGCCATGCAGCTGCTGTGTTTGGATGTTTTCCAGCTGATGAGCATTTGGTCAGCAAACTAGAATTTGCTGGAATGTCTCTGCCAGAATACAGGTAAATTAACACAGACAAACAAACCTGACCTTCCAAACCAAAAACAACCACCTGCTTTTCTGCTGACTGGTTCTTACCTGGCTGAATTTGGTGCTGAGAAACTGGAGGTGAACTTTCATGCCATCATCTGGGGGTACACTTAAGATGGTATTTTCAGGACATCAGAAGTTCTGGGTTCTGCACATTTGAATTTGGCTCCACACCTGTAAAATGTAGAAGCTTTTAAACCTCACATTGAGGAAGATGGTCTGGTCTTCCAGAATTCAGGACTGCCTGATGGTTTTCTTGGTTTCTGAGATTAAAGGAAGCTGATTGTTTTGTGTTGTAAAATTCTGGTAAAGCACTTCAGTTGGTAAGAAAAGAGAAAGAAAATGAGTTTAGCATTTAGAAATCTTGACAATTTACATAAAACAACCAGAGAGAGAGAGAGAAGGATTCCGTAAGGAAAATGGGAAATCCATGATTTCAAGTTGTAATAAGTCTTCAATTTATTCTTACTTACATAAAACTTTTCAAATCAAGGGTTTGAGGTGGGGCTGTTAAGT
>VXAX01002162.1:47500-57500 GCA_013399835.1 Leptocoma aspasia | reverse complement strand
TCATGTTCTGTCTCATAAATCCGAAACTCCTTTTGAGAACTTGCACGACTCTGGGAAAACCTTCAGGATTTTTGATAACCCTGTGACAGGATATGTAGGGAAAATGCTTTTCTGCTCTATAGGTTATCTCCTGTTGCTTGTGAGTTGGATGTATTGACAGAAGTACTTCAAGTTCTTGCTTTATGCAGAGCCACATCTGCATTTGCTTACTCTGTTTTCATGATCTAGATGATTTGAATGTCATGCTTCCAAATACCCAGGCAGCAGAAACAGAGAGAATACCTTTCAGTATTTCCACATGGATAAGAAAATGCTGCCACTTTCTCAATTTTTTATTTTATTGTTCATCAGTGCTCTAATCCTGCTGTCTAGATTTTTGCATGGGTGATCTTGTTAAAAGAGCTCAAAGGTTCCAGGTAGGGCATAATGCAGATGAGTGTTCACTGTAAGGTTGAGAAGCCTGGAATGCTCTTCGCCTTGCTGAAAACCACTCAGAAATCCTCACCTAACAAAACAGCCTGTTGGCATGGATAATAAATATTATGAGGTTTGGCTGCTTTCCTGCTGCCACACACGGCTGTTGTTATCTAACCTAATTTGTGTCTTCCAGTCAGCTTTCAGCTCCATTTCTCATCCCAGATGTAGAAATACATAGATGCTCCAATGACCCAGCTATTATAAAAATTAATTTTCTGCTTGAGACAGCTCCTCTGATCAGGTGTACTATATTTATAAAGTTATTAATTGTTTGCTACACAAATACTTTTTTAAATTCCACAATGCCCCCAGCCTTTTGGAAAAAAAAATTGAGCTTGCAGTTTTCCCTTGTACTTGTGCAAACCTTAACAAGAGAATTGACAATTCTGGACTGAATACATACAGTGTATCACTGAACAAAAAGTTATTGATGACCTAATGTAGATAATACAGTCTTGAAGCCTTGTGAAGAAACAATGTATTAAAGATGACATCCTTTCAAGAGACAATTTCCATTGCAGGATTATACTGTGGAATGAAGATAAAATTGAGTGAGATATATAAATTTGGTCAATTAAGATGAAAGGCTGTAATGAAAAGACAGTGAATAAAAAGTGTCTGTTGTAAAAGCTGTAAGATTGAGGGTAATACTAAACATTCCCATCTGGCTATATTTGGCTATATTGTACTTGACATCTATGCACCCTTACTAGCAACACTCTTGGTTTTATCAGGAAGTTGAAAAGTCCTAAAGACTTTCCTTGCGGAGAGCTGAAGGCAAACTGTGATATTTCTGAAGAATTCTTTTGGTATTGATTCAGGTGCTCTCTCACCTGCCTTGATGTGTGTTATGGACCGGGCCTCAACATCAGCAGGCTGCTGTTTGTGTGTCAGACTTGCCAGACCTGTGGGAATCAGCTGCCTTGCTGTGCAGAATTGGAGTGAGCTTTTAATTATGTAAGATTTAAGAATAACAATGCTAAAATCATAATTTTGTAAGGATAAAGTTATAAGAGTATAGAACAATAGCAGTGATTTGCAGTAAGTGTATTTTATTAGGTGCTCCTGTGGTTCTCTCTAGCTTATAAAGATGGCTAATTAGGCAATCCAACTTTTTCTAGGCCAGAAGTTTTTCAGTTTACTTTTTCTAAATACGTTTTTCAATTTACTTTTCTGGAGTATTGTTACTAAATCCTTTGAGAGCAGCTCCTCTGGGCAGTCTGTTCTTTCTCTACTCAAATGGAATGTCCTCCTCCTTGTTCATCTTTTTATTCCCTGTAATTTGGGCACTGGGGTGCTGCATGATACTCTAAAGGATAAGGTCATTTTTTCCCAGCCTTACTGTAATTTAAAATTCTATGATTGACATTTTTATTGCATGCATTTATGAGTATTTTCCCTCATCCTAAATTTCAGGTTGATTTTTTTGTTTGACTGTATTTTAAATCTCAGAAATACAACTTTACTAACTTAACAATTTACATGTCTTAATTATTCATAATTTATGTTCCCTGTGAGATTCATTGTGTTTTGCCTCCTACAAGCTTTTTATACGGTGTGAGACACTTCTTTTTTTAATGGGAAGGATTTGGAGATTCATTTGAGAGTGGAATGGCCAAAATTGCTGTGCACTGAGTACTGTGATGGCAGCAAAATGAATTCTCTAGAGGGTCCCTGCTACAGCATCAACACTTGAAGAGGTGTGTGAAGGAGAAGCTCCAGGGAGAGGCAGCATCATGCCTAGTAAGCTTTTATTCTGTTGGATCAGTTATGAATTTCTCTAAACTACATATCATGACAGGCAGCCTGCTTAGCTGCTTTTTAGGGTTACTGAAGTCTAGCTTCTCTCTCTACTGTTCTTTCACAAGGCAGATTTAGCTGGCATCTAAAATTCACAAAGAGGCAAAGAACGTCACTGTGCATTCTCAAGATGGGCCTGTTTGGTGTCTGATGAAAAATAAGGTGGTTGCTCAGAGGATGAAATTCAGTGTGCAGAGATTGTGAGCGCAGATAAGTTACTTAGATGAGGAAGAGTGAATCTTACAAATAATTTTAGAAGTTGCTAGAAAAATTAACATGCATTCTGTTGTGATTGGGCTGCTTTGTGTGGGTATGGTGGTGGTGTTTATTCTAACGCCGATGTTGGCAATATGTGACAAAGTCTCTGGTTTCTCCTTTTGTCTATAGAATTTTGATAAACATCAGCTCCTTCTATTAGCAGCGTTGTATCTGGTGAGGTTCACCTCTTTGAGTGGAAGTGAGCATTTCTGAGAGCAATACAACAGTTTTATCTGAGCTGTCCCGTTTTAGCAAATGTTTTTACAAGCATTGCAACATGATCAAGAACCATCTGACTGACATTCAAGTTATCACTTGTTCTTGCTGAAAAGTTTCTGAAGTGTCTGTCCCGTTAGTGAAATTCTCTGTTCCCCTCTTCCCTGTTTTTGTGGGTTGTCGTGTTAGAGCAGGGCTGTAGCTGCAGTCACACGCTTGGGAAAGAGGGGAGGAAGTCCTGTGAGGGAGCTGCTTGACTTTGTTGATTCAGGGACTGTAATCTTTCTGAATTTATCATCTGCTATGGATTCTCACCATGGAAGCACACTTGAATTTTTATGTAGCTTTGTACTGCAGCATTCTGTGTGGTCATTAGAATGGAGGGAAAAGTTGCTGGTAAGACTTCTTTACTCTTAGGATTGTTTCTTTATGGTAAGAATGTTTGTCTTGTGTTGTTGTACTTCTCATTAAAGCTTCTCAAGTTGCAGAATGTTTTATGTGCTCAGATGTTGTATTTTTTGATTCTGATGTTTTAACTTCTCTTGTGGGACAGAGTCCAATATTTGAAGCATTTGATACAATTTCTTGTCAGATATGTTGAACTCAGGAAAACTTCAGTTGCTATCATCAGAAAGGTGAAGTATCTTTCTAATTAAATGCTACTAGTTCTAAATTGTTAGACTCTGCTCTAAGACAAAGAGTAGTAGTCTAATGAGAAAATTCTTCTAATCATAAAAAAAAATTACTCAGACCAGCAGACTGCTGCTAAACTGAGATGTTCTATGTCTTCCAGTCATAACCAGCTGCTTTTCTTCTGTCCTAGTGACAAAATATCTCTTACACTTGGAGGTACAAAGTCTGATAATAACTATACCACATTCCTTTTCCAGCTTGTAGGTCAGAATTTACTCAGAAATGTTGCAGAGTAGGTGCATGGTTTTCCTGTGAGGCTCACGCTCACTTGGACACTGCTCCTGAGCTTCCTATAGACTTTTACCTGGAAGCCCTGTTATCATAAGACTTCTTGCTTTGCCAGCTTGGAATCACACAAATTACTTTCTGTCTTCCTTTGTATTTGGTAAAATAGTATAATTTGTGTTTGGTAAAATAACATTGTTCATTTTTAAAGGAATACCTGACCTGCTTTAGTGTTTTGGTGCCAGGGCTGAGAAAAAGCATGCAGTTTTCCTGTCTATTATTTGTAGGAGTTTGTTGTAAAGTTTGAAAGATGAAATTTAAGATTTCTTCACTTGCTGAATGTGAACATTCAAAACTCCTAATACAACCAGATAGTTCTGCCTAGATGGATGTGTACATCCAGGGCAAAAAAACTCCAAACTTAATTCTAGCCCCTGCAGGAAGCATTAATCTTGAGAATACTTTTGACTAGACTTTTTATCCTGGAACATGAACATACCCTATTGACTGACAAAGTAATTAAAAGTTTTTAATTCTTGCCTTGTTCTTAGGTGGACTTGTGCCTTTTCCTTGCAGGTAGTCTTAGGATTGGTGTCTTTCCCTTCATGTTTGGATTTGCCAGTTGAAGGATGCAGAACAGGACAGAATCTATGGCTTTTTGTCAAAGTGGTCTAAAAACATTACAGTGGTGACAGTCAGTTTTAAACATGCATTGCTAAAATACATCATAATTAGTTCATGCACTGATGGCAGTGCTAGTTATGGTGCTGAGGAATCAATTTTGAGTTACGGAGAAGAAAACTAAAATAACATCTATTTTACCCAGAAAGGAAAGTGGGTGGGGATAAATCCTCCATCACGTTGACTACATGTGGAAGGAGTAGCTGGAAATTTAGTGGAGTTGTCTGGTACCTAAGGTGTTGTCATTGATTTCGACCCTTGGGTAGCTGATAAAGTTACCTCATAAGTCATTGAAATGTGTCTTTGTGCACAACTCATCTTAGCAGAAAATATACTGTCCTGTACTTTGGCATCTGTGTAACGTTACTTTTCTTAAGCATTTAGTAGAGAGCCATTCTGTTAAAGTCTAAGGAGGTGCTCCAGAGACATCAGATCAAACCTTGCTTCAGGTTATTTAACTACTTGAGGTCAAATAATGGATTGTTTAAAAATGAGAAACTAGGAGTTGGAGGTGAAAATCTGTTTTTTCAAATTTTTTACTCTTTTGCTAATACATAGAATTTAGGGAGTCAACTCCTGAAGTCTTGGAAAACAGGAATACTGTAATCCAAAGCAGTATTTTTAGTTCCCTTGCTGGAAGTGACACTTTTTCTTTTGTTTTCACATGCATTATTTTACATCCAAAACATATTTAGACAAGCTTATTTGCTTGTGTATCTAGCCTGTTTATAGTGTTGTTTATTTAATAATAAACCATTTAAAAATTATTTACTTGTGCTTGTTGAATGATAATCAAGATTCTGCTAAAAAAAGGCTTTCACAAATAATAATAAACTATTTGGTGGAAAAGAAATGCAACATTACCCATTTCTTAACAAAACTGTAATTTCAATAAATATGTATAAGGCAAGTTGCTTACGCAGATTGCACTTTTACAGTGTATGCTTCTGGATAGCTGACAAGTGCCAAATGTTTGTGTAAAGTGTATCCATCAGTGAGGAAGGACTTTATTTCTAAAAGAAGTAAATAAAAATAAGGTTGCAAGTACTTGAAATTAATTTATGTAAACAGAAATATCTTACTTCCAGATTGCAACTTGGTACTTCTACTACTACTAGATTGTGAGGGCAGGACTTGTTCTACCAGCTTTTTCCATTGTTGCCCATAGCTTCCTGCAGCTGAACATCAGGACTAGCACCCTCTATTTTTGCAAGCAGACAGAAGACTCAAGATTCTAAGTTGCCTAAGATAAGACAATGAGGAGTATTTTGCTCATCCTTGGCAATACACAGCCATTCTTGAACATGTCAGCAGATCGCATAAAATGGTAAAAAGCAGCTCTTTACCTACTCTGCAGAGGCCTCCAGGAGACCTCTGGTAATGGCCTCTCTCTCTTTGCCGTGGGCCAGGGCTGTGGCTGATAGAGGGTTGATTTGTGCTTCTGGTCTGGGAGGTAACTTATGCAGATTCCTTCCCTACAGGCAGAATTTACTCCTCTTAAGGTGTTTTCATATAATCTTCTGGGTTGGGCCCCACTTGATTTGTTTTCCAGCTGTGAGAAGTGTGGGTCCTGAGCAAGGGATTGTGCTAGATTCTCCATGAGTAGGGACAGAGGTCTTGTATGCAGACTGCAGCTCAGCAGAGTCCTAATTGTTTGGTTCTTTCAGTTGTAGTAGCACATCTTTTTTGAAGTAAGTTTCCTGGATATTTACAGTTCAGTTCGTGTTTGTTAAAAGACCATTATGATTTTACAATTTTTTTTATGGAAATACGTGAAATTACTTGAAAATTAAAATAATTCTGTTCAGTGATGAGAGGTCTTACACGTGTTTATTTTTCCTCTTGAATAAGCAGATGACCTATAGTTAACTGCAAGTGAATGCTCTTCAGTGAGTAGATCCATCAATTCTCTAGAATGAGACAGAGCTCTGGCTGCTCAGAGCTTCATTCAACAATTAGTCATTGCTGTTAGTCATTAATTGCTGTTATAATGTTCTTACCAAAAAAGATACCTCAGAGCAGATAGTGTCTGGTCTTGTTAAAAGCTCAGTCACAAGTTTTATGTGCTTGTCTCATGTATCATTGTATTAAATATTAGTAATATCAAAAATTAGTCATAAACATATTGATGCTGAAAATTTCCAAGTGAAGAACACTTGCAATGACAAGTGTATACTGGAGGTATGCAAGGCAAGTGATTCCCACACATCAGAAAAGGAGTGATTCTTAAGACTTGTGTTTCACTGCCAGGTGTGATAATTGTGCTGCTCAGATGAGTTTGAGTGCTGGGTGCAAGGCAGAACTCAAGCTCAAAACTAAAAGCAGGAAACATCCTGACTTCCCTTAATAGCAGCAGCTTTTTTGGCTTGTTCTCATCAGCTACCATGCAGTTTTCTGTTTCACCTTGTGCCAGCTGTTGACCACATCGAGAGGAAGTTGAATTTGGGGGCTTAGTTTTCTGCCAGATTAGAAAAGAGGTGAGTAATTTTGGCTGGATTAGTGAGTTGAGTGTGGTTTACTGCATGCTCAGATGAGCTGTAGTGCACACACAAGACCAGGATCAGGGGAGAAGGTTGCATCCCATTAAAAGGAGAAACTGTTAAGCATAGATGACATGCAGTCTTTTTGTTTAAGAAGCAACATATCTTCAAGGAAGAGGAACAGGGCTCATGTTCTCATTAATGGCTAGACAGGACTTAAAACAGGAATATCTCTTTTCCTTTCAATTATTTAATTAAAAAAAAAAAAAAAAAAAAAACCCAACAAAAAAAAAACCATAATGTGCAAGAGTGTCCAGTCTTCTGCTGGGCTTTTTTTCCTTTTTACTGACTCCTGCATGTACATGTGAGGATCTCTTCTTTTGTCACACAGTCCATGTTAGCATAACTGCTAGGGGAAATTTCATCACATCTAAATGCTACTATGCCTATTTCGGTTTTCTTTTACTACTTTAATGACTTTGTGAGTCAAAATCACTAAAAAAACCCAATATTGATTGAACAGGTGGACAGTTTGGAGGGTTAAGAAGGAAACCACATACACACAACCCCTCTCTATTTACTTTATTTTCAAAGCTTCTGTCAGGAAATATGGTGACCAAACATCTCTTGTTTTTAATGGAACTGCATTGAGTGAAAGTGGCATGCACTTTATTTCAGCCTATTTGATGTAGATCAGCACTGTGTTTTAAGCAGGCTTTGTGGTGCACAAGAAGACCAAACTTCAGTATGCATCAGCATGTATACTGAAGGAGCACACACATTGTGAGTGATTAGTGTAACATGAATTCACTCTTTGTGAGCTCTTGCCATGCAGGAGTGTCTGCCTTCAGAATCTGCAGGTGAGTAGGAGTTGTGTGCGACGCAACTGCCCTGGGTTTGCTAAAAGAACGTGTGAGGTGTGTAAAACATGACACAGTAGTTTATTGCCTTGAAATCATTGTAGCATGGATAGCATCTGATACATAAACATCCACAAAGTTGAAGTATGTTCTTCTTTTGAAAATAAAAAGTTGCTGCACGTAAGAGACATGATGGAAGATGTGTACAGTCTATACAATCTTCCAGCAGTAGATTGAGACCAGTGGCACTTCCCCGAAAAAATAAATTACCCGAAATTTGCAGCACATTCATATTCAATTTCATCACAGCAGATGCTCATTAGTATGTTGTTATTAATTGGTATTCACTTTAGGTTTTGTTTAAAATGAAGATAATAATTAGGTTTTAATTACTGCATCTTTCTAAGGGGGGGAGGGGAGGAAATGCCTCTCAAAGCACTGAAGTATTTCCTGTACACTTTGCTCCATTACATCTAAGCCTTGAAAGAGTCCCTAAGACACATTTTTCTGTCAAGAGTCTTCTTTTCTGTTTCCTTTTATTTCTTTCTTGTTTTTAAAATATTAAGGATTTGTTTGATGGACATACTGAATCATACCACAGTAGTAAGAGCCACTATTCTTTTTAATCAAAATTATCGAAAAGGCTTTTCACAAAAGTAACTCTCTCAAGCAGCTGATTAATGAAGTGGTGCCACTGTTTTGTATTATAATTAATTGAAGTAATACAAATAACTTCTGTAGCCTGTGGAAATTATCTCTTTTGCAAAGCAGTCTATTAGAGTTAGCAAACTGAATGGGGGATTTTTTTTGGTGGATTTTATTTAATTTCCTATTGCCTTTATCATCCTTAAAACCATAGGTGACACAACAGTAAACAAAGAATACACCATAGGGAGGGCTTGAAGAAATGGGAATCAGGTGCAGAAGAAAGCAAAAGGGCAGAAAAAGTGAGGATGCAGAAAAGACTTTAAAGGGTTATGAGTGTGATGGGACTACAGAGAAGTATAAGAATTTGGGAGATGCCAGAGAATAAATGAAAGACTGCGGAGGAATATGAGTAATCTAAAGAGTTTTGAAGAAGCACTGACCATGGTGTTTTTGGTTAATGCAGGAATTCACAATGAAGTTTCATGAAGGTAACAACAGGACAAGGGGGAACAATTTTAAGCTAGCAGAGGATATATTTGGATCAGGTGTTGTGAGGAAATTCTTTACTGTGAGGGTTGTAGGCACTGGAACAAGCTGCCTAGGGAAGCTGTGGATCCCCCATCCCTTGGGAGTGTTGCAGGTCAGGCTGGATGGGACTTTGAGCAACCTCATGGAAGCAGTCTAGTGGAAGTTGTCCCTGCCCATGGCAGGGGGACTGAGATTAGATGATCTTTAAGATGCCTTCCAACCCAAACTGTTCTGTGATTCTAAAATTAATCTAAATAAGGACATCTAGCTGTCTGACCTGTTTAAGTGTACGCTTTCAAGATATGGAGGTTTTGTGTGCTGGTTAAAAGGTGTTTAGTGGAATAGCACTGCATCCAGATGAGTAAAACATCAGCACTAGAATCACTGGTGGTCTTCTGCTGCCTTGCTGTTGTGAGTTTCCATCAGCTTTTCCTTCTGTTTTACCCTCTTTCTTTTCCTGATTTTTTTTCTTACCTCATTTCTCTAGGTTGCTGTGCTGCCCTTCAGTACTGAATGGGTTTTAAAGGCTGCTGTGTTTCCCACTTGGGTGCCTTCTTAACAGGAGGAAGGACAGTGAGGCATCCCAAGTGAAGTTCCTTGGAATGTAATTTAAACTAACCAGCATTGAGGGAGAAGCCTTCTAATTTTAACACCTTAATGCAGCTGCCACCAAGCTTCCTTAAATAACAGAAAAGCTGGTGAGAGATTGTACATCTTGATTTCTCTTCAGGTGCTGTGTTTAGGGTAGGAGATGGCTGCCAGTGGTTAAGTCTTTCCAGGGCCCCTTAGTTTCTGGAAGTTGAGCTTTGCATTTCTAAAAAAGAGGAGGAAAGGTGGATACTTCTTTACTCTCTTTGCAGATTAAGAAAATAATTTTCAGTTCTCACATCTTGTCACAGAAGGTCGCTTTCCTCTGGAAAAATCCTTACTCCTTGACTACACTGTTATGGACTGAGGGAGCTGTCTGGTATGGCTGGAGTGAGTGTACAAGGGGACCTTGCTCCAGAGCTGAGTTTTCAGGCATTTGTGAGACGGGAGAAGAGATGGTGCTGCCCTTCAGTGCCTTGTTCAGACAGCAGCAGTGCAGGGTCAGGGCAAGTGCTGAGCCAGACGTGGAGTTGGAGCAGGGTGGAC
>VXAX01002162.1:12500-42500 GCA_013399835.1 Leptocoma aspasia | reverse complement strand
GGTTTGAGAGGGTTTCTTTTCCTCCTGTCATTTCAGAATCATGGGTTTATTCATATCTCAGGTTCATGGCACTTGGTTTACTTAATTTTCCTGGTTTCATTAATTTTTGACTGCTTAATCTCATTTGTAATATTAGACTTCAAGGTTAATAAATTCTCTCTGAAAAACAGTATCGTGGCTTCTGAATTCACATAATTTACCACCTTCTGCTTTAATGAGAAAATGTTTCTTGGACCCTGACCGCTAAGTTCAATAAAATTAGTTTTAAGAGTAATTCTTAAGGAATTGTAAGAATTCTAGTAGGACTTTTTTCTCTTGGACAGTTAACCTTTCAGCATGGTGTATTTTTCTCTTTTTCGTAGCTGTTTGAAAATTAATGTATTATCTTCTTCAGCAAGCCAGTGATTTCAGTCTTGGTGTTGCAGCAGGAGTCAAGGCCAGATAAATTAAATCTATTAATTTTTCTTTGACAGTTGATTCTCTTCAAAGCAATTTGCCATGTGGGTATGCTAAACCTATGTATAATTCTGTCCCATTTTTCAGATCTCTTTTGAGAGGAAGATATCTTTCTACAGTATATGCAGAATTTGACAATAATTATCCATGGCTATTTGTACCACCTTTTTATTTTATAGATACCAGTGTCCTCTGTTTTCTTGTAACATATTTTGCTGCTGTGATACACTTCATGTTAAACTGTGTAGGATTAAATAATTTTCACATACAATTTTTGTTGTAGGTCTGAAATGAAAATCTAGTGAGCTCCCATTTATAACATGAGGCTAGTGTTTATTTTCCCTTGTAGCAAAAAAGATTTTGTTTCCATGCCATCGTTCACAAGCCATTTTGTCTTTGATCTGTGAGCAGTGCCTTTGTCAAAAATGGTGGCAAAATTTAAATGTAGGTTTTGTATGTCTTTGGTATTTTAAGTCTCCTCTTTTGATGTGACCAAACCACTGCTTGACTGTTGTTTTGATTTTGGTTTGGAGAGATTTTTTGCTTTGTTTTGGGTAATTGTTTCTTGAAGCCCTAATTGCATGGACTTTTGCTGTTTCTACCTCTTATTGCCATTTTTCCTGAATTTTTAAACACCAGTTCTTCTTTTTTGTAGATTCTGTTTATTCCTATTAGCAGCTTTAGTTGTTATTTATCTTGGAATGTTCTTCTGTAAAAAGAAAGAAGCTTTGATGGCTAGAGATTGAAGATATAAATCTGTTTTCCACTGTAGTTTAATGTCTTGTCTTATTCACAACCTTGAGATTTCACTACTAGTTCACTTCCATTTTCTGTTCTTCAAAATACAGAATCTTAATTACAGAGCAGGTTTTGTTTGTTCATCTATTTATACTGAAGACCCATACTATTTATTGAAATGGAATCTAAAATAATAATTGTGAAATCAGTGGGAGTTCAAAAAGATATCCAAGCTGCTTCCTTTCCCTGCTGGAGGATCAATACCACAGCCTATTTTTTACAGATGGGCTAAATTTAAAAATCCTCTGGCAATGCAGGTTCTCCAACTTGGCAAGTTGTACAAACAGTTTCTTGTGGTGTGTGGTGTTTTCACTGTACTTACTGTGGAGAGCTGCTCTTGATATCTGAGGTGAATTTTGCTTTCTGAAGCTTACTCTGTACACGATGGGTGACACTGTTCTCTTAGAGAGTTTTATGTATTTTACATATGCAATGCTGTGTTCTAAGTCTCTTTCAGCTACTAACCTGTTCTGTGGAGGGACAGCAGGAGAGTTTTCCCCTTCTCTGTATGTTTGGTTGTTGGTTGTTTTGGTGGGTTTGTTTGTTTTGTTTTGTTTTGGGGAGGTTGGGTTTGAGTTTTTTGTTTGTTTGGGTTTTTTGTTTTGGTTTTTTGGTGGGTTTTTTTGGCTTTTTAAAAATTTTTTTTAATAGACGGTTAGTAGGTTGGGCCTACCACAGAGGAATACAGCAAAAGGATTAATTAATATGTTTTACAGACTCTTCTTCTGCTTATTTATGCCAATGTGGCAATTACAGCATCGTTCACTCATGTTTTATTTGTTCCATCTTTTTCCTGTAAGAATCAAGAATAAGCTGTCTGATCTATGTGATGTTTTCTTCTTTCAGTGACTGGTAGAGTTAGCTGTCAATTATACCACCTAGGAATATTTGAATGATATAGTTATGGGTCTTTTGTCCTATTATTAATACTAGCATTTATCCTCCAAACTGATGTTTCCTTTCTTCTGGAAGTTTAAGGTCTGTTATGATGATACAATTTAATAGGTTAACATTGGGATACAGTGCAAGGTTCTTAGTTGTCATACTACAAAAAGTGAAATTCTGAAAATTTCATCTGGGCTGTCTTTCTAAATTAGGACCTGTTGCATAGGTTAAAAACCAGTTTAATTTTTAATATTCCTATGCCCAAACCCCTAATTTAAGATACCACTAATACTAGGAGGGCTGTTTGTTCTCAATTACTTTTTTAATCTGAAAAGGGAAAAATGGTCTATTGTGAGTAGCAACATACTCAGCATGTTTTCAGCACTTTCTGACAGTTTTCTGAAGCTGGGCTGTGGGTTTAATCAGACATTGCTACTTAGGTGAGCAAGCAGAGCAGTAAAAAGCAGCAGGAGTAGCCAGGTAGTAGCTTCCTTTCTTCATATAGATGAAAAGGATAGGCCAGCTATCACTGATTTTGAACATTTGAGGCTCAAATACAGGAGTATGCTCACTCTGTGTGCCTTAACTTCAGAATGGAAACCAATGTATTTTTATGGCTATGTCATCAGGAGATCAAAATAGAGTGTAGTAATCTTTATCTCTTTATTCCATTCAAACATTGGTATTGTTAAATATTCAAAGATATTACTGTTTTAATTTTGCTTCTACTACAGTAAAATGAAAACTTCTGAAAGTGAAGAGAAATGGAGCCCCCATAAAGTCCCTACAACTACTGTGCCTTGCACAGATGTCTCCAGTTCAATTTCCCCTGGCATCATATGACATCAAATAGAAGACAAGGATGCTGCAATCTACTTACTCACAATGCTTTAGTATCACTGAGGCTGTTTCTGGTGCTGTGATCTCTTTGGAGAAATAAGATCCTGGTCATAGGATTTTTTTCTGTCCCATACTGTAGGAAGGGGCTGGAAGCTACTGCCCTTTGACTGTCCCGTTTCTCTGAGAGGGAAGGTCACAAATGTTGTTTGCAAGACATTAAAGTATTTCAGACAGAAAGTGCAAAGCTGCTGTGGTGGCTTCTTTCCCAGAATATATTTAACAACCCATGGGGGTTTGATTCTGAAGAGTCTCAGCATATCCTCTTAATGGATAAGCAGAAGAAAATGAGGTTGGAAGGAAGATAACTTCGGGAAAAGCAGTTAAATATTCCTGTGTAGTAGGGAGACCTACATCTTTGAAGTATATGCCACTTTGTGGAAATAGAATGTAATTGTTTTGATCATACACTTACAGGCTGCGGTTTTGTAAAACCAAATGCATATTCAAAGGATGTTTTCATGCTTTTATTACAGCTTTTTGTGTGCACCTCACTCCACCCTTCCATGCAAACATCAAAAATCTCTAGTTTACTTTATGGATGAATAAACTGAAAAATTATGTTGGGAAAAAAGAAACTCTTCTGGGCTGTTAGACCTAGATGTAAAAAAAAATCAGCTCTGAATATTTGTGTGAATCCTGTCAGTTCAGTGGTGAGTGTTTTTCCTCAGTATGTTCATAACTTGGTGTGTCAAGTAGCAGACTGAAGTGATTTTTATTTTTTAATGGAAGTCTTTTTTGTAAATCAGAACAATTTGTCACATTTTTATCAATATACAATATATCAACATACAGAAGACTACAGCAAAGTACTTGTTACAGTAGTTAAGAAAAGGGGTACATGTGCATTCCAGTGGACGATAAGGAGAGATGGTATAAATTACCTAGGTGTATCTGTGTGTGTGCATTTATTTGTAAGGTGGCAGCAGCTGAAACCTGGCCTGTCTCTTTTTAGAAGGAACAGTTCAATAAACAAAACATTTCTGATGGCATCACGTCTCCAGGCACCATCACTAAGACTTCAGTTCACTGTAGTGATCTCTACATCCAAGCAAACAAAAGCTCTTCCACACATTTGCTGTCAAGTACTTTGTCTTCCAATCATGTTGTTTTGAAGAGACTGTAAAATAATAATTTTCAAGAATTTAATCTGAGTCTTTCTTCAAAAGCACTTGTTCATTTTCCCTTAATGTGTTGTTTTGAAGTGAAAGACTTGTGAACTTTTTTTTTTTTTAAACTTGAGTCACTATTTTTTAAGTGTTTTTAAATCTAACTTTTTTGGAAAGCAAAACCTACTGAAAGTTATTTGCAATAGGGTTTTTGAGCCTTTTGATGTAATATATGGGCAGTTAGATTATCTTTAAATCTTAGGTTATCCTCCCTTAATGATCATGCCTTTTTTATTGGTATTAGACATTTTTAAGATATTAAGTGTAATGTTGTCTCCATTCTGTTTCTGTTCATGTTGTCTTTTTGTTAAACCTACAAAATCTAAATAAACCCCATTAACACTGTACATTTCTGTAACCCTTTCTCTGAGCATAAAATATAATGACTTGGTACACCTCTCTTGTAGTTACTTTCTCTGCTTGTGAAGAAAATAAATAGAAATAATGAGTTAAAACAGTTATGTCCACAATGTGGAAAATCCGTGGCATGGGAGGAGTGCATTTACTGTGGCTCAGACCACTAAAAAAAGGGTTTTGTTTAATGAAGACTTTTTTCCCTTGCACATTGTATTAATGTTGCAGATGGGATGAAGCAGTGGCTTAGCTAATTTCTGACTGCTCATAAATTGGAATGGTTATTTGACCATGGGGTTTTTTTGTATGTGGAAAAAAGTGAACAGAAATACCTTCTCATTTGCACTTCAGGATTTTTTTCCTGATGAAGTATGAATAGGTGCAGGTCAGCTTGTTATCTCCAACCCATGCAATGGTGTAATCTCTCTGGTGTCATCTGCCTCCTCCTTTATCAGTTCTCTTGTGAGTTTCTCTAAACAGAAAATATTGCTAAAACAGTTTTTTCACTGTTTCTTTTCTTTCTGAAACACTGACATTTTTATTATAGAGACATTTGTATTTCTGATTTAATCTCCTTAGTAAGGTTTGGGTTTGGTTTTTTGTTTTTTTTTTTTTTGACGGGGGTTAGTTCTGCTGTTGATCTTTGCAAGTCAGAAATTATGGCGTTTTAGTGACTGCAGCTTCTCAAAGCAGTTTGCTCTCTTCTGTAGAGAAAAGTGCAAGACTAGCATGTTTTCCCTTTTCCCTTCTTTTTAGAAGACCCAAAAGTTTTATGGATCTGATGGTACTAAAAAAAGGTTATAAATTCCTGTGTTTCAGATACCAGAATTCTGACATCAGTGCTACTTCTAAAAATTATTTTAGTAGAAATTGGAAATAAAAACGTAAACAATTTAACTCTGTAAAGTGCATTCAGTATATGTCTGCCTAGACATCAGAAAGATAATGTAAAGCTAAAGCTTAAAGAGATTTTTAAAAAGATACAATTATCTGTATGATTTTTAAGTCTCATAAGAAATGTATTTTAGAACTTGCCAGTGATGGCTTATAATCACTTTGATATTTTGAGGAAAATGGTAGCTTTAAACAGATGATACAGAATTTATTTTTAAAAATGTATTGTGCTTATACAGTTGATGGCTTTTATTTCCATAATGTTTTTTACTACATAATTATACATCTTAATTACGTAATTACCGTCATAATTATTATGTAATTACATGTAGTTCCACTAATTACAAAATCAGGAAGTGTAATTATCTACTAAAAACTTTCTGAAATCTTATTTGTTCACTAGAGATTATTTAAAAGACCAGTGACCTACTGAAGATGGTGTGCAGACTTTTTCCCCTTCCTCGTGGGCAGTACAGTTTGACAGGGCTGTGGAAGGGCTCCGTGTCTTTAATTATGACTTGCCTTGATAGAGGTTGGAGAACTCAACTGTGTTGCCTGCAAATTTAGAGCCTCTTAATTTTTGCAGTTGATGCCTCATGTCTTTAAATTCAAGGACTCTGTAGCCAAACATCCAGAAAGTTGCATGGTTTGAGTGAACGCCTTTGTGACATTGTTTGTGTTCTGGCTGAGGGTGTCTGGTTCAGGTGTTTGGTGTTAGCTAGAAAGATATTTGAGAAAGTTTGTTTATGGCCAGGCATATGTGGAATGAAAGCTTGACTCCACAAAACATAAAGGGAATGCAGCTAATTTCTCATGGTCCAAAGATTTCTTTTATTGCATAAAACTGCTTTTGAAAAAATTGTTTTCCTGTATTGATATGCACTTAGGTCTGTACGTTGTTTTATTACTTACTGTTGCACGTTCTTGATTATAAATTTGTCTAATCATGCCATTTGAAACCAAACATAGTTTACTGCATGTTAGAGAAGAGTAAAATTAAAATTCAGGACAATCAATGGTTTGATGGTGTTGTATTAAAAGAAGATAGTAACTATATTTTATATATGTTAAGTAACTCATTTGCTACCTTTAGTAGTTTGAATGAAAAGAGTACTGTAAAGTGTTAGATTTGGTGGTCTTTTTTTGTTCTATAACACTGTGATGTATCAAAATGGCATCAGAGATACAAAGCTTTCTCTCATATGCATCATGACAGCAAGCATTTATTTATTATGTCATAGTATTAAAATCACCAAGAAAAAATACACTTTCAGTAACAGAAAGCAGAATTAATATGAAAGGGATATTTTTTAAAAAGTGATCAATAATTGTGATACTAATAAAAAGGAAGAAAATTATAATCTATGTCAGAAGGGAAATGGTGAAAAAGAAACACGAAGAAGGGGTGGGGGGGGCACTGAAATACTGAAATTTCTTTGGAACACCTCAAGACTTAATACTGTGTTGCACATGTATCAGAGTGTAATTTCTCTGTGCTTGTTACATAAAGCAACTGTTTTATTGTATACTTGCCAAAAACTATTCTTAGCTCCCAAACTTGGCCTGGGTTTGCAGTTGATGTGAATTTGTCATCTTCTTGATGTTAAATGTAATTACCTCAACTCACATCTCCTAAGTGTATGAGTCCTAGAGAGAAATTGTCTCCAAACCCATTTAAATTATATTGACCATTAAAAGAAACACATGGAGTCATTATTTGTGAAAACAGGAGCTTTATTTAATCTCCAAGGTTTAAATTATTCTGCAAATAAAATTATGTTAATTATTATACTCACTGAAGTATAATAACTGCACAGGAGACATTTCTTTTGAAATATCTTTCTGTATCCTCAACAAACAAAGGATTTCTATCAAATACATTATGAAAATATAGTTATGTTCTCTTCTTTAAGAAATGGATGGAGATAATCTCTTCTTCTTTATTAGGGACTAGTAAGCCATGTAGAGAATAGCATAATGGAAAATTTTTGTTTTATTCCATAGGGGACACAAAAATGGTGCATGATATATGTATAAAAATGCAGCACAAGACAAAGAAATGTCTAAATACAGCTTAAATGTGGTTTATTTAAATAAAAAAGTACTGCCTTCCATAAATGAGTATTACATTTTTGCCATCTCTACATCAGAAAATTGTGGTGGTATCAACTGATCCTGACTGATGTATTTTTGGAGGAACGGGGGCATAGAAATACCTCTTTGTCTCCTGGCAGAGCCTCCTCTTGCAGTTTTCAAGTCCCTCTCTAAGCAAAGCCACTCTCGATCTGTGACCTTTGTAGTTATTTTGAGATTGATCTCATTCTGAAAATCCAACTACCAAATTTCCTGTTTCAGTCTAATATGATTGGCTTTTGAGAACAGATTAGTCATTTGTGACAGGCTAAAACATGGTTCAACCTTTAAAAAAATATTACAGAAGCATGTTCTTCTGTCCTGGCTTGTCCCTCTTCTGGAAGGGGACCGAGATGGATACAAGGGGCAGCTGGTCAGGTTAGGGAGCTCTTTGTTTTTATCTGGCAGAAATAGGTTTGGAAGAAGTTGATTTGATCCTGCAAGGATTACAACTGTTAAATGCATATCAAAATGTTTTCCTATATTATATTATTTAACTCAGAATATAATAATGTAATTGTTTTGACATGAAAATGCTATGTACTGTAGTATTTCCATTTATCTTTAAATAGACATTTTTCACTTTGTGAGAGATGCATGCAGTAAGACAAAACAAAAAATTAATCAAAAGGAGTGACAGCCTAAGCTAGTTTATTTATATTATAAAAACAAATAATAATTGACATTAATAGAATTTTACAGACTTGCAATTAAAATATTTAGCTAGTTATTGTATTGTTTTTTATTTCTAATGTGATGATATATGTTCCATAAACTAACAGTAGCACATTTGTCAGAGTAATAATTTAATTTGAGATTCTGTTACCTAGCCGTGGCAGAGTGCAAAAAAGCATTAAAGGGACTTTTCTTTTTTGGTGGAGCTGAGCCTGTAGTTTAAAATACACTTAATGAAAAATAGTGACCAAAACCAATGTAGTTAACATACATAGAAAGAGCATTAACTGCCATGTTTTTGAAGAATAATGGTAAACTATAATAACTAGGAACATGATGTGGAATATTTCATGCTTTAAATTTTGTATTGTACAGGAATTAATGGCTTTGAAATTGGTTATCATTAATGCAATGGCATGATAACTAGAGATGTAATTCAGTTATTTTGAGTATTACTGTCTTTAAGAGATCTAAAGTGTAGCTTCTTGTTTGGAAACAAGTGCCATGTGTTTTTTGAGCATTGGTGGGGATGGTGGCTCCACCACATCCTTGGGCATCCCATTCCAGTGTTTAACCACTCTTTCTCTGAAGAAATTTTTCCTGACATTCAACCTGAACCTCCCTGGTGCAGCTGGAGACGATTTCCCTTTGTCCTGTTGCTGCTTACTCGGGACAGAGGTCGACCCTCACCTGGCTGCACCCTCCTGTCAGGGAGTTGTAGAGAGCAGTGAAGTCTCCCCTGAGCCTCCTTTTCTCCAGGCTTAACACCCCCAGCTCCCTCAGCTGCTCCTGGTAAGGAGTCATGCACCAGATCCTTCGCCAGCAGTCTTGTTGGGCAGTCTAACAAAAAAGAGAAAGAAAAAGAGGTTCTAGTTTGAAAGTTTAGTTTCTGAAAGTCTGGATGCAAGTTTAAAACCACTATTTCTATTCTTTCTATAAATCCAAAGATTTATAAGCTGTTTCCCAGTTTAAGCCCTGTTTCAGGTACCACAGTGATGGAAGCAGCCATAAAAGTGACCTGGGCGTAAAAATATTTTTCATTTTTTTCCAAAAAAGCAGGAACTCTGATAAAATTCAGAAATTGCAATGAAGTGTCGGTGCCTTTTTGAACTTTTGAATAGGGTCTGAAGATTCTACTTGCTTTTGGTTTTATTGTTTTATTTTTGTAAACAACAAATTTTGAACAAGAGAAGTATTCGGTCAGGAGCTCCCATTTAGACAGAACATGCATTTTATTTAAATATTTAGTCTATTAACATATGAGCGTGTCAGTATTTTCTACCAAATACCAAAAAGTATAATTTTTGTTCAGTTAAGGCATTTAACAGCAGTGATTTTTGATACATACATGTGTTCTCTGTCCTGCAACTGACTACTAATGGTGCACTGACCCATAGGGGCAACAAATAGGCTCTGTTTCAGCCTGAGCCTCCAGGACCTGCTTTTGCCTGTGGTGTCTGGGTTTTGGGGCAGCTGTGATGAGTCTGGCAGCTGCTCTCGAAGCTCCTCCATTCTTCTGCTTTGGTAAAAACCATTCTCCCACTTGTGTAGGTCCTGGGTTTGCTCAGCTCTTCCAGCACAGAATCATAGAATGGTTTGGGTTGGAAGGGATCTTGAAGATCCAGCTCCAGCCACATTGCCATGGACAGGGAACCTTCCACTAGACCAGGCTGGCCACCCAGCCTGGCCTTGAACACTTCCAGGGATGGGGCATCCACAACTTCTCTGGACAACCTGTGCCAGTGCCTCACAAACCTTACAGTAAAGAATTTCTTCCTGATATCTAATCTAAACCTGCCCTCTGAGTTTGAATCTATTTCCCCTTGTCCTGTCACTACATACTCTTGTAGTCTCTCTTCATCTTTCCTTTAGTGCATTCTGGTTTTCCTTCTTTCAGTTCTATTCATGGCTTTTTAGAGGGGAAATACAATCATTTAGATAGATTATTGAGAAGTGATAGGTATGCTGGGCTTTCAGGAGCCTTCATCTTCACATTTTTTTTTACTTAAGTAAAGACTGTTCAGAGATCCTTTGGAAATAGCTTTCAGTTTCCTGCTGCCATCAGCATCCATTGTCACCTGCTGCATGTTCTAGACCCATGTCCTTCCAGGCACTGAGGTGCTGGTGCTTTACTACCATGAAAGCCCTTGGCTGCTCTTGGGTCGGCATCCTTTTCCAAAAAATAGCTGTGAAAGGAAGGTGACAGTACACTCAGACTTAGCGGAAGTTTCATGAGGATAAAAGAAAGAAGGATAAGATATAACCAGCGATTACCACAGTGTAAGGTAATCCTTATCCATAATACTATGTGGTAAAGCCTTACATTACACATTCATATGTCAGGATGCCTTGCAGTTACTTGTCCATGTGCCTCTACCCTTGACTGTAGAAATAATATTGGTGGTTCAGCATTATGCTTCAAAAATTACATTTCACTTTGAGGGGATTTGAGTTGTTGAGGATTTTTTGTAGCATAGTGATTATAAAGTAAACTTCTTTTTCATGGGGAAGGAAAGGGCTGTGGGTTATTTATTTGGTCTTTGATTCTTACGAGACAGGTAAAGAACTTCCAGTTTTCCTGTCCAAACCCATGGCACTGTGTTGGTACTGTAATTAAGGACCAAACAAAATGTTAATTACTAAGGTAACATTTTATTAGGTTGCCACAGGAATTCATGTGGAATTTTTTGTTAAAGAGGTTGTGTTTTGTAAAGGAAATGACAAATTCTTGTTTTGAAATACATGAGGAAAGAGCTTTAGTGCAAAGTTAGAAAAAGACATAAAAGAACAGAACAGATGTGTGAAGTGAATTTGACAAAGAACAATCCCAAAATTCTTGGTATGGAAAATGCAGGCAAGAGCTCTGAGGAACAGAAATGTTGAAGGATTTTAAAGATGCAACAGTAAATGAAACTAATTTGCAGTACAGCTGGACAGTCAAATAGTTCATTGCAAAATGTAGCCTTTATTTTTATGGGTTGCTTGAATCCAGTGTGGTTAAAATTAGGTCCTGTGTTTCTAGTAGGAGCTCCTTAAACTGGATTTCATTACACTTGTTATCCTATGAGAAGTTTTCTTAATTAGGAAATTGTTCAATAAGATCTCTGTGTGTGTATTACTGAAGACTGTTGCACAGTCATGGGCACAGCCTTAAACTGGCATTAGTCATCTTTGAAAGAATTCTAGACTTGGGTTGGCTTGAAAATATAATTTTGTATCATCATGTTCTGGATGTGTACAGTGAGGACTCTGGAAAAGTATGTGTCAAAGAAGGGGTATTTATTGTCCTCTAAACATAAAATATGATTTGGGAGGAAATCTCTCTTTGCAGAAATCAGCACTTTTACAGATGGAGTATATCCTTCTTGGGAAGTTTCTTCAACACTTGCAAGCTGATGTTTTTGAAATGTCTGGAGTAGGCCAGTATTTCTGTTGAATAGCACATTTTTGAAGACCATTATTATGATAAACCATGTTCTTAGCATAATTCAAGTTGGTATATATACTTTGATTTTAAAAATTGAGTTCTTTTCAAACTGGGAACTACAAACAGCACTGAAGAAAAAAAGTACTGTTGAACTTACACATAAATTTTTGCATTTAAAATTTTCCAACAACATGGCTACTTTATGTCCTCACGTGTGCCTAGCCAAGAGAGGCCCAAAGAATGCCTAAAGATCAAACAAACGTTCCATTATAAATCAAAGCTCTATAGAGCAATGTATCCCAATTATAAAGATAATATAAACTACCCCAGTGACATGCCTTTTATGTAGTAAGAAGCCACCCTTGTCTTTCAGCTAATAGACATTGCCTTCAATAAAAGATACTGTACCCAGCCCTCCAGATGTTTCCCTCCAGGGCTGAGCAAAGGAGAAGGGTCACCTCCCTGCAGCTGCTGGTGATGCTCTGGCTGGTGCACCTCTGGGTCCTGTTGCCTTCTTCCTGCAAGTGCCTGTTGCTGGTTTGTATTCAGCTTGTTGTGTACACACTCCTTACCTTATTATGTAGGTAGCTGGGTCTGTAAATACTGTGTGAGGTGGTGGCTCTTTCTGTCTAGGTAAAGCAAAGCAGGCATTCCACACCAAATATCACTGGTGGAAGATACTCTCTGCAAAGGAGTGCACTTCATCACTTTAAGGTCTCCAAGTTCATAGCTTTAAGGTCTCAAAGTTCAAGCATTTTATCAGGCGGTGGTCCTTTATATTTTGGGGAGAATTGGGCAGTTCTAGGACATGGCTCAGCTGATTTCATCTGATCTGATCTCAGCTGATCTCATCTGTACTGGGCTGGTGGATCACACATGAGAAATACCTCCTTGTTTTGCTGGTTATAAAGGAGTGGTGACTACTTCAGATCTACACAGCAGTATTACTGGAAAATTGTACCAAGGACATGTTACCATGTTAGATGCCAGATGTGAAAAATTGATGTGTACAGCACTCCAGTCACCTTGAGGTTTTTCACCGAAGAATAAAAAGTAACATGAAGGTAGTTTTCTTTATCCTCCTCCAGTTACAACCCCCGTTGGCTAAAGCAAAGTGAGAAAAGTGTGTTCTGAAATAAACCTGCATCCCAGAATAACCTAGTTGTAAAATGTGCATAGCTAATTGTGTAGACTCTGGGGAAGGCATCTCATCATGAGGAGGCAAAACTCTGTAACTTCCATTACTCCTGTAGAAAAGCCTGTCTTGAGGTCTGCAAACCAGCTGGTTAAAAATCACTTTCAGAATGGATTACTGGCTTCTGTCACAGGAGCAGGCTGTTGTTTTGTGGTTATTTGTGGAGAAGCAGAGGTTGTAGCTCTACACTGGTACTATTTTTTGAAGGGACAAATCTAGAGACAAAACTTCTTCTATTGGGTCGTTTGAAAATTAATTTGCAATCTTCAAGGTGAACAGTTGTTATCTATTAATAGCTATTTTTTACCCACAAAAGATTCTAGCAGTTAAAAGCCAACTCCATCAACCTCTGCTTTTTTGTATTCAGTAAATACAGGGATTTTGATATCTCCAGACAAAGTTATCATTGGGAGGAGTTTAATATTCTACAGATCATAGCACATAATCTTTCTTCCTTCTGCTTGAATGTCAAGCATGAAAAAGGAAAATATACATTTACAAAGTTGACTTCAGAAGGGCCTTTAAAATATATTTTCTTAGAGCAGAGCAGCCTCAGATAATCCATTATTTTACTTGTAGACCCTCTTTAGGGAGGGCAGAAGACAAAGGGCACTCACAGATTTGTAAGTGTATCAAGTTAGTACACTGAGATCAAAGGCTATCTCTGCCTGAGGGACTCTGCACATTCTCTTCCAGATCAGCTGCAACATCAGGGACAGAAAAATCTACAAAGCATTTTGTTTGCTGTGTGTTCAGTCTCCTGTCATCTGCTAATGCAGTCTTTGTCAGAAAGTACTTAATATTGTGGTACCCAGGTAACCTCCTTCCTTGTTTCACGTCCATTGTTCTGCTGAATGCAGATCTCCTGTATTCCCTGTTCAGGATTGCTGACTTCACAAATAGGAGATGATCAGCAGACATGCTTCCCTCGGGTTGGGGATGGGGGGGTGGAAGAAAACAAATGTATTGGCATCCTGGTAGTGGAGCTGGTTGCATCAGTAGGACAGAGGATATTGGTGTGCCCTTGATGTATTAGTGGCAGCTGAGCCTGTGATCTCACTGTTTCAGAATGGCTCATCTCATGTGCTCTTGAAGGGCAGGATAGAGGATACAAGCTCTAGTAGATCGTGTGGGTGGGGGTCTTTGAAAAGAAAGAATTTTGATCACTGTATCAGAATAGCTGCAGGTGTCTTGTGAAGAATTAGGAGGATTTGGGATGAGCGCACAGGGAAAAACAGGAACAATTGTTTAAAAAAAATTTAAATGTTTGGTGTTCATTTTCTTTTTACATTTGGCCAGTGTGTTAAAACAGAGTAATACATTTCTTGAAGTTACTAGTTAGTACATTAGGTTAGAACAGGGGTGATGTCCCCAAGTGGTAAACCATGGTGATTCTTCATTTTCTCAACTGCTTTTTCCCCAGCATTGCAAGGTAAAGGTGGCAGTTTATCTCCTTTACTTTGTGAAAAGATTGCTTTTCAGAAGTCAGCCCAGGTTGCTTTCCTGAAGAGGGCATAAGCTTCATCAGCAGTGGACCTTGAGTTATTTAGTGCCCTTCCATGTGAATGACTAATTATTTCTTGGATTCCTTCATTTTTTATAAAGTCTCATTAAATTAGGGACCGGTAACTTAAGGTTGCCAAAAGTGGTTTAATTTTCTCTGGTTTATCTCATACCTGTTTGAGGAACCATAGCTGGAAGTGGTGCTGCACTTGGAAGCTGCACTTGGTGTGCAGCACCATGACAAGAGGTAGTATTTCAGCTCTGGTCACTCTCTGTCGTGTGATAGAGGAAAGATGCTCCTCATTCAGCCTGTGCTGGGATGGTTCTTGCCCATCCCTTGCACTGGTGGCTTACAGACTTTGTAAACCAGCACCTGTAACCATCAAGGAGCTGGATGTTCCAGAATGCTGCTGGACATCAGGTGGCCGTAGCACCAGTGACTCACAAAGTGAGCTGTTTTCTGAGGAAGTGGGACTCTATAATGCTCAGCAGGACTAGTCTGACACAAAAAAAAAGAGAAAATTTAAAGTTTAAGAAGGAAGGGAAATTAATTTTTTTCTTAATTTCTGTAAAGCACATGGGTGTATTCAAGAGGAATAGTATGTTGGCAGTTTCTTCCATTTTAATACACAGATAGATACTGTTTGCCTCTAGATGTATCTATAGATATGGGTCCCCTGCAAGCAACTACTGCATAATTTGATTATATTCTTCTAGAGGATGATGAAAAATTTCTCTGCACACAGTCAGAAAAAAATTCTGTGTTGGGCACCCATCCCAGAAATGTATCCAAGCAGCCATGATCTGTGGGATTTTTTTTCTGGAATTATGTATATCACTAAGAATTATACATTTGTTTGCTCCTCACAGTCTGATAAGCATTTGCTTAAGGGTGAGCAGCATTTCATTAAATGTGGGGGTGTTTCAGTATAACAGGTTCTCTTTCACACAGAAAGGAGATACACTTTCATCTTTATCTTTTTTTCTGGTGTTCTGGGGATCCGCTTTGCCTCCTAATCTACAAAATATTGTGTGGAAGGTAGATGAAGGTGAAAAATGATAGTGAGTTATATCTCATACCTTTGAGAATGTAACAAAAGCTCATGATCAAAAAATATGCTGTTGTGAAGTTGATATGTAGCTAACAGTCTACAGTTTAAATTGGGAAAAAGCTAGCTGTAATCAAATACTTTAACAAAAAGTCATTAATAAGTTGGGCAAGTGTTTATTAAATATGTATTTTTCTGTTTATATTTCAAGCCTTTTTGGATTAAATGTCTCATGTGGGGGTTGTTGTTTTACCAAGGTTGTGGGATTTTGTCATAAGCGAAGTAAAGCAACCGTGTTTAATTTTGGTCACATGCTTCATCCAAAACTAGATCCCAAATGGCATTTTTCTTTTGTTTATAGCTGATCTTCTGTGCCAGCAGCAGATGCTTTAGTCTGTTGTCATCTCTGCTGTTTCAGTGACTGTTTTTGACAGAGCAATTTCCTTTCAGGTGTCTTGTTTTACTTTTGCATATGTTGTCCTCATGCCTGATGTTATAGGGAAGTCATTTCCTCAAATTGGTGATGGTGACGATTTGAGTAAGTAAATGGCAATTGAACTCCGAGTCTTCCAACAGCACTGATGTGCTGATACACAAGATCATCATTCTCCAGAAAAGGCTTGTCTACCAGTCATCTCCTGTTACAATCAAAGCTGTGTTTTGGATGATTCTGCTGCATTTGAAAGTCTTTCAAACATTTCCTCTCATGCAGATGCTAATAAATGACTGAATGGTTGCAGTCTGGTAGGGTGCTGTTCCATCTGTAAGTTAGTTTCAGGCTCATTAATCAGAACTGGTTTCAGTAGTGTCCAGAAAAATTTTCTCAGCCAGAGAGATCTGTGGGGCCTCTAGGACCAAAATTCACCAAGTTAGAGCATGGCAAGCATGACAGATGTGATAGATAAGACAACGTTGTTCTCAGTGTTTTTTGAGTGGGAAGTAATGAATCTGTGTATTTTTAATTACATGGGAGCTTGTTCTGCTTTTGAAAGTGTGTGTATTCTTTGTGTGTGACAGGATTTATACAAAGTTACTAGTAATCTGTGTACTTATTCTATTGCAGCCAAATATGCATATTTAATACTAGCAAGAACTCATAAAACCCAGTTAAATATGAAATGCAGTTGAAAACCATCATAAAGAGCAGTCAAACCTTTGGAGTTACAATGGGTTATTGCTGTTAGTGGACCACCTGACTGCACCTTTTTATTAGAGATTTGGCCTTTCTATTTGAATATTCTGGCTTTTGTGGGTTTAAGCAATAACTCGGTGTGTTAGATGCTCTTACTAGGAGAATTCCTTTCCATTCTCCTAACAGTATGTGGCTTTAACTGATTTTGAATATTTTAAGAGTTTCTGGTTCTGTAAAAACTGATCAATTGCTTTTGAAAGCAGGCCATGTTACCAGCTGTTGATAGGTGTGCTTACATCTCTTTTCAGTGTTTTTCGTGAACAACTGATCAAATTAGATTCGTCACTCTTGGCTTGTGGTGATTTTAAATTGAAATGGAATGTATTAAAGCAGCCAACCACGCTGATTATATTGCAAGCCTCATTTAATTTTGTACATTCACCCATTATCGTGAAAAGCAGGGTTTTTTTAAAATGCATGATTGTGACTGTACCTTTAGCATCTCCAAAGGTCATCAGTGCATAATTTGGTAGTGTTAGATACCTAATTTCTGAAAGCAAGTTCCGGAAAGTTGCGTATACATTAAAGGTGGAGAGCAAAAAAAAGAAATTGTTATCATTTCACTGACATGCTGTTCTTGATACTGTCCAAGTCCTTGCTGGTCAGTTTAGGCTCCTGCATTGAAACATTTGTATGCAATTGGTCAGTTGGTGTCTGTAGATCACAGAACTGGCCATTCTGAAGTACTGAGGCACTGGAGCATGCATTAGACATTATCACAGAATTACGGAATGGCTTGGGTTGGAAGGGATCCTAAAGATCACCCCCATCATGGGCAGGGATGGCACCCACTCGATCAGATTGCTCAGGTCCCCATCCAGCCTGGCCTTGGACGCTGCCAGGGATGGGGCACGTAGATGTGGCAGTGCACTGTTACAAAGTTGCTCCTGCCAGGTTATCAGATTACAGTGTTTTCCTGCAGCGTTCACAATAATAAAATATGCTTCTTAAAGCTTTTTCTTCCGTTGTATTAACTGGCACCTTCTTATAATGTATGAGAAGCTGCGTAGAATCTTCTAGTTGAAAGTCAAGAGAAATACTGACAGAATAAATTTTTACACAAACTCTCTCTATCCCTCTCTGTACCATTATCTTTGAAAATAAATCTGTGATTTCCTTGTACTTGCTAATATGTAAGTGTCCTGGAAGTTAAGATTGTGAATATTTGGTGTTCGCAAAGTGGTTAAATTCATATTTTATAATAAATTTTTCTGGTTTGTGCATAGCTTAATGCAAAAGAATAGTATTTACACAGTAGCTTTCAACAGGGATTCTTGTATTATTTTTGAAAAATGTTGCATAGGCTTTTAATGTAATCTAGTCACAGAAAAAATTATTACTTGTTCCATCATTTTGAAAATATTTTACAGTGCTGTGTCATTCTGTGTATGACTATTTCCCTTTCTAGAAATCCTTTGGGAAAGCAGTAGATACACCTCACTATCCAGATAGCAGCTGCTAATCCGGGGAAAAGTGAAGGCATCAGTCCCCGGGTCTGGATGTGGATGGCACCAGCACTGGGTGAGGCTGGAGTTCCACCCTGTTAGCTTGCCCTTTGATTTACCAGTAGCCAGCTGGATTTGAAGCAAATGTTTCCTGTGATGACCTGGTCAGAATCAGTTTCATGGCAACTCCCAACAGTTTAAAGTCAGCTCTGGTTAGCATTTTTCTTTTGATTTGAGTAAGTAAACATTTTTACATCTTTTGAAGACAAGACACTGCAGTGGCTTCTGTGGCTAAAGTACAACAGTTAAACTCTCAAAAATGTTTAGTTTTGTTCCTCCAGGAGACCCATGACCAAGAAACAAAAGTGAAGAGAGGTTAATCATAGAGTACTGGTTTGCAAAGACAGTTCACCTTATACATGTTTTTACATATGTGTACAAGGCAGCAGTAGCCTTTGTGTGGTCCCTATAGCAGAAGTTGCAAGATGTTTCCAGTTCTCCTGAATAACTTCAGTGTGTGCAGTGGGTTTTTGTGGTTATCTATCAGTTGTCTCCACAGATTTTACAGCTTAGACTTTGTCATCAGACTTCAAGTCTACTTGCACTCAAAATCTTTAGCTATTTATATAAATTTGTTCTCAGAATAAATTGTATCAGTGACATATATGACATACCTGGATGTTGTTTACTGGCTTCTTTGCAATCTTGTTTTGGGCTTTTCTTATTTTAAGGTCTGATTTGTTAAGAAATGGTCAAGAAGATGAGCTGGATGAACTTACATTTATTTGCAGAAGCAGAGTTAATAATGCAAAGGGCACTAGCTGGTACAGTAGTGTAAGATATTTCTTAACATAAAAAAGAACTTCCTTATCCAGCTCAGTGTCAGAAAGGTGTTCTCAGGACAAAGCAATTATGTCCATTTTAAATGTGTATATTAAATGCCTTGAGCAAAACTTTCATGAAAGTGTCCCTCACACTGCTGACTGTCTTTATGGAATGCACCTCTGTCTGTGTCTTTTCTGACCAGCTTAGGTTCACATTTGTGGTTCAGGTGTCTGAGTGATAATTTTGAATATAGAACTTCCACTAACATAGTGTAAGCACAGTACCTTAGAATCCCTATGTAGAATACTTAGATTTTCTAGAGGCTTAACGTGGATTTTGGGAAGCAGTTTCCAATATCAAACTAATGCCATAATATTTACTAAAATCTAAATATCTATATTAGCCAGTTCTCAGTACTGATTCTGAGGCTTTTTCATTGGCCCAGAGTGTTCGTGTTTGTATCTAAATTGAATGGTTCTATACCTTTGTATATTTTTAAATAATTTCAGTGTTTCTTCTGTTTAGACAAATTTCATTTCAGCAATACTAGTTTTCTGTGAAGATGAAGTTCTAATTGTCATCTTAACATAAAGTTTGCAATTAAACACAGAAATATTATTTTCTTCAGTGTCACAAATCCAAAGCATTGCTAAGAAGACATTGGGGTCTGTCATCTGCAGAGCAATAGATTTCTCTGAGTGTGCTCCAAAGCTCATTTTCCTGCTCAGTTCCTACCATCTAAATTGTGGAGTGTTTAGTCATCTGAACCTGTGATTGTGTAGTGAATTATGTGTTCTAAAAACCATTATAGCTGTGAATAGTACCTGGTATTGTCAAAAGACCTTCACAGTTTAGTCCCATGAAAAAAGCTGTATTTGTATTAGTGGAGACAATTTCACTAGGCACAGCATGTTTACATCTTCGGAGCAAACCCTGGAGCAAAACTGAGTTAAAAGGGTGATCTCCAACAAATTATTTCTTCACTGAACCTTTACATTCATCTTAACCCTTAGGTTCTTCCTTCCCATATAGTCAGTGGTGACGTTAATGGTGCATGCCCTGCTGCATCCTGCCCCTTTCATTGTCTATAAAGTGGTGTCTAACTGAAGCTGTAATTGCAGTAAAAGGTGGATATTGGAAACTTTGAGCATTAACATCTCAATTTCCCTCAGTCTGAGTTTTCCTGACACGCTTTCTGAGTGTGCAACTTACCCAGAGTGGCTGTATCCTCTAACAGGCTGGGTTTACAGCCTGTGGTGAGGAAGGCTGTGCCATAAGGAGTGCTGGGCTTGTTCTACAAGTGAGTACCCTGTTGTGTGTGGCTGATGGTGTTCAACCTCTGTGCAGGTGGGGAGTGCCAAGGCTGCCTGTGGGAAGCAGAAACCCATGTGTAACTCACTAAATGAGGTAGTGCTACATGCTTAGAGATCTTTTTAGGTTTTTTCAGTATATCTTCACTGTTCTGATTTTTGTCTTTTTAATTATAGTCACAGCAACACCTAGGCATTCAGTACATTGTTGGTGTAAATTCTGTGTCAAGTGAAAGCAAGGTAGAGCAGAAGATTCTTCATTAAATTTCATTTTAAGCTTTCTAATTCAACTTTTAAGAAATTTAGCAGTTTTTTAATCTTGGTTTTGGTTTTATCTATGTTTTGCATATCTCATTTGTGCAGGTGACTTCTATCTTGTGCTAGATACCTGATTGCACTGTTGCTATCAAAATTGAATTTACCAGTTCCAGCAAAAATGAGTACCTGTTCTAACTACAGATGTAAGTTCTTAATTTAGACCTTAGATCCAGGTCTTCCACTGTATTCTTTCCTCTGTCTCTGAGAGACAAGAGTAGAGCTTTTAGCCTTGAAGACTTGTGAGCTTTAGATGAGAATGAACATTGCCCAAATTTAAATAGTATCCAAACTGTTGAAGTGCCTCACATGACTTACAGCAAACTCTGACTTAAGCATCTTCAGCAGTTGAAGAGGAATATTTTATGCCATCAAAAATACAGATGCCAGCAGAGACATCTCTGAGACGAAAACTGAAAATGTGGTATATCCTTTACCTCTTCTATCAGAAGACTGATTTCACATCACTAGTTATTATTTGTATTCTGCTGCTATCTAGAGGTCTGGTGCACCACAAATAGGCAATCTTTAAGACCGTTCCTGCCTATAGAATTTGTAGTGCAAGAGAGGCAGTAGGACTGATGAGGAGGTGCCATCCAACCTGTTCTACAGATGAAAAATGAAGCCTGAATTCAGCGGCTGGTCTGGCATGATGCTGCAATGTGGTGGCAAAGCTGAGTGTAGCACCTTGATCTTCTGAATAAAGATTCAATGCTCAGCAACTGTAAAAGCAGCATGAGTAGTCTGTCATTTTTATATTTCCCTGATGATTCAGATAAAGCTGATGGTTTTTATTCTTCCAGATAAGCATATATATCAGTTTCATGAGCATTTGCAGAACAGAAATTTATATTAAGCTTTAATAAGTGCAAAGAACTGTGAATGCTTTTAGGCAAACATTGCTAGCAGGTATCTTAATTGAATTTTTTTCTAATTTATTCTGTGGGTGTTGTACATTCCTTGGCTTGTCTAGATTGTCTTGACTTTGCTCAGTTCTGTTTTTTGATATTGTAGGGGCTTTCTGTTTATTTGCTTTTCCTGTTGTTAGACTTGTTCCCATTTGACCTTGATTTTAAACCAATGCATCTCTGAGCTGCCTCTTTCAAGCAAATACTTTCCAGCATTTTTGTCTTTGTGGGATCATAGAATCATTAAGGTTGGAAAAGACCTCCAAGGTGATCCAGTCCAACCTTTGACCAAACACCACCATGCCAACTAAACCATAGCACTGAGTGCTATGTCCAGTTATGTCTTAAACACCTCCAGGGACGGTGATTCCACCACCTCCCTGGGCATCCTGTTCCACTGTCTAATCACCTTTTCTGTGAAGAAAATCCTCCTAATGTCCAGCCTAAATCTCCCCTGGTGCAGCTTAAGACTGTTCTCTCATCCTGTTGCTGGTTGCCTGCTTGCAGAGTCAAAAGCTCTGAAAAGCTGAGTCTCATTTTGAACAGGCTTGCATAACCAATACATTTTAGTGCTGTTACTCTACAAAGAACTGTTTTTTCTGGGTTTGCAACTGCTCAACCTAAGGAAAATCAGATTCAGGAGTACTGGATCTCTTACTGCCATCTCATTTTTGCGAGATGATCCAAAAGGAAAAACGGACTGATGATTGTAAAATAGACACTGAGAAATTCAATAAGTATGCTTTTTCTGTTAAAAAATAATTCACTGGAAAATGGGAAAAAAGAGGATGCAGGGCCAGTTACACATCTTGGCGAAATAAATGTCTTCTGACTCTGCTGTAATAATATTTCCTCCTTCCCCATTTCTTCTAAGCAAATATACTTGGGGCACTCCTCAGTGATAGTATATATAAAGGATATCCTCCAAAAAGAGATTGGCAGGTTTAATTTGTTTGATGTGTGCAATCACAGTCCATGTTAAATTCGAAACGCTTGTCCAATCAAGGGTTCAATATAGAAAAGAGGCAGTAACAAGTATGCAGTACGCTGTAATAAAGAAATCTGTTGATTGAAAAGAGTTTGTATATTTTGGAAATGATAGGGAATGTAATTGGTAAGAAAGAAAAGAACAGGGCTTCATAAATAATAGGAAATAGAGCATATTTTTTCCACTGATAATGCTAACTCAATTTAACAATATTCTGGTACTGAATTTTCCTGTTCAGTAAAATAGGTCTGGTAGATCTTCCAGTACTCTAAATTTCATGATTAATGGGAGGAGTCCTTTATTTTGATGATGCCAACTTCAATGTGTTGAATTTCAGCTATAATGACCCTCTCTTTTTCTCTCATCTTTTTTTTTCCTCTGTCTCCTAACCCTTAGAAGTGTATATGAAGAAGGAGAGGATTTGGCAGATGAGCTTTTCAGTCAGACTTGACTTTTTAAAAATACAGCTCTCAGAGTGCTTTTCTGAACTTCCAAAGCATATTTGGTAGACTGGATAAGATGAAAAGACCTTGATGAGTCAGGCTAACTTCATTATTTCTTACAAACTTTAATAATCCCAAATCTAATCATGGTGGAAGCCCAGGACCAGTTCAACAATTCACCCTTGCTCTGCACCAAACCTTCCATATAGTCTTTCTTTCTTTGCTGCAGTTCACTGACAAAACTGTTTCTATTTCTGGAGCAGTAAGTACTTGAATAGACTTTTAGCATATGGATCATATCTATGCACTGTTACAACTCTGCCAGTCTTGAAAATAGCTTTATTTGATGTCATTAAATTTCTGAAAATCAGAGCACTGTTTTGTTTCTTATGTTTTGTGTGAGCATGTGTGTAAGCTTATATTAGGGTATTAATATATATTTTTCAAAAGACTGTGCTAAATGGACATATAGCTGCAGCTGTTTATGCAATAATTGTTATGGTACTTTAAAACTCTTATAAGCCAGGAGGAGGAAGTACTTGAGAGTCAAAGCTAGGAAATAATGCAGCTAACAGTTAATGCAGTTTTTTGTGGGAAAGATTAATTATTGTTAAGTTTCTCAATAATTTTGTTTTATGTTTTATGTTGAGATAATATGTTAGTCATAGCGTTATGTGAGGTTAACCAGTATTTGGAGACAAAATTGTACCTAAGTGGTCATGGTAGTTGTGGGGAATATAATGTGTCAGGCTGAATTTTTGTTCAAGTATTCTCATCCAATGATCATAAATATTATGACATTTGGAAGAAGTGCTCTTAAGACTTAAAAAGAAAAATCTATATATGCAAAATGTGAAGATGTCCCTATGAGTTTGAGCTGTTGGGCTGTATCAGAGTGCTCAGGGATGAAGAACAGCAATTCCCAGGTGGTGTTTGTTTTCTGCTGAGTGGTGGCTACTGTGGGCAACTCCAACAGGAACTGACACTTGGTCCTGGAAAGTCAGCTCACATGAAGATCTGTGTGATATCCCTAACAAATTCAGAATTAAATAACATCAGTTTTGAGGCATTTAAAATTACTGTACTCTCTGTGGGCTCATTGACTTCACAGGGGCAACTGATCATTTCCTCTTGTGCTCAAATAATATTTGAGTCTTCCTTTATTAAGGTTTTGGGTTCGACGTTTCCCTCCCCAGAGCCGATGCAGGCAAAATTCTCTAAAAGCATGCACTGTCAAACACACAAGGCTTCATTGTTTCTTAAGAACTTCAGGCTAAACCTTGGGACCTCATCAGATGTTCGTTCTGTAAAACCAATGATTCAGAGTAAAGATGATTTTTACATAAACCTGAAGTGTAGAAATTACAATAAATGTGATTTCACAGTGAGTAATAAGCAAAAAGTAATCTGTTTTTTGGTCACAAGTTTTTAACATGTACCAGCATGGTTGGAATGTTGCTACTGGTTGAGAAATCATAGAAGGCTGTCAGTCAAAACAGTACTTTGAAGGCTGTATTGAAACCCTGTAGATACTGGGGATTTGTCTCTGAGGGTAGTTGTTTTCTTATAATCAGAAAGTGCAATTTAAAATCTGCATTAATACATTCAGATTAAACTTTTGAATATTGTAGCCCACTGCCAGTTAACTGACTCATTTCTAGTCACTATGTTAAAATACATGAAAAAGAATTGTTAGTATGTCTAGTAAAATAGCTGCTTCCATTATCTTTGCTCTTTCTATGTACGTGTTTTAAGAGAGAAATTCTTACTCTGTGTATTTTGGTGTCAACAGTTCTACTCTTAAATGATGGACAACAAGTTAACAACATAAAATGGGTGTTGACAGTTCTTGAAAATGAAATAATGTTTTATATAACCTCAAGTTTCTCTCTGAACTTTGACCAAACAATAAAAACCTGAAAAAGGAGGGCCCTGTGCTGTCAAGCACAGAATTGCACAAGAAAAAAAAATTAATCTAAACGGTGAGGGAGAAGTCTGGGTTCTCTTGCATGATATTTAGCAGCAATGGTAAGAAGAGGGATGTTTCTTTCTTTGTGTAATGTGCAGTAGTTACAATAAACACAAGATTTCCAAATCTCAGAGGACTCTCTTGACAGTTGCTTGATAACAGCTTTTTTCACTCCATAGTTTTGACAGTTTGTATGTGTTGCCATATCTAGTGTAAACTAAAACATCACTGTCATTCTGTTTTTCTTTCTTATGTGGCTTCCTTTTCTTTATTTTTATTCTGTCTTCAGCATAATGAAAAACACGGGCTTTTAATTTGTCGACTTCAGTAAGACAAGCTGTGTGTGGAGAGCGGCATGTGTTTAAGTTTTGAAATCTTCATATTGAAAAGCTTTTTTTTGCCTTTTTTTTTTACCTTTTTCTTAAAAAGTGTATGTGTTGTGTCTTAATTTTGACCTGACCTGTCAGCATACGCCAGTCAGTATGTGGATGTGTGTGGGAGATACAAAAACACAGGATACTCCCATGTTCACAGTGGCATTGCACATTTTTGTCGTAGGATTCCTTTTTTATTCCCACAGAGGTCCACAGAACTGTGGCACTTGTGTTAGCATCTCTTCCCAACCTGGTGTCCTTTGCTTCCTTTCTCTCTCGTGTTTCTGAGTCATATCAGTGCTGATTTTGGAGTAATGCACCATTTTGGAAGAGCTGCTGGGAGGTGAATGTTGCAGGGAGGGACTTGAGAGATGCCTGTTGAGGAGAGGCCAGCCAGCTCCTGGGTTACCCTGGTCTCTGCAGCTGCTGATCAGCAGGTTTGGTTTGCCATAGGTAGATTTTGTCCCTGGGTAAGGGATAGCTTTATTTAACCTTTTGGATGGTGGTGGGTGCTGTCCGATCTTTCTAAGGTTATTTTGTCATCAAACCAAATTTGCTTTAGCACAGCAAAGTGCCCAGTGTCGTCATCTGGCATGTTACAGACAAATTCCAATTACTTTTCTGCTTCAAGCTATTGTTAAACACTGTGAGCTAGCTGACAGTAAAATTATAAATACAGGTGTTGTCACACTACACTATAATCAGAATTTTAATTTGAATTTTCATTTGTAAAGCCCTTTTTTAACATGAAAATGGGAATAGAATTAGTTTTATTGACAGTAAAAAGACATTTTGAAAGCTTCCTAAATCATTACCTGTATTTAGTTGTGGGAAAAAATTGTATATGTCCGTATAAAAAGAAGAGTTTTATTATCACATATTTACTCATTATATTTAGTGGTAAATAAAACTAGGAAGATGTGTTTGACAAATGATTGACGTAACTCAGTACATTTTCACTTCATCAGAACAATAGACAGACATAAATATATATTTGCTTTTGTTTTGCTTCGATATTACTAATGCAAGCCTGTGATAAAATCTTCAAGCAAATTAAGTAGTGCCTGTTGAGTCTGCATGCAGTGCTAAACTTTTTATTTTTGCAATTTTCTCTTCTTACATAGATTCATCATTCTTTGCTTTCTTTCTTCTCTCTCTTTTTTTTCTAGTCTCCTTCTTTTTCTTTGCTTGGTGGTTGGAGTGGTTCCCCCTTCTCAAGACCCTTTTTTTTTTCCTCAAGGCATTTAGTGTCGTGTCTGCCAGATTTCAGTGATGAGCAGCGAATTGCTTTTAAAGTGGGCATTATGCCAGTTCAGCAGCACAATGGAAAACCAATCTTCCACCATTCTACTTTTGATGCTGTTATTGTAGCATTTTAGATAACTGCTGCCACAAAAAAAGATGTGCTCAATTGCTACCAGTTAGTCAAGTTAAATCCAGAGTAGCATTAAAATTACTCTGAAAACTGTTTGTCAGAGGTCATGTGTTGTCTGTGGCTACAGCGCATAGGATAGATGTTCTGTGCTGTGTGGGGTTTTTTCTTTTTGCGTTGTTATTATTACTGTGACTGACCAGCTCTCTAAATAGCCCTTCACTACCTGTTTACTTATTGTCTTCACCTCACTGCTGAAAATATGTGTCGAACAGAAATGTTGAAAAGTTTCTCTAAAGTGCTGGAAATAGCAGGGGAGTGAGTTGTTCAGGGTGCTACAGTTTGTACGGTGTGAAAGAAAAAAAAAGAGAAAAAAGAGGGGTAGAGCAAGAACATAATTCTCTGGTTTCTGTAGCAAGATTACTGTTTTCATCTTTTTATCTTCACTTTTCAACCACTGAGTTCACTTTTCTATTTTTTTTAATAGCACAAACGGAATCTATCCGCTTTCTCACTCTCTTCCGCTCAACTCCTTCTCTCTCTCTTTATTCTGCTGGCTCTGCCTGTGAATGAAAGGTCCGTTACTCCCGCTGCAGGACAGATGGCAGTTGTGAAGCAGGGATTATAGCACTAGGTGACTTTTAAATCAGTTGTTTTCCAATAAAACACAAACAGGAAGATTATTTATGGGTGGTGGGAATTAAAAGAGCAAGGATATTTTACTCGCCTCTGGCTGAGTCTTTTTTTTTTTATGAATAATATAATACCCACGCAGCCTGAATGCTTGTTTCACTTGCTTGCATCCCTGAAAAATGTGTGTTATGCTGTATTATGTTCTGGTCATTTCTAACAGGGAAGCAGCCTTCTGCGTCTGTCACTGGGTAGCACCACTGAGGAGTGTAGGACTGCAGATCACAGCCCCCGGCAGCTCTTGTGGGACAGTGAAAGAGCTGATTCAGCTGTGAATTTCAGCCTTGCACTTAGGCATCTAAATAACATACCCAGTTTTCAAAGGACTTAGTATTTGTAACCTGGCAAGTGTGGTAGCACTGCAGTGGTTCATGGTGAAGGTGAGGAAATACAGTTAGGCATTAAGTAGGCAGCACTGGTGGTACACCTTTGAAATTCTTCCTCTTGATCCACAAGTTGTTCTGTTTCTATGGGACTGGAGTGGTGTCTGTCTCATGGGAGCACCTTCCACTAGAATTTGCTAATATTTATGAAGTTCTTTAAAATCTCCCAATAGATGGCGGTGTGGAAGTGCACACTTGTCACAATTAGTGTCCCTTCTTAAAGATGGGCATTTCCCTACTGGTGGCATTTTAGCCATTGAGGGTTTGCTGCTTTAACAGTAGAAGTGTTGTAAACTCCTAGATATTTCTGTCAAGGGAGCCTCTTGGTGTTGCAAATAGGTCACTTACAGTTGTTACTGCTAAGACTAATACCTGTGAGTCAGGGGAACTGTTCTCTCCAGTGTTTTTTATCAGAGCTGTGTCCATGCTGGGTAAATACCTCGTGAAAGAGAATACATTTGAATTATTCTTATGGAAACTGAATGACTGTGAAAGTGAAGAAGGGTGCTTGTCCCTGGAGTTCAGGGGAAAAAAGGCAGGACCATCTCCCTCAGGGAAGTAAAACTATGTCCACCAGGCAACATGATTGAAAAGGTAAAGTGCAAAGCACATAAGTGATACAGACACACACACACCATTTATTATGTAGGTAACCTTAATAATAGTGATTTAAAAAGCAAGGTAAGCACTAGATGAGTTCTCAAGATAAAAATGGAATGTAACTCCATGAGAAACACTTAATATTTAAGGTAATTATAATTATATCTAAATTTAAAAGATCTACTTTTTTCCTTTTGGTTTTGTTTTTCTCTTTCCTTTTTAAAGTAGAATTTCAGTTTTGCAGGCATTACTGTGCAAGTTTCCTTTTTTTTTTGATTACACATCAACAGGCCTGTCTACAAGGAAACTTGCAGAATTCAGTTACATTCATTTGCATAGTTTCTGTATGTAAATGATTTCTCAGAAAGACCTGTAGAAAGTGTGTCCACTGAAGTCAAGTCTTATATGTAGCTAATGCAGAAAACCAGTTAGATGGACTAAGAACAGAAGGAAGTAGAAACCTCTGGAATTTGGTCACAGTGTATTTCTGCATTTAATACTTTTGCTGATGGGAGAAAAACTTGAATCTATTGGGGTGGGGTTTTTTGGAGTTATTTATGCACATGGCACAAACTTTTTCTCTTTTCTTGGTCTGTATTTTGGAGATACAACATGGAAAATTGTCACATGCCCTTGGTTAAATTCTGTGGAATTCCTCACTAAAGAGCCACCTACAGGAAACAGTACAGGAAGCATACTCAGTGCAGCAATTCAGAGCTAGTATCTTCTGTAGCCAAGGAAGATGAAGGGAACTGACTCTTGAATGGAACAAAAAAACACCCTTATTTTTACAGATCTCAACCTTATTATTCAGTTTTACAGAAAATATTTAATGTGAGGCAAGCTTTCTAGGAAGAAAAGGTAAAAGTAAGGATTGAGATGCCTACAAAGTGCTTAAAAAGTGTTAAAATAAAATGGCATTTTAGGATGTGAAATCAGCTATTTGTTTTTTTAAGAAGGAAAATTAATTAGGGTGACTGTTAGGGCTCCTTGGGGAGTAAACACTAAGTTGAACTGAACACAGTTTAAATAAGGACTAGTTAAGCTGGAGCTTGACCCTCATCCACTTCTTTTCTTTTCAGTTTGAGTGGTACACCAAAGAATAGCTTAGAACAAGATACTGGCTTTATATTGAAGGCAGCTATTTATAAGTACATACTAATGTTGTCACCTTTGAATTTTCAGCCTTAAGTATATGTACTCTTAGTAATATTAATGGAGTAATTTGAAATTTTGAAAGCACTTGCTTTTCAGTGTAAGTGATCCATATGAATTGGTCTGCAAGAAGTTCCAGATTACAATTCTCTGGCAAATTGCTTCTCTGCTCACTCATTTTTGTCTTAGTGCCCAATCAAACCCTTCAGAGCAGGCAACAAAACATACAGAATGGTTTTCAGAGCCTCTATAAAAACTCCTTTTCTGTGAAGAAGCCTACATATTATTCTGAAAGTATTGCAAGCATTTCAACTTCTGCCCATTTCACTTTCTTTGTCTCTGTTTTTTTTTCATTTAAGTTCTTCAATTTCAAAGTTGAAAAACTCTATTAAAACCAAGTTAAACGGTAAATCTGAGAGTTAGGCAACTTAAAAATTAGGAAAGCTAAGACTGAAGTTACATTTATATTCTGTGCTACACGTGCTTTATAGTCATACATGGCAGTTGTTCAAGTGTAAGTTGTTTCTTAACTGCTGGTGGTAATCCAGTTACTTCTGGTATTTTGTTGAGGATTATCTGGTCTGAAGGTCTGGTGG
>VXAX01002162.1:0-7500 GCA_013399835.1 Leptocoma aspasia | reverse complement strand
CAGTCAGAAGCGCATCTTCTTTATTTATTTCTATCAAAATAAATACATTTCTAATTTTTATATTTGCTTTGATAGTATCTTTTGTATGCTCTGCATGTGTATAAATATATCTCATTATGTATAGCCATGTATACATTCTGCAGCAGTGGTCATCATTCTGCAGCAGTGGTCATCTTAAAAGATTGCTCATTGCCACTGAACTTGGATGTTACTAAAACAATGATGGGGTGATAATGGGTATAGAACTATTTCACAATGTGAGTACTAAAAGGCAATTTCAGTCAGTTTGTATAGCTTAGTTTTCAGAAGGCCTTAGGCATGTTATTGATTAAATTCTCATTTAGGAAGAAAGTAGGAGCTTTTATATGCATCTCTAAGTTGGATGGTGTGCTAACTCAAAGGTATTGACTGGCTGTGTGATATACAACGGTCACAGTTGTCTTTTACTCAGAGGAGCACAGAGTGATGCTGGTTGTCATTCTTACTCTGCTGTGTGGCAGCGTAAATAGTCCCCTTTCTAACCAACCTGGTGGGAAAAGTCAATATCCCATCAGCAAAGGAGGTAAACACATCAGGAGCTGTGTCCTCTCTCATCTTCCCCTGCTCTGTATTACTACAGTTCTTTAAATCTCTTCTCCCCAGTCATCAGATGCACTTGTGTCATTCAAATGCATGGTGCTGCAGACACAGCCCTGCCTGCCTCTCCTCCCGGAGCTCCCGGCTCCCATTCTCTTATAATTGAAACTTAAAATTGGCCTCATTACTTCAATGAGGCCCCTCATATTTCTCCTTTTTTTTCAGTCCACCCTTTCCTGCCTGCCTCTACAAGGGTGATTGCATCTAAGAAATGTTTGAAGCATACTGTCAGAAAGGTTATTGTGTATAATTGGAGTTTAGATTTAATGTTGGGAGCTCTGTTAGTGGGATGGCTGGAGCCCTGAAGCCTGAATTGGAGCTGTACACGGGCTTGTATTTCTGTTCCCTACTTTCAGCCCTGGTGTATTGTTTGCCTCAATGTTCTAATGATTAATGTGCCTTCCTGCTCTGTTCACATGTGCCAGCTGTTCACATTGATGTATTTTACCTTGGTCCCTCCTGAGCTCCAGGAAGCTTTAAACTATTTTGGCCTAGTTTTGAGGTATAGGTATGGAATTTTCCACAGTTTCTTGATATAAAGAGCATGGTTTGGCTAACCTGAGCAGTTGCAAGTGAACCCACTTACTGTATCACTAATCTTGAAAATACATAAACAAGTGAGAGCTCAGTTTGTGGCAAAGTGGGATTGGTGTTTTTATGGATGTGGTTAAGACAATTTTCCAGGTTTGTTTAATTTAACCCTATATCTAAATACTTTCAGAATCATTGAATGTGTTTATGCCATTGTGACTTCAGCCTGTTAATGAGCAGATTCACATAATCAAGCTTTTGTTGTATTGGAGTTGTAGTTTAAGGAAAATTCAATTCTGCTAATAGACTTTAAGAGTTTACTGTCTGTGTAACAGTAAAAATGTAGTATCTTCAACAAGGCATCTTCCTCTGTTTGCTTACTGCCCAGACACAAATCTGAATGTGGCAGCACAATACATAACTTCTTCACAACAATGCATGAAAGGTGCTTATCAAAGTGCTTTTATCAATGTATGCACTTACTCAGGCATCGTTAATTTAAATTTTTAATTTAATTTTTAATTTAATTTTTAAAGAGTTGATAGCTTCATGCAAAGCAATTGACTTCAGTGGAACTTTGTGAATAACATGGGAAACCTAGGCAGGTGGCAATTTCTCAGTAAAACATTGCTGTTTATATTTTATTCAGAGCTAGTCTGCTGAGCTCATACTACAACATCTGAGGTTCTGCAGAAATATTTGTAAATCCTCAGGGAGGAGAAATTTCCAAACCTCAAAATTGTAATAGCTTTTTCTATCCCATGCCTCCCATCCCTACCATCTCCTCATGTAGCAGTCCTTGGCTGCTGAGATGAAGCTGTCTGATGGGGCACCTTCATCTCAGTCACATCACAGAGGTGAGTTGTCAAAAAAATAAGTAATTTCATCCCTTATACAGATAGACTCAAAAAAACAGAGTGTCACTCTCCCCAAAAACATTTTCTTAAATAAACTCCACTGTTTTTAGAGACAATTTTGTTTTCATCCTAACTTGTGCTGTAGACTAAAAGCTGTTTGAGAGGGGATGGAGGCTCCTCTGTTACATATTCAAAGGACAAGGAGGGCTGTGAAGGTGTCAGGGAGAAGTGAGGCAACAGCTTTTAGGCAAAGCTAAAAATGATCAGTAATGAGCAGTAGAAGGATGGTGTTGGTTGCTCACAAGACACATGCTTTACCCTGCACCTCAGTGGCTTCAAATCCTGGCCTGTAAGAACCTGTGCTGTGCTCTCCTAGTTCTGCTGGATGTGGAGTCCCTCCAGTCTAAAAGCAGGGAAGCTGCCTGGGAGGGCACCTTGTTCTGCAGTGTGTGTGCTCTCCAGTGTTCCAAGGTGTAACTGCAGGAACAGGCTTTTGGGTAGGAGCTGGTGTTTCTAGAATGTGGAGTTGGGCTGAAAGTAAGAGCACAACTGTGCCAGATCTGCATCCACTTGGCATTGCTGTATAATACAGTAGTGCAATATTTTGCTCTTTAGTCTTTGTTCATAGCTTTTATAAAGGAAAAGCTGGACAATCACCCAACAAAATCCTTTGGGTGTTTTTTTTGATGGCATAAAATTAAAAAAAAAACCCAAAAACAAAACAAGCAAACAAAAAAAAAACCCCAGAAATAGAACAGCTTGGTCTTTGCTGCTGAAACATGTACAGACTCACGCACATGACTTTGCACTCACATAAAGGTACAGGTGAGTAAATGTTATGTCCTCCAGACATCTCTTATCAAGCATTTGGGAGCCTCTTCATTCATGTGTCAGGTGAACCTGACATCTCCTGGTTGAGATACTGGCCATCTCTCCATTTTCGGGTAAAGTAGCATGGAATTCTCCTTGTTTGTGCTATTTCCCTTGTCCTTCCAGTGCCTCCGTAGTGCTGAGGATCATGATTCCCATCCTGCACGCAAGGTGCATTTGAGAACTCACAAGACTGGTGATAAGTCTGTTCTAGGTTTTGGCAGTGCCAATATTAACAGTAGGGATGAGGGACATGAATTGGACATGAATTGTGATGTCCTTCACTTCTGAAGCCACCCGAGGGCAGAATCTCTCCCTACTTCCAACCCCTGGGGGACTCTGGGTAGTTCTCACTAAGTTAAGGCACCTGCCCCTTTTAAATGAGATCCTTTCAGACCCAGCCCAGCCCTTGCTTACTTTCTCTGCTGTGACTTAGTGAACCCCCATTTCACTCCAGCTGGATGACAAAACTGGACTAGGGATGGCTCTTGCCAGTTTTCCCACTGCTCCCATGCTGGTGGGGCTGAGGGAGCTTCAGCCTTGGCTCCATGGCCAAGGTTCACCATGGCCCTCACCAGCTCGTGCAGGAAAGGCAGGGAATGCAGCAGAACATGGGAGAGCTTGCCACAAATGTGCTCTTTGCTAACTACAACATTCACCTCGTTTTAAAATACCTTGATTCACAGTCTAATGAATGCAAAAATCCTGCCTTTTTGTGGTCATTTAATCCCTCTCTGTGTTTTGGGTTTTTCCCCTTTGTTCTTCTAGAGTATTTGAAGAAGAAGCCACTCAGGAGGGAAGTCTCTGAGGCCTACAAAAGACTGAAGAGCACCGTAGACAAATGCCTGTCCATGAGTGGCTACTCAGAAGTGAACCTTGGCAAACTCTTCACCATCAGTATAGGAAGATCTGTGGGAGAGTCCAGTAATGAAAGACAGTGATTGATTAAAAATGGAGGGAGGCTAGTCCCTTGTTTATCAGTAATGATCTCTTCAGCAATACTCTTATTTCGGTATGTACAATGATGTTTTAATAATCTTGTGTCTTTGGAGGAGGAAAAATGGGAGATGAAAACAGGATGTATGATTCTTGTGGATATGAAGTATTCAAAATGTTTTTATCTTCCTTTCTTCATTGAAAAACCAGGGTTATTAAAATATGGAGTAGTTGATTTTTGCAATATTTTTTGTTGTGTATTTAGACCTATGAGGGAAAAGGGGGTGGGGGAATTGCTGCTTTAATTGGATAATTCCCAGTGAGAGTTGCTGGAATGTAAGTGATCCTAGACTTTGCTCCAGGGTATTTACTAGAGGTGCTCTCAGGAAGAGAGGTTAGTAGAGGTCTCAGTAGGAGCACTAATGTTTTGCCTTTTCACGGTTTATCTTCTTCCTGATCATAAACATACCAATTAAAAACAATACTAAACCTAAATGCATTTAAAATGTCCTATTACCTTCTGAACAGAGGTAAGGATGCTTTACTTTGAAATTCATTAAAGAACGACTGAAACCTGGAGGTGCTAAAAATAGGGACCATGTTTTTATTAGGAGTCTTTCCAAGCATCTTTAAGCATAGTATTTTGCCATGTTGAAAATTTCTGTGTGGATGTAAAGATATGCACATGAACAAAACCCGTTTCACACATACAGAGGATATAAATGTGTTTCATTTCAAAGTATTTGAAAGTAAGCAATCGATAGGGAAAAATATTTTTGGGATGGCATTGTAACCAATAACAGGGGAATGGAAAGCAGCAAATCATAGTTACTGTTCTGTAATAATTACTGTGTTGGAGGTTTTACAGTTTTTACAGACAAATTGTATTTTTCATTTACTTCTAATAAAATGACAAGCAGATATGACAAGAGAATAAATTTGGGTACATGCTTTTGTACACAAAATATTGTTGTACTCTGTTCACTGTTAAGTTTGCAATGTGATATATTAATGTAAGGTTATAAAAAATTGCTTTTAAATCTTAAACAGTATAGAATGTAAAGTTTTTTCACTCTTGAAGGAAAAAAAAAATAAAGTTTTCTAGTAAAAGAGAATTTGATTCTATGATCTGATGATTGAAAATAGTCCATGCTAGGTCATATTGCTCTGGGCTTTTCCTGGTCTTACAGAATTGCTTGTGTGTCTGTTTTTAGGATGAACAGCCATTAAGAAAGGGAGCTTGAAGAAAAAGTAAGAGGATCAGCATGAACATGTTGGGCACTGTAGGGATACATGTGTCTCTTTGTGTTCAGAGTATTTTATGACATTTGTTTGTCCCCAGAGTGGCATTTGGAAGAGGCTGCGTGTCAGTAGGGGGTAGTATCAGTTTGAATATGCCTAAATACACACTCATCTTCCTAGCAACTTTTGGAACTAAGCCCTTTCATTTCTGCTCACATGGAATCACTACAGTGAGAAATGGAACCTCTGCAGTCTCTGGTGTTGTGCAGGTCTTGTCCCACCCTGGTGAGCTGTCGATCCTTCCCAATATGTTTAGTTGTAAAACCGACTTTATTTGGAGTCTTGTCTTGGAAGGAAGGTTGTTGCTGCCAAGATGCCATACTGAAGTTGCAGAACTTCCAAAGATCTTGGTTTCTTGTAATTCCATGCAGGGATTTTTAGATTTTTTTGTGTCCAGCCCAATTAGGATTATGAAGATACTACTGATATATACTGCTTCTACTGGGTAGAATGCCTTAGGAAAGTGAAAAGTGTGACCTTCTCCTCCAAACGTTAGGTATACAAATAAAATGGATAGATATGGCGTAACCTGACCCTGTGGCACTTGTATGTATCTGTATAATTACAGCTGAAGAGCCTGTTAATTTGCAAGTTTAGGGATGTTTAGATTAAATGAGAGTGTTGTGGAATGACTGTGTAGGGTGCAGCAGCACAGAGTGGCCCTGCGAGGGGCTGTTCCCCCCACACACCGAGGCGGAGGAGCCGTGCGTGGCACAGCCCCGAGCCCCCGCCACCCCGGCCAGCCACAGTCCGGGGGGGTTGAGGATGGCAAATGAGGGCTTTTACCCCGAATGCAGGCTTTTTTTGATTCCTCTCAGCAAAGCTGGTCAGATCAGAGCTGAAGTCTTGGCAAGGAGTAAACCGGATTTTTTTTTTTTCCCTCCCCTCTCCCTCTCTAATCAGCTCTGGGCACCGTGCCTCGTCTTGGCCCCTCAGAAAGGCTGGGAAACGCAAAATCATCTTTATGGCATTTAATATTAAATGGAGCTGGTAAATGATGCGCTGTAAATAATTTGGGAAAAGCCTGAAGTTCGGAGGTTTGCATTCTGAGGCTGGTCTGGCCCGAATCGCCTTCCCTTCCGTTTCCTCCTCATATCCCCCTCCCCCACCCCGTGCTGTTGAAATTCAGGTTTGTGTTTATTTGTATTTATTTGCAGTTGGGGAAGAGAAGTGTTGATATATGGAGCCGGTGGCCAGGTTTCACTGATGACATATGCAATATGAAAAAGAATTCCCATCCGCAAACACGGTTGCTGCTGTGCCAAAATCCCTCTTTTCGCCGCCAAAGGCAGTTTTCTAAGGCCGAAGCAGAGCACATCTTCCCCTTCGAATCCATCCCCGTCTTCTGCAGGGCACCTTAAATGTGCCTTAATTGAATGGTTCTCCCGCACCCTCCTTATAGCAGTTTAATAGATTAACTCATCTGTGCCAGCTTCAAATTTCAGATTAAAATTCCTTCATCCCGAAGGCAGCATTATCAGGTTGTTGGAGGCTGTTTTCAAACCTTGGTTTTGAATAGCAGCGGCTCTGCATTAATTTAACCACTAAGCTAATAAGTAGGTTTCGTTTTGTTATGCTAAGCTTTATTGCTTTTCTTTTGATCAGAATGGTGTTGTTGAGCAAAGCAGCAGACAAGGCATTCTTTGATGAGGGAATTAGCGCTCTATTCTTCCTCTATTATTCATAGCACAGTGGAATATGTAAGTACCTGAGGGTGTCAAAGGAGAGCAGGCTCTATTGCAAAGTGTTCGCCTTGTTTCTCTCAATAGCTGACTATGAGATGATAAACCGCTTAATACACTGCACTAATTGGATGAGAGCAAAAAGAGATGGGAATTAAGGCACGGCGAAAGGAGAAAGTGCTACCAGCCTTCATTCACTCTTTCACCACTTTAACAGCACCAAAGGAGGCACAAGCTTTCTATAAGCAGACTAGGGGTTTTGTGCGGAGATAAAATGAACCTGTTAGTGGATTCAGGTAATACACTAATTATTGCACAGTATAAATACCACTACTGGTTTTATAACACGGAGGTAAACTTCTTTTGAGAAGGTTATAGGATTGCTTGGCAGCAGTATAGATCCTAATAAGGGACCAGAGTAATAACCCCCTGGATTAACAAAATTGCTGCTTGCAGAAGTATGATTCGGGCTTTTACGAAGATTTCAGCAGAATGAATAAAAATGACTGAATGACATTTCTTAATGCCTAATGGCTTGATAATGATTCCCTTTTCTTTGAGGCAAAAATGTATATTTCAGGCTGCACTGTTAATAACGTCCAAGGAACAAGCCTTATTTTTCCCATAAATTTTTTTTTCGAGCCTAAGGTGGGTTTTCAGAACTCAAAAATACGGCTGGGGGCGGG
>VXAX01002160.1:189991-205423 GCA_013399835.1 Leptocoma aspasia | reverse complement strand
TTTTTCATTTCCCCCTATTTTCCATTTCTCCCTTTTTTCCATTTCCCCCCATTTTCCATTTCCCCCCATTTTCCAGTTTTCCCCAAATCAAACACTTCTGCTGTCTCTCCCTGCCGTGGGGGTGCAGCAGCAGTGTCGTTAAGGACTGGACTTGTCTGTTCTTGAATGATTTTGCAGATAAATCCAGGGAATTCAGGGTGTAATTCCAGCCTAATTCCATGTCAGGAGAAGCTGTTTCTGGAGTTATTCCAAGGGTTTTATCCACCAGCTCCCTTTGTTTCCATCTTCCATTCCTGCCCTAACCTGGAGCACTGGAATAAATGGCAGAGAAGGGAATGTCTTCAGCTCTGGAGTTTTTCACTTGGGTTTCACTTGACCCTTTTAGGGCTTTTTGTGCACAAATGGGATTTACATTTACTGCAATGGCTTGGGATTGGTGGCTCAGCAAATTCCAAGGGTTGAGTGCCTGAAGGGATCACCTTGGGAGCACAGGCCAGACATAAANTGTCCTGCAGGGATTACATGGATCGGCTCCTGGACGAGAGCGAGAGCGCCGCCTCCAGCCGGGCGCCGTCCCCGCCGCCCACGGCCTCCAACAGCAGCACCAGCCAGTCTGAGAGGGAGGAGTGCAGCACCAGCAGCACCCAGAACGGTGAGAGGGGCCCTGGCACACAATTCCAGCCTGCTCTGGGTCGGGAGAGCCCATCCCTGNTGGGAGGGAACTTAAAGCCCATCCTGTGGGCAGGGGTGGGGGACAGAGGAAATCCCACTGCTGTCCACCCTTGCTCCAGACCCCGCCCAGCCTGGCCTTGGGCACTGCCAGGGATCCAGGGGCAGCCACAGCTGCTCTGGGAATTCCAGCCCAGCCAGGAATTCCTTCCCAAAATCCCACCCATCCCATCCATCCAGCCATGTGTGTGTCCTGCAGGGATTACATGGATCTGGGAATTCCATCCCAGCCCCTCGCCACCCTCCCAGGGAGTTCCTGTTCCTCACAGGTGTTCTTTCCCAGTATCCCATCCATCACAGAATTCCATCCCAGCCCCTCGCCACCCTCCCAGGGTGTTCCTGTTCCTCACAGGTGTTCTTTCCCATCCCATCCATCACAGAATTCCCAGAGTCACTGGGTTGGAAGAGACCTCCAGGATCATGGAGTCCAGCCCAGCCCCAATAGCTCAGCTAAACCCTGGCACCCAGTGCCACATCCAGGCTTTGGTTAAACACACCCAGGGATGGTGACTCCAGCACCTCCCCGGGCAGAACATTCCAGAACTTTATCACTCTTGCTGTGAAAAACTTCTTCCTGATGTCCAGCCTGGATTTCCCTTGCCTTTTACCAGTTTAATACCATTCCCTGTGTCCTGTCCCTCCATGCCTTGTCCCCAGTCCTTCTCCAGCTCTCCTGGAGCCCCTTTAGGCCCTGGAAGGCTCTGGGCTCTCCCAAAGCCTCCTCTTTTCCAGGTGAGCACCCCCAGAGGCAAACAGCCTATTTCAAGTTAAAACTGGTTTTTAAAAACCCTTCCATGTTTGCATTTAAGCAGGGTCCTTGTCTTGAAGATGAATCCCCCCTGGAATTTCCTGTTAGCTGAGATGTGTGTGTTCCTGTGCCCTGTGCCCCTGCAGAGGTGTCACTGCAGTGCTGGGGGAGTCTGAGCAGGGCACTCAGCCCCTCAGGGGCACCTGGGCTCTGGGGAGCTCCTGCTGCTCCTCAGCTGTTCCTGGGGCTTGGAAGGGAGCTGGGAGTGGGAGAGGAGCCAGGAAGGAAAGCAGGGAACTCACCCAGAGCCTGGAAACCACCTGGAAGCTGCACAGAGTGCCCAGGTGAGGAGAGCCCACCTGCAGCTCCTGCATCCTGGGATTCCAGGACATTCTCTGTTCCTTCTAAGGACTTCCATAAACTCCCTGTGTCAGTTGTATGCACATCAATCACACAGTGAGGAGAAGGAGAAAAATACTGGATTTTTAATGAATTTGAGCTCAAATTCTGCTTTCCTGAGCCAGCCCAGGTGAGGAGAGCCCACCTGCAGCTCCTGCATCTTGGGATTCCAGGACATTCTCTGTTCCTTCTAAGGACTTCCATAAACTCCCCGTGTCAGTTGTATGCACATCAATCACACAGTGAGGAGAAGGAGAAAAATACTGGATTTTTAATGAATTTTGAGCTGAAATTCTGCTTTCCTGAGCCAGCCCAGGTGAGGAGAGCCCACCTGCAGCTCCTGCATCCTGGGATTCCAGGACATTCTCTGTTCCTTTTAAGTTGTCCACAAGTTGTGTCTGTTGTATGCACATCTATCACACAGTGAGGAGGAGGAGAAAAATACTGGATTTTTAATGAATTTTGAGCTGAAATTCTGCTTTCCTGAGCCAGCCCAGGCTGTTGTGTTGCTGCTGAGCTTTGCTGATGGATTTCTCTCCAACCCAGGTGTCTCTGCCAACGGCCCAGGGGAGGTGCCAGGGAAGGAGGAGGCAAAACTGGAGGGAGTGCACAGCAATGGACCCTGCAGTGGGAAGAAAACTCCTCACACAGAGCTGGACACCAACGGCTACGAACCCGAAAACCTCCCCAGTGACCCCAAACTTGCTCATTCAGCCTCAAGGAACGAGCCTGAGCTGGAAGAAAAGAGTGAGAGACCTCTGAAAAGAAGAAGAATTAACAGCAATGGGAAGGAGAGTCCAGGTGCTTCAGAGTTCTTCCAGGAAAGCAACTCCCACGGGAAGCTGGAGGAGCTGGAGACTTTGGATGACTGAGTGCTGGGAGCTGATTTTATTCCTTGGAGTAAATTCTGGGTGTCTAAAATTTTCAGGGTTGATGGGTTACCTTCCAAAATCCAGTTCTATAAACAATCTGAGATATTTTTTTGTTTCCTGAGACCTTCTAGTTGGCTCTAAAGATCCAGTGATTTGGTTTTTTTCAGTGCTGAAAAGCAGCAGGAGAATATTGAATTTCTGAGAGCTGACAGCTGCCATTCTGGGATAAAAGGCTCTTAAATAGTTAAGGAACAAAGCAGTGAGTTGCTGCAAAAATATTCCCAGCCTAACACATTAAAGAATGTGTTAATACAGCATTTAATGTATAAAACAGCATTTAATCAGTGTACAAGTGAACAAAGCATTTGGGGCTTTGCAGGAAGTTAAAATAAAACAGGAAAAGCCAAGACAGAGCAGGCACAGAGACTTCCACTCCTGCTGGAGAGAGGAAAAATGTCATCCCATCATTAAGGAACCCTCATGAATCCTGAAAGTTATGAGCACAACTATTTTTATATATAGAAGTTTTAAAAGGTAAATAAATAAACCAGGTCAGGTTTGTCTATGTAAAATTGTTGACATCAATGATGTCTTTCCATATTCTTTATCTGGGCTAAAGAAATACATTCTGTATTTTTCCAGATTTCTTTGTAGCCTTTGAAAGATTTTTACAGTACTTATGTCTTGATTGAACTGTCCTTTCTTAAGACAAAAGCTTGTATAATTTTCTTACCTTGTACAGTTGGTAAACTTTTATGAGAGAGTTGATACCCTGGGTCTAATGTCAGCTTCCTTTTATTTTGCTGAAGTCTTTTCTAAAAAAAAAAACCAACAAAAAAAAAACCCAAACCAAACCAAACCAATGGAGTTAAAGATTAATCACCAACGTGTTAATTTCCTTCCCAGAAACTGGTAAATAATTAACATAAGAATGGTTAGGAGGCATTTAATTTTGGAAACGTGTTTTTTTTTCTTGTTTTATGGCAAATAATGATGTTTCAATTTTTGCTAAGCATGCTGCTTGCATTGCACACATTACCTTGCTTTCTTCCTCCCTTTATTTGGAACTCAGAGAAATTTCACAGCAGCCAAATTCTCCAGTTTACTGAACCACCTTCAGGTTGATCATGCCCTGGTTTCAGTGTGTGCCAGGGAGCACAGCAGGGGCTGGAAACGCAGCTGGAGCTGGAATTCCTGAGCAGCACACACAGGCCACAGGTGGCACCTGATGGTCTCAAAGGTCTTTTCCAACCTAGAAAATCCTAGGAATTTCAGCTTGAGCTGTGGAGAATTGATTTCAGTGTGAAAAGCAAAAACTGCTCATAAACAAATGAGAAGTGAGTGATGCTCACCCTGCCAGCAGCACCACTGAAAGGCTGTGGATGTAGGATTTACATCCAGCAATCAGGAACATTGCAAATCCAAATTCACTTTGGTTTTGTTTGGCTGTTTTCTTCAGCCCAGCTCCACTTCTGCTCTGTTAAAATTCAGGATAATTTTCATTTGTGTCATTGCTAACCCTGTGTCCTCCTCCTCACAGGTGTGCTGTTCATCCTTCACTGGTTATTTTCTCTTCAGGTTTATGCTCTTTTTGGTTCCAGTAGAACTGAGTGGTTTGAAATGGATGCTTCAACCCAAAGCCCAGTGCTGAGGGCTTGGGCTGATTTGGTTTCTTCTCCAGTGAACTTTCCTTGGACTTTGTGATCAGGAGTGAAGCAAAGCTCGGGATGAGGACGGGGATGAGCCTGGGGAGTGATCAGCTCTGCCTGCCAGCCCTGTTCCTGAGAGCCTCTGGGTGAGCTTCATTAATTGTGGCCTGTGTTAATTAAGGAATGCAGTGATTAATGCCTGAGGCAGAGGTTGCTGTTAACTCTCCCCTCTGGTTATGAGCAGAAGCTCTGAGTTTCCCCTTAGCTCAAAGACGGTTCCACACAGGCACAATCCTATTTGCAATTTGATTTTGATGCTCTTTGTTTTCGGTTGCAAGTTGGAAATACTTCCCAAAAATCCATAGGAAAGTTTCCAAATGAATTGTCTCAGGCTCGTGTGTGAAATCCAGCACTGTGTATATTTTCAGGAATGTTGCTTTGTTTTTTATCTTTCTTTTTTTTTTTTTTTTTTTTTTGGTGATACTTAGAAGAGACCTGACATTCCATAATCCACTATGTAATGCTCAGCTAGACTTTAAGAATATTTAATTCTAATTTACCTTTTGTTTATGCTGGTGTTTTATACGATACTTTGTTCATGTTTCAAACTGCAGCCACTGTAACTCGATAAGTCATTGCACTACTAAAGCTATTGAAAATCCTGGAAATCTGCTAACTTTGCTTTCATTTTCCAAGCCTTCTGTACAGTTGGGAATCCAGTCCAACAGGAAATCCTTGGGTTTCCCAAAGGGTTCAATGTGCTATAAAATCCACCCCCCAGAAACCCTCCAGATTAGCTGGATACATTTTTTCCACACAGTATTTTGCACTGTCAGTAATTCCCTCCTCTTACTCCCCTTCCCCATCTGCAATTCTGGAAAAGCTTATTAAAATATTTTTAAACTTACGGTCTGCATCCAAAATTCCTGACTTTTTTTGCTCCAGAAGGGTGGAATATTTCTTCCCAGAGGATGGGAGAGCAGTGACTCTGTTAGTCTGCAGTGAAACCCATGGAAACAAATCCCGTTTTTCTGCATCAACTTCCAGCTGTTCCTTCATTCCCCACAATGTTTCCCACGTCCCTCTTCCCTTCTCAAGGAATATTCAAAGCTGGAAACCCAGAATCTCCCCCCTCACCCTGCTGGGACTGGGGGCTGTGAAGAGCCCCCTAAATCCCTGATTTCTCCACCCCCAGCATTCCCATCCTCTCCGGCCAGGGAAGAGAGGGATGAGGCAGGAGCAGCTTTGGTTCATTGGTTTATTGGAAGCAAATACAAAAATACAGAGGCACATAAATCCTTTCTGCTCTCATTCCTCACATCCACAGCCTGCCATACATTCAGATTTTCATCACTAAAATGCTCATTTTGTAAATAGATTCTCTATAGAAAACATTTTTTTTAGTCAATTAATAGCATAGAAAATACTGTTAGAGGAATTCTTGGCTTTCCCAGTGTTTAGGATCCAGCAGGATGCCGGCATGGACAAAATAAACTTTAAAAATCCTTCCCTGCTAGGACTGCAAATCTAACCAGTAGATTCAAAACCAAACAGAAAATCATAAAAACCCTCTGGCAGAATCAACCTCCTGGCTGGGAACTCAGCCCAGGGAAAAGGGATTTGGGAATGCTGCAGCAAGAGACAGGGAGAGGGCCCAGCAGCACCTGGGTACTGGGACCAGTACAGGACCAGGACAGAACTAGTACAGGACCAGTACAGGACCAGTACAGGGACAAGGACAGAACCAGGACAGACACAGTACAGGGACCAGGACAGAACCAGGACAGGGACCAGTACAGGACCAGTACAGGACCAGTACAGAACCAGTACAGGGACAAGGACAGGACTAGTACAGGGACCAGTACAGGGACCAGGACAGAACCAGTACAGGGACCAGGACAGGACCAGTACAGGGACCAGTACAGGACTAGTACAGGGACCAGTACAGGGACCAGGACAGGACCAGTACAGGACCAGGACAGGGACCAGGACAGGACCAGTACAGGGACCAGTACAGGGACCAGTACAGGACCAGTACAGGGACCAGTACAGAACCAGTACAGGGACCAGTACAGGACCAGTACAGGGACCAGTACAGGGACCAGTACAGGACCAGTACAGAACCAGTACAGGACCAGTACTGGATCAGGACAGAACCAGGACAGGGACCAGGACAGGGACCAGCAACCCCAGCTGGGCTGGGACTGGGGCCCTTCTGCACAGCAGGAAGGGTCTGTCACCCTCCCTCCCCTGGACAAAGCCAAAGTTTTAGTGGAATTTTGGGAGACAAAATAATCAGGGATTTCTTTTTTACTGTGCTCGGAGGGGAGCTGTGCTGAGGGGCTGCTCCAGGACACCCCAGCTGGTATTTGCCACTACAGTGACCACAAAATCCCACAAGAAAAGGGGGAATTGTGGCTCTGGAACTGCTCCAGGAGCAGGCAGCAGCTCACTCACTCCACACCTTCCCCAGCACACCAGGCTGGAGCTGCACCCTCACAGAAAATCTCTTTTCCATCCAAAAACTTCCAATAAATTCCAACAAATGCAGGTTTGCTCAAAAGCAGTTCCAGTTTAAGCAAATATCTCCTAAAAAACCCCACTGTCAGTGTCTAGAGAAGCTGTTAGGGTAAAAAAATCTCTAAATACATTCTTTTACTAAAAGTTTCTTAACCAAGCTTGAAAACAATTCTTTTTAAACCGAAAGACAACCCAAGGAGACCTGGAAAGAAGTGCTGGGTAAAACAACCTTTAAAAATCACTGAACACTGCCCAATGTTTTACAACTCCCACTCTCTTAGTGGGTCACAAACCCAGGGTGATTCTTTCCATGGAAAACAGGAATTATGGGGCCCCCTGTACTTGCCAAAAAAGCAGATTTAAGTCCTTGTGCCTCTCGCAGGGGTGGGAGCTGCAGCCTTTGCAGATTCCCTGGATGTGCTGTGCCAGGTGGGACAACCTTGGCTCTCCTGTGATCCCAGCAGCTTCTCCCTGGTGGATCTTCCCAGGAAGGCCAGCAGCTTTCCCAAATCCCAAATCCAGGGCTGGTGGGAGGGAGGGGCAGGAAAACCCTTCCTGCTGGGAACATCACCAACAGAGGTGAATGCAAGGCTCTGATTAACCCAGGAGGGCAAACCCAGCTTGAAAAGCGGGTTAATGGACCGAACAAAGAGGAAATAAAACAGAAAACAGCTAAAAATTAAGTCCAGAGAGCACTGAGCATTGATCCAGCAGGTTCTGGCCCAGGCCAGGAGCAGCTTGCAGGGAACGCCGGCGCGTCCTCGGCGTTCCCGTCCTTCCAGAGGGAGCAGGCTGGGCACAGAGCCAGCCCCAGCTCCCAGCCAGCCTGGGATCAGCAGATCCACAGATCCCAGGGAGCAGATCCAGCCAGGAGCAGCCCTGGCACATCCCTGGCAGCAGAACTCCCAGCCCTGGCCCTGCCCATCTCCACAGCTCCATTAGAAACCCGTTCATTCCTCCTGATCACGCTTAATTAGGCTCATCCTTCCCGTGTGGGCTGGATGGATCTTCCCAAAGATTAGTGAAGGCAGCAATCTGGATCGTCCCAAAGATTTGTGAAGGCAGCAATCTCAGCTGTGCCAATCAAACCATCCCCGTGGCTCCTGGCAGGCCAGGGTCCCTTCCCAGGTCCTGCCCGCCAGCAAGCCAACGGAAAGAGGTGGCTTCCCAAAAATGCCTCTCCCTGCTCACACCGAGCTCTTCCCTTTAATATCCATCTTGCTGCCAGCATCCGACTCCTTGTTCCTCTGCTCCTCGGTGAAGGTGATGTAGGAATACACCAGGCTTCCAGCAATACTGCAAGAGATGCAGGGAATGGGTGGGCAACCAGCTCGGCTCCTGGGGCACCCACTCACCCANTCCAGGTGTGCCCTCACCTGTGCCAGTGCAGGGGAACAATGACCTCCCTGCTCCTGCTGGCCACACCCCTCCTGGTACAGGCCAGGATGGCCTTCTTGGCCACCAGGGCACACTGCTGGCTCATGTTCAGCCAGCTGCCAACCAGAAACACAGCACCAGGGTCTGCTGGAAGCAGCCATTTCCATGAATTCCCAGTTTTCCTCCTAAACCCAGGTGGTTTGTTTCACCCCAGCCTAGTTTACAAACAAACCCGGGTGGTTTGTTTAATTCCAGCTGCTCCACCCCCAAAGGGATCCTGCTGAAGGACAGGAGACACTCCCACAACACAGCCCAGAAAGGGGACTTGTCCAAAAGCTGAATAATAAGAAATACCAGGTGAAATAATCCCCAAAATTCTTCTTTTGCTGCCTTAATTCCATGACTCTGCTTGGCAACTCAGGGGAAACTCAATTTTCCTGCTAAAACACTCCTGTGGATTCTCCTGGCTTTCAAACAAACCAAGTTTGGGAACATCCCACAAAACTTAAGCACAAAGCACAAAACCCAAGGAGAAGCACAAAAAGCCCAAGCACAAAAAACCCAATTCCATGGGGCTTTTTTTGCAGAGGAAAAAAACCCACTAAATCAGTCAAATCATTTCAGTTGCACCCCAGTTTTCACTTACAAATCATAAATAAACCACTGCTCTTACCTGATATTTAGACCAATGAAGTTCATCCATGTAAAAATATAATCTCCTCCAAAAAACATCCCAATATAGGTTATTAAAATATTCTGCAAAGGAACAAGATGGGAGGAACAAACAGCCTGAGCCATGGGAATGTATGGAAAAGGGAATTTATGGAAAAGGGTGGAACATGGAGGCTGTAATGAGGGGTTAAAGCAATTCCCAAGGGATAACTGAGGGGATTTTTTGGGAGCAGGGAATGCCACTCACCTTAATGCAGCCAACTATTGTAGTTGTAAGAGCAGAGTTGTACTGAGTGCAAAGAACCGTGGAATACATCAAAATAAACCTATGGGAAAGAGCCAGGATCAGGGATAGCACCTTGGGAATCACCTCACCCCACCACCCTGGCCACGGGAGCTATCCCTGCCCTTCAGGGAATGAGGGGACATTAGGGTCCCTCCCAACCCAAAGCATTCCAGGATTCCATCAAAGTGAAAGCAGAATAAAAATGAAAAACTGACAATAGAATAAAGGTTTTTAAAACGCCTCTTAATTGCTCTATCTTTGGGTTAGAAAAGAGCTTATCTAACAAATTTTTTATTAAGTTTTAAAAACTTATTTTTGTACAAAAAGTTTAAAAAGCTTTTATTCTATTTTCAGTCTCATATGAAAGGTGGAACAATACAGATGTTCTAATTCATGCTACCACAATTAAAAGCTAACTATTTCTTAATTACAATACATTATAAACATTTAAGCTATCAACTTTTTATCACACTATACTATAAATACCTTAAAACGAATCATCCAAAATTACCCCTCATAAATTCTATTACAATACATCTTTCATACTTCTACTTCTCTAAAATACCTAGCCTTATTTACAAAACCATCCTTCAAAGCTTTTTTCCAATTCTACTTCTCTCTCAACAACGCCTGTCTGATTTTATAGCATTTCTAAGTCAACATTTCTTATCTCAAAGTTTACATACAGATCCATATTACAGCAACCTTCTATCAGATTGTAAAAACTCTCTAAAAATCCATTTCCCACCCTTGCCCCAGCAGTATTTTTCCCACTTTTTCAGCTAAACCTGCACCACAACCCTCAGGAATTGTCTCCCTAACGGGGCTGAGGATTTAGGATGGTTTTTAAACAACAACAGGGCCCCGCAATTCCCTGTTCCCGGGATGGAGAAGCCTTCCCTGCTCCCAGCCCAGCACCCCAGTCCTTACCCCATCACACAGGACAGCGTGAACTGCACAAGGAAGAAGGTGTCTGCCCAGCCCTGGTATTCCACTGCCTGCAGGAACACCAGCTTTAGGCCCTTGGGAAGCACAGAATTCCCAGCAAAACCAGGAACAACCCCCCCAGAAGCAGCTTTCACCTCACAGCAGGGAAAAGCAACCCAATCCCACGGCTGGAATGACATCCCGAGGCTGGGGATCACCTCCAGCCCCAGCACTCAGCTCATCCCTTCTGGGAAAAGCAGGGAATGAGTCTCAGAAGGGGAGGAATCAGGAGAGGCATCTCCCAGCTGGCTGTTACCCAGAACTGCATTTTGGAATCACTCCCTGCAAACCACAACGCTCAGGAGCACATCCCAAGGGAGCTGTGACCTCTGGAGATGCTGCTGACAGAGTGGTTCCAGGGAAGGGCTTTTCTCCCTGGATTCCAGGGAAGGGCTTTTCTCCCTGGATTCCAGGGAAGGGCTTTTCTCCCTGGATTCCAGGGAAGGGCTTTTTCTCCCTGGATTCCAGGGAAGGGTTTTTCCCTGGATTCCAGGGCAGGGCTTTTTCTCCCTGGATTTCAGGGAAGGGCTTTTTCCCTGGGCTTTTGGGAGCATCTGGAGTGCTGGATCCAGTGCCAGAGAGAGCCCAGAGGGGCCACCAAGATCCTGCAGAGCTCGGAGCAGGCTCAGGGACCTCAGGCAGGAGGTGGCCAGGGACAGGAGCACGGAGCCAGGGGCACACAGGGACACACAGGAAGGTCCCTCTGGATGTCTGCAGACACCTGGAGAGCTGCAAAGGCTGCCCAGGGAACTGGGGGAGTCTCCATCCCTGGAGACACCCAGAATCCAAGTGGGATCCTCACCTGCTCCAGAGGAGCTCCAGAGGGAGCAGAGGAGCCTCAGCCACAGGAGCTGCTTCCCTCCCTCCCTTCCCAGCTGGGAATGCACCTCCCACAGGGACACAATGCCAGCCTTGGAGGGACCTTCCTGCAGCTCAGCCACCCCCTTTTCCTCCAGGAGCTCTGCACGTGTGTCACCTGGGATGCTTCCAGAGGAACCACAGGAATTCCCAGAGCCCCAGGCACAGGAAAGGCCCCCAGGCCCTTCCCAGGGGGTTTTCCTGGAGCTGCCAAGGTGGAGTTTCCTGGCACAGCCCCGGCACACAGCACATCTTTGTCCAGCCCAGAAAGGAGTTTATTCAGGGCAAAAAGCAAATTTTAAAAAGGCCATTTCTCTCTCCGGGCTGAACAGAGGCTGCTCACAGCAACATTTTCCTGCCCAGGCCCAGCTCCTGCTCCTAAAGGAGCACTCTGATCCCAAACCCAGCCCTGGAGCCACCCCACCCCCCATCCCTGCTAATCCCAGCTCATTAGCCCGGGCCTTTCAGCTCCTAATGAGGACAAAGCCACCAGGCCCGGGGGACAGAGGGGGCTGGCAGGGCCCCCCAGGGTGGGCAACACCTCCAGCCTTTGGAGGAGAGAATTCATCTGAATTCCCTGCACATGGAGAAGATTTCCAAAAAAACAGGCAGGAAAAAGGAATTTGTTGCTCAGGAGAGCCAGCTGCACATCAGTGAGTGCAACAAAAACAAACAGTATTAACATTAACATTAATATTAATAAAAATAAATACTAATAAATACTAAATAATAAATTGTATTCTATTATTAATATTAATAAATTTTACATATCCAGGACCACTGGTAAATAATCATAATCATAGTAGCAATAATAAAGAATAATTTCATGTATACAGAACCACAGGTAAATTATTATTATTATTGTTGTTGTTGTTATTATTGTTATTATTATTATTATTTCACATCTCCAGGACCACAGCCCCAGTGGGGCACCACAAGCAAAGTGAACCCACACAGCAACTCAACAAAACTGCCCCAGGGAGAAGGGAAGGACAGAAAAAAAAGTGTGAAGAAACTCATTGATTGTCAAATTATTCAGCTTCTTTAAATAATATTTGGGTTTTCTTCTTGCTCTCCACTTCCCCATTCCCCAGGCATTACAAAAATGCCAGAATGGAGCAACTCTGTGGGTTTAAACCCAACGTCAAAGTTGCAGCTCCCTTCTGCTGAGGTGGTTTTGGGGCACCCTTCCCCTTTCCCCCCTCCTCCTCAGCCCCCATGCTGCCCACGTGACGCTGTGCCACCAAACCCATGGATTTTGGGATGGATATCCTACCTTCTGTGCATCTCCAGTGACGCAGGCAATGGCCAGGGTGGGCAGGATCATGAACAGTGCATTGTAATAGAGCAGCCCGTACTTGCCCAGCTCCTGGAAATGGGAAACACCCAAGGGTTTGAACAGAAATTCCTGCTCGCACTGCCACTGCGCCTGGAGCTCAATCCATGGGGGATTCTCCGAGACAGAGGAGCTGGAGGGTGGGAATTTTGATGTATCATGGAATTCCAGACCGGTTTGGGCTGGGAGGAACCTTAAAGCTCATCCAGTCCCATGGGCAGGGACCTCCCAGTGTCCCAGGGTGCTCCAGCCTGGCCTTGGGCACTGCCAGGGATCCAGGGGCAGCCACAGCTGCTCTGGGAATCCCATCCCAGCCAGGAATTCCCAATTCCCAATATCCCATCCATCCCTGCCCTCGGGCAGTGGGAGCCATTCCCTGTGTCCTGTCCCTCCATGCCTTGTCCCCAGTCCCTCCCCAGCTCTGGACAGGTTTTGGGAATGGGATGGGTGACCCTCCCCACTTTGGCCTCAGAGAAACCAAGCCCAAAATCCCAAGATCCCAAAGGAAGCCAAAGCCCATCCCACCTTTGAATCCAGCTTCTGTTTCACGTAGGCACCGTTTGCAGCTGTTAAGGCATCGTTAATGAGGATAAAAATATATCCCTCCAGGTCAAATGCCAAGTCAGCACTGGGAAAGGGAAAAAGCAGGAGTTAAAGCCCTGGGCTGTGCAGGGGCAGTGCTTGGAAGATTCCTTCCACCTTCTGTGGAGCCAGCATATTGTCAGGAATAAGTTAATCCTCAGAGGAGGGGTTGGGATTTGGGTCAGGAAAACATTCTTTCCTACTAGAGAGCATGTCTGAGTGGGGGGAAAAAAATCAGTGTTTAAGCCCTCTGCTCTTGGGACACAGCATGGACCCTCTGGAGATGTGGGAATGGGGACAGCTCACCTGGCAGCCACAAATGCACCAAAGATCATGGCAAATACTGTCATCTGAATGCTCCAGGAAAACTTCTTCCTGGAAAACAGAGCCAGGAGGACACAGCATCAGCCACAGCTCAATCCTTGGGAATGCTCTGAGCAGGGAGAAGCTTTTCTCCCTGAGGAAAGGGGGGGAAAAAACCCCAAACCAACCCCAAACAAACCGACCTGCGCAGGAGCTGCGAGTAAAGACATTTTTAGTCAATTATCTCTGCGATTTTTTTGGAAGATAAAGAACTCAGCCTGGAGGAGCTGGGAGCTCCTGGAGAGCTGCAGCTCCGCCTGGGGCAGGGCAAGGCTCAGCTGGGCACGGAGCAGCTCCCAGCCCTGGAAGGGGCTGTGGGCACCCCAGGAGAGGTTTGGGGTCCCTGCAGGAATAGGGGCTGGCACAGCACCCTGCACCTCCCAGACTGCTGCAAGGGAGGCAGAGCAGCACATCCCTGGGGAAGGGATCAGGGATGGGGCCAGCAGCTCCTGCACCGCCCCCTNGACCGGTTTGGGCTGGGAGGAACCTTAAAGCTCATCCAGTCCCATGGGCAGGGACCTCCCAGTGTCCCAGGCTGCTCCAGCCTGGCCTTGGGCACTGCCAGGGATCCAGGGGCAGCCACAGCTGCTCTGGGAATCCCATCCCAGCCAGGAATTCCCAATTCCCAATATCCCATCCATCCCTGCCCTCTGGCAGTGGGAGCCATTCCCTGTGTCCTGTCCCTCCATGCCTTGTCCCCAGTCCCTCCCCAGCTCTGGACAGGTTTTGGGAATGGGATGGGTGACCCTCCCCACTTTGGCCTCAGAGAAACCAAGCCCAAAATCCCAAGATCCCAAAGGAAGCCAAAGCCCATCCCACCTTTGAATCCAGCTTCTGTTTCACGTAGGCACCGTTTGCAGCTGTTAAGGCATCGTTAATGAGGATAAAAATATATCCCTCCAGGTCAAATGCCAAGTCAGCACTGGGAAAGGGAAAAAGCAGGAGTTAAAGCCCTGGGCTGTGCAGGGGCAGTGCTTGGAAGATTCCTTCCACCTTCTGTGGAGCCAGCATATTGTCAGGAATAAGTTAATCCTCAGAGGAGGGGTTGGGATTTGGGTCAGGAAAACATTCTTTCCTACTAGAGAGCATGTCTGAGTGGGGGGAAAAAAATCAGTGTTTAAGCCCTCTGCTCTTGGGACACAGCATGGACCCTCTGGAGATGTGGGAATGGGGACAGCTCACCTGGCAGCCACAAATGCACCAAAGATCATGGCAAATACTGTCATCTGAATGCTCCAGGAAAACTTCTTCCTGGAAAACAGAGCCAGGAGGACACAGCATCAGCCACAGCTCAATCCTTGGGAATGCTCTGAGCAGGGAGAAGCTTTTCTCCCTGAGGAAAGGGGGGGAAAAAACCCCAAACCAACCCCAAACAAACCGACCTGCGCAGGAGCTGCGAGTAAAGACATTTTTAGTCAATTATCTCTGCGATTTTTTTGGAAGATAAAGAACTCAGCCTGGAGGAGCTGGGAGCTCCTGGAGAGCTGCAGCTCCGCCTGGGGCAGGGCAAGGCTCAGCTGGGCACGGAGCAGCTCCCAGCCCTGGAAGGGGCTGTGGGCACCCCAGGAGAGGTTTGGGGTCCCTGCAGGAATAGGGGCTGGCACAGCACCCTGCACCTCCCAGACTGCTGCAAGGGAGGCAGAGCAGCACATCCCTGGGGAAGGGATCAGGGATGGGGCCAGCAGCTCCTGCACCGCCCCCTCCTCCCGCCCTCCTCCCCTCCCAGCCCGGCCCGGAGCCAAACCTGGCCGGGCAGCCCCGAACCCGGAGCTGTCCCTGCCCCCGGCGCCGGGAGAACTCACTTGAGCAAGAATCCCTCGGCAAACATCGTAAAGGGGATGGAAAACCTCCGCAGGACCGTGAACATGGGCAGGCTGCGGGAGAAGGGGCAGCGGGGTGAGAGGGTGACATCCCAAATGGAGCAGGGACAGGGGCTGAGAGGGTGACCCCCTTCCCCACATCCCAAATGGAGCAGGGACAGGGGCTCTGGAAAGCAGCCCTGAGCGGGGAATTCCCTTAGGGCCATGGAATCGCTCCCTATGGGAATGGCACTG
>VXAX01002160.1:165224-178353 GCA_013399835.1 Leptocoma aspasia | reverse complement strand
CCCAGCGTGGCACGTGAGACCCCCGGGACCCCCAAACCTCCCCTCACACGCCCCCGTTAAAGAGAGGCGAGTCCCGTTCCTGCTGGAGTCCCCCATGGGCAATGGGAATATTTGGGGTCACCCCAAACTCACCCCTTTGCTGCTGCTGGGGAATGGCACCCCCGGCCACAGGCAGGTCCCGCTTTGGGGGGCAGGAGAGCTGATGCCATCTGAGACAGCAGATGGCCTCGTGGGCAGGGTTAGCTCAGCTTTTTCAGCAAAAAGGCACAATCCCAAATATTTCCAAACGTTCTGCTCTGCAAGGAAAAAGAACAAAATCCTCGGGGATGCTCAGCGCACACCCCAGACAGAACCAGCCCGGGCCAGCTCCCTCTGAGCCCTTCGGAAACACCCCTGAGTGCTGGCAGGGCTGAGCCTGGGTCCCAGCTGCCACAGGAGCCCCAAAATCCCCGTGGTGGCCCAATCCCAATGGCAGCAGGCCGGGGGCTCTGGCCGTGCCCGCAGTGTGGCACTGGAGGGGACAGAGGGGATCCCGCCCATCCCTGCCCATGCAGGTGAGGGGGGCGGTGCCCTCCCCCGTGCCAGGGGTGGCGGTGGCACTGGGGACCCGCTGGGTCCCGCTGTCCCAGCGCCCTGCTTCCCTTGCAGGTGGAGCCGTGCGACATGGTGGCACAGGAGGGTCCCCGCTGGCAGCACGAGCTGCAGAGTGACACCGAGTTCGTGTTCCAGGCCAGGTGCCGGCTCAGCACCGCCCAGAGCCCCTGGAGCGCCTGGAGCCCCCCCTTCCTCTACCGCACCCCCGAGGCAGGTGGGCACAGCCCCGGTGACAGCCGCGAGTGGCTTTTGTCAGCCCTGGCACAGCGGGCCGGGGTTCCCACCCTGGAGGGGCTTTAAAGCCGTGTGGATGTGGCACCTGGTGACACGGGGCAGTGGTGGCCTTGGCAGAGCTGGGGGATGGTTGGGCTCGGTGTTCTCAGAGGGATTTTCCAACCGAACAGATCCCGCCACCTTCAGCGGCTTGCTCGCTGGCCTGGGTGCAAAAATCACACGACAAATCCCTGTCACCCTGGGGCAGCTCCCGCTACCCACGCCAGCTGGTGACCTCGGGGTGAGCCTGGGCACGGCCGGCTCAGCCAGCCCGGAGCCGGGGCTGTCTCACCCCAAAAATCAGCGCCCGCCGCTGCTTCCCACAAACCTGCGCTCTGCCCTCTCCAGCCGCAGAGCGCCCGCTCGGGAGGGGCTCCCCGGGGGCTGCGGGTGTGTGGGAGCCCCTGGTGTCCCCCGGTGTGTCACGGTGTCCTCCGGGTGCCCTCCGGTGTGTCACGGTGTCCCCGCGGGTGTCCCCGGGTGTCCCCCGGTGTGTCACGGTGTCCCCGCTCGCTCCTCCCGCAGCCCCCGCCGCCGCTCCCGCCGTGTGGCGGCGCCTGGGCCCGGCCCTGCCCAACGGCAGCCACGAGGTGACGGTCTTGATCAAGGTAAGGCGGTTTTGGGCAGCTCCTGTGAAATTTTGGCTCCGCTGCTCCTCCCCGAGCAGCAGGAGGTGCCGCCCTCCCAGCCCCGCTTGGAGCCACATCCCTCCATCCTTTTAAAAAGTGTCCCCCAGCCGAGGGGACAGCTGTCCTGGCTGGGTGTCTCGGTGTCAGAGCCCAGCATCTCTGTCCCCCGCAGCCGCTGGCAGCCCGGGATGCCCGCGGGAGGATCCTGGGCTACGCCGTGAGCGCCGAGAGCCCCGGGGCGGCGGCGCCGCTGTGCCTCACCCCCGGCACCGAGTGCACCGTGCTGGTGCCACCGGGAGCCCGCAGCCTCCTAGTCACCGCCCGCAACTCCAGAGGGGCTTCCAGCCCTGCCAGCATCCCCCTGGGCCGGGCTGCCACTCGGGAAGGTAGGATGGCAGCCCTGCCGGTGCCAGGGAATGGGTTTTACCCGGATTGTGCAAGGGGAAAGACTGGCAGAGCTCTGCCCGCTCCACCCAGGGAGCACCAAGTCCTCCAGACAAGTCCAGACAAGTCCCCTGCTCCACAGCTGGATACGGAATCGTGGAATTCTGCGGTGGTTTGGGTTGAGAGAGACCTTAAAGCTCATCTCAGTTCATTGTTCCACGGGCAGTGACACCTCCCTCTGTCCCAGAGTGCCCCAAACCCATCCAGCCTGGTCTTGGGCACTGCCAGGGATCCAGGGGCAGCCACAGCTGCTCTGGGAATTCCATCCCAGCCGCTCCCCACCCTCCCAGGGAACAATTCCTAATTCCCAGTATCCCATCCAGCCCTGCCCTCTGGCAGTGGGAGCCATTCCCTGTGTCCTGTCCCTCCATGCCTTGTCCCCAGTCCCTCTCCAGCTCTCCTGGAGCCCCTTCAGGCCCTGGAATTTCAGCCCTTCACCTCCTAAGGCTGCAACAACAAACAAAAATAAGTTTGCCCTGCCCATGTTGGCTGGCAAAGCAAAAGGTGCAAGGCTGCTGCTCTGCTCCCTGCCCCCCAGAACAGCTCCTGCAGCCTCTGCCAGCCCCCACTGTGAGCTGGGTCCTTGCAAACTGAAAAAGAAGGGAAAAAAAATCCTTTCTAAATCCTTTTAGGACCACCTTATGCTCCCTGTGCCCTGGGCTGTGGTTTTCCCCACAACCACGCTTTCCTAGCTCTGAAAAATGTCTCTGAATGAGCAATGAGAGGGGAAAGTCCCATCCAAGCTGAGGACAAATACATGACTAAAAAGAAACTGAAGAGAAGTAAGGTGGAAAAACCTCTCTAAGCTCTGAAGTTTATCAGAACCGTGCAGGTTTCTGGTAAGAAGGGACAGGTGGAGCATTTCAGGGACGTGACAGAGCTGACGATGTGGGGTTTGGGGTTCCCAAGCACAGAGCTCCACATCTGGCTGGGGATGAGCACAGCTGGCCAGGAGGGCCACGGGCACATGGGCTGTGCCAGCCACAGCAGGGCAGTGCCTGTGCCCTGTGCTGGCACTGCTGGGGACAGCTCTGGGGTCACCACTCCATGAAGGACATGGAGGGGCTGGAGCGTGTGCAGGGCAGGGAACGGAGCTGGGAAGGGGCAGGAGAATCCCTGAGGGAGCTGGGAAGGGGCTGGAGAATCCCTGAGGGAGCTGGGAAGGGGCTGGAGAATCCCTGAGGGAGCTGGGAAGGGGCTCAGCCTGGAGAAAANTCCCTGCCAGGAGGGGACAGCCGGGGGGGTCGGGCTCTGCTCCCAGGGAACAGGGACAGGAGGAGAGGGAACAGCCTCAGGCTGGGCCAGGGGAGCTCAGGGTGGCAATTTGGGAAAATTTCCTAATGGAAAACTTTCCCAGCCCTGGCACAGCTGCCCAGGGCAGGGTGGAGTCCCCACTCCTGGAAGGATTCAAAAGCCACATAGATGTGGCACTTGGGGACACAGGTCAGTGGTGGTCTTGATCTTTAAGGTCTTTTCCAACCTAAATAATTCTATGAAATATAGATCAATACATAGATTTTTATATATATTTGTGTGTTTATATACAAACCCACCATATTCTGTAATTTCCTGTTCACCCTTCACTTTTCAAACACTTCCAGGAAAGCCACATTTGTCATGGGCTTGTGTTAGAGCCTTGGATAATAAGAATTTTAGACTTTCTGTGCTAAAAAACACTAACCTTCAAGAGAACACTACATTTGACCTGACTAATTATTGTGGTGTTATCTTCTTTTCTGTTTTGGTTAGAGTTGGGATTAAGTGTGTAGGAGACGGTATTTCGTGTTTGGACTCAAACATTTATTATTTCTTATCTATATTACAGTTTCACAAGTCATGAGTTTTACAGTAATTTCCTAACAAGTTATAAAATGGCTCTCATATTTTTCTCTATAAGGTCTTTTAAGGTTAAACTGTCTAATTAGGAAATGATGCTTAAATTCTTTTTACTTTCAACTTAATAACTAACTACCTGTAGTAGCTAGTTAATTAACTAACTAATTACATAATGCTAATTACATAATGCTACCTAACTTAGGAAGAAAGGACTAATGACTGCCCTAAACCTCCATCTTGCTTTATATATATTCTAACTAATTACATCATGCTACCTATACTTATGAAGAAGAAGGTGAAGAAGGACTAATTACCGCCCTAAAACCTCCATCTTGCTTTACATATATTACTGTATTCTAAAACCTTAAACTCTAAGTTTTCTACTACATGATATCACACACTTCTATTGAAACTCCACACCCATAATCCCAGTGCTGTCATTCCATTTTGGAAGCTTCTCCAGGGCCCCAGGTCAGATGCAGTGTTCTCCTGGGGGTCAGTGTCTTTCAGCACAGAAAATCTAAAATTCTCAGTATCCAGGGTTCCAGCAGGCTGGGCTGACCCTTCCCAGACTCCAAGGATGAGTTTGGGTGAGTCCCTTTCCCTCTTTCTCCACAGAATTCCCAGCCCCAGGGGCCGTGGAGGTGAAGCCTGAGAGCCAGGGCAGGGTCCTGGTTCGGTGGCAGCGTCCCCAGCCCAGCCAGAGCCCCCTGCTCTGGTTCATACTGGAGTGGCTTTCCAGCTCCCAGCACGGCCAGCAGGAGCAGTACTTCTGGGAAAGGGTCCCACACCAGGAAACACACACCTACATCCCAGGTAACACCTCCCAGGAATGCCTTTTCTGCTTGGCACAGCTCACCAGGACGTTTTAAATCCAAATTAGACTATAAATCCAAATTAGACTATAAAGGCAGCTTCGTTTGAATTTCAGCCCCTGGCCACTTGTTTTTGGGGAGTGGGGCTATGAAGAGCCCTTAGGGAAGAAGGAGGAGGGAAGCAGCTGGAGATTTGAGGGCAGACAGTGGGATTTGGGTCCCTGGGTGAAGATCACAGGGAAAGGAGGGGATGGGGAGGGAAAGAAAGTGAAGTTAAAATGAGCTGGAGGGCCAGGAACAGCAGCAGACCCACAAAGGCCGATCCATCTGCTTTCCCCACTCTGTAACGAGCCCCTGGCCAAGCCCGGAGCCCTCCCAGCAGGCAAATCCCACGTTTTGAAGGCAGATCTGGCTTTTCCCAGCAGAGGCAGCGGCGGGAGCTGCCCCGCGCGTGTCGCTGTACGCGGTGTATCCCGGCGGGATCAGCAACCCCAGCTCCAGCCCAGGTGAGCCTGCCTGGGGGGAAAAGCTGCTGCTCCTCCCCACAGCCTCAGCTCCGCGGGATTCCCCAGGTCTGGGAACGGGATGAACCCTCCCCACCGAGCAGGGTAGGAAAAGAGAAGGTTTAATCAATGTATTTCTGTAAAACCCATCTCTAGCTGGGCTCTGCCTCCCTGCACAGACCTGAAACACCCAAGAACTTCATTTTCCTTCACCAGATGCACCAGTGGGGTCGTTGTCCCTTTCCGTGGCAGAAAAGTGAGGCTGCAAATGAAGCATTGACAAGAAAATGTTACAGATAAACCAAAACAGAGCAAACAGCTTTTGCAGAGAGCAGCTGGGCAGAGCCAGCCTGCCCTTCCTCACCTGGGTGGGAGTCACAGAGCGCTTTGGAAGGGACATCTCCAGCTGGATCAGGCAGCTCCAGGGCTGGAAATGGTTTTGGAGAAGGAACAGCATCACCTCCATCACTGGGGGTGGCTTTGGGTGTCCTGGAGAGCTGGGCAGGTCCTCAGCAGGGTGAGGCCAAGCCATGAGATCAGAGCAGGGTCTGACCTCCAGAGCTCCTCCAGCACAGCCCCAGTGGGGGCTGGGGGCCAGGGCTGGGCTTAAATAGAGCCCTCCCTAGGCAGGGGTGGGTGGAGGGGCCAGGTGGGGCTGGGCAGGGCCATTAGGGGCTGTCAGAGCCACAGGTACCTGCAGGTGACACCTGAGGTGAGGCCTCTGCAGCTGCTCAGAGGCTCTGGAGAAGCCCTTGCAGAAGAGCAGTTATTCCCAAGGAATGGAAGCAGACATTCCTGGCTGCTTGTCCCATGGTCAGCCCTGGCTGCTGGGTGCTGTCCTCGGGGCAGGGCCCTTCTCTGTGGCACCAAATCAAGGACAAGGGATCCCGAGGGGATTCTGACCCTGGCCAGGACCAGAGCTGGCTGCTTGTTTCAGCAGAAAGAGGCTTCTTACCAGGGCAGGGTCTTCAGCTGCAGATCTTCCCTCCCTGCATGGAAATAATCAGGAATTCATTCCCAAGGGGTTCAGGCACTTTGGCAATCCCAGAATCCTGCAATGGTTTGGGTTGGGAGGGACTCAAAGTCCACCCAGTGCCACCCCTGCCGTGGCAGGGACACCCCCACTGTCCCAGGGTGTTCCAAGCCTGTCCAACCTGGCCTTGGGCACTGCCAGGGATCCACAACTTCTCTGGAAAACCTGTTAAACAGCCTGGGAGTGCTCATGAAAAATGATGGAGCTCCCCAGGGGGACTAAATTCTTGTTTTGGGTGCTGAGGGGAGGGATGTGCAGGGAAGATGTTTTGTAGGTGAGGACAGCTGTTGATTAACCTCTCATTTAATTGGATCTCTGGGAAATGGGACATGTGGAGAGCCCAGCCAGGGCTGGAGTTACTCATTACTTCAGGGAGCTTAATTTTTCTCCTTACACCATTATTTATTTTTCTAAAAGGAGAGCACCAGGGCAGGTTTTGTGTCACCCACAGTGCTCTAAATGAATCACAGACAATTTCCCCCCCTCTCTGTTCCAGTCCCTCCAGAGGAGCCACTCCTGGGCAGCACCTACAGAGAGATGTCCCAGGGTAAGGAGGGCAGCTCTGCCTTGCTAAGCCAGGCTTTCTCCTGAGGGCAGCTCTGCCTTGCTAAGCCAGGCTTTCTCCTGAGGGCAGCTCTGCCCTGCTAAGCCAGGCTTTCTCCTGAGGGCAGCTCTGCCTTGCTAAGCCAGGCTTTCTCCTGGCCACAAGGGGAGGTTTAACCAAGCAGCAGCTGGCAGTGGGAACTGAGAGCTGCCAGACACTTTGGGGAGGTCAGAGCCACTAGAGGGGACACAACCCACGGGCAGGGCATCCCAGGGATGAGCAGCACCCACAGAATGCAAGCTTTGAGTTTCGCTTTCTAATGAGGTTAAAATACAACGTCCAGTCCAAGGGGGAGGTGCCAAAACCAGGAAAATCTAAAATTAACCTGCACAGGAGGCTGATTCCATTTTGCAGCTTGAAGCAGGGCCTGTTTCAGCATTTCCCACCCACTGCTCTGGCTTTGGGGCTACTCTGCTTTGCACACCCCCTGGTAAAGGTCACGCTCTGTCCCGGCACCTAAACCAAAAGCAAAACCAGCACGGGCTGAGGAATTCACATCAGCATTTCTGGCAGCTGAGGTGGGAAATGGTGAGTGACTGAATCACTGGGGCCCAGGCATGACCCCCTCCCTCTCCATCCTCCTGCAGACGATGACAGCAGAGTTTTCTTGGGACTGAGCCTCAGCATGGTTGGATTATCAGTTCTGTTTGCCATTGGGATGTTTAAAAAATCAGTCAGGAAAAGGTATTCCTTTCTCCTCCATATCTTTTTTCCTTATTTCCAATTCATAATTTTTACTGGTTTTTTTTTCCTTTTTTTTTCTTTTTATATATAAGAAATATGAAATTTATTCTGGGACATTTTAAACTCAACTACAGAGTCCTTTTCACCTCAGCCTGAGGGCAATGTCACACTTTTATCAGGTTGTTGTACGAAAGGACTTTTTGGTGCTCTTACACTGAGGCAGAGACCAACAAAAAAAAGTTAAATAAACATGAAATTGGTGAAATAAAAGAATGGGGAACCCAGAGTTTCCAAGCCCCACTCCAAGGCTGGGTGTTCTTCATGTGTCCTTCCTACCCAGACAGTTCCATCCTACATGAGGAATATCTGAAGAATAAATTGGATTAACATCTGGGGATGGTTTTTTCCCTTTTGGTGCAGGATTAAGGCCACCCTTGTGTCCCTCTTGCCAAAGTGGCTGTTTGAAGACTTTCCCCACATGGAGAACAGCACCGTGGTGAAGTCACTCCAGGTGAGGGCAGAGTTCTCTCCTGGCTTTGCTTCCCCTCAGATTAAAGCTTGGCTTCACAGAATCATGGAATTATTCAGTTGGAAAATCCCTCTGAGATCGCTGAGTCCAACCATCCCCCAGCACTGCCAAGGCCAGCATTGGCCCGTGTCCCCAAGTGCCACATCCACAGGGATTTTAAACCTTAACATTTCAAAGGGCTGGACAGCCATTTCCACAAAGAAATTTTCCCTAAAATCCAACCTAAACCCCACCTGCCATGACTTGAGGCCATTTCCTGGGGTAATTCTCCTTGTTAGCTGGGAGAAGGCAGCTTTCTAAAGTTCTGGAATGTTCTGCCCGGGGAGGTGCTGGAGTCACCATCCCTGGGTGTGTTTAACAAAGCCTGGATGTGGCACTGGGTGCCAGGGTTTAGCTGAGCTGTTGGGGCTGGGCTGGACTCCATGATCTTGGAGGTCTCTTCCAACCCAGTGACTCTGGGAATTCTGTGATTCCTATAAGGAACATGGATGGGAAGAGGTTTAAATCCTGAGGTACTGGGAACTGCTCAGGAATAATTTCCCAGGAATTTGCAAGGTGTGTGGGAGCCTGGATTGGCTGAGGATTTAAACCTGAATTCCACACACTCTGTATTCCGTGGCCACAGCTGCCCTGGGCTGGGAGGGACCTTAAACCTCATCCCATTCCATCCCCTGGGCCAGGCTGCTCCAGACCCTAATGACAGCTCTCCTATTAACAAAATCTGCCAGTTTGTTGCCACACCCATCATTTTTCCCCAGGACAAGGCTGATTTCCCCAGTGACAGCCTCCACCAGCCGTTCCTGGCCGATCCCGCAGTCACGGAGATCCAGGAGGTGCCGGCACAGGAGCAGCACCAGAGCCTGGACACCAAGCCCAGGGCAGAGGTGCCCAAGCACAGGGAGCTCCCAAGGACCGTGGTGGCCCCCAGCAGCCCGAGCCCAGAGCAGCTCAGTGCCTACAAACCCCATGTGTCCCACGGGAATGCTTTGGGATACGTCGCTGCTGGGGTTTACCCGGCACAGCCGCCCGCAGCGATCCCGGAGCCAGAGGTGGGAATCTTCTCCCAGGACTACACCAGCCCTGTGCCCCAGCTGTGGGACCAGCAGGGAGGGACACCCCAGCTGTGCCTGCTGGAGAAGATCAACCTGGTCCTCAACAGCAGCCAGGCATTCCCAGTGCAGGCAGGACACGGATCCTTCCCGGAAAAGCGCTGGGAGCCGCCCAGCGATGTCCCCGAGCAGATGCTGGTCCCCGAGGAGCTGCTGTCCTGCCTGAGAGCCACCAACAGGGAGCCTGGGCATGCAGATCCCTGCTTCCCACACAGCTTGGGAGGGTTGTTCTGAGAGGAGCTGGAATTGGGGATAAAGCCCTGGAGCAGTGACCAAGGCAGTGCCAGCACCGGGATTGCTGAGGGAAGAGCCAGAGCAAAACTCCAGATTGGAATTTTGCCCTCTTACTCCACAGCGGGTTCTTGTGGCTGCCTGGGAATCTTGGGCCAGCAAATCCCAGTTTTAACCTTACCTCACACTGGAAGACGCACAAAACCCATGGAGCTTGGATTCCTGGAATGCCAAGCAGGAGATTCCTGCAGGGTGCAATAACTTCAATTACTGCTCAGCATCGTCCTCTTGTTAAAGGTTTGGAGCATTTCATTCCCAATGTTTGGAGCACTGCATTCCCAAATGTTTGAAGCATTTCATTCCCAATGTTTGGAGCATTTCATTCCCAAATGTTTGGAGCACTTCATTCTTGGAGCTAATTGCAGTTAAAATGGATTTTAAAAATCCCTCAGACATCCTGGCAGAGATGTGGGAAATATTTTGGTATTGCTCCTGTTGGACACCACACCAAGGAGGATTTTTGTGTCACGGGGGTACCAATATCATGGAATCTTTTCTGTATTTCATTTTCCTCCCATTCCCAATAAAAACCCACTCAGGTAAGGGCAAACCTCCACCGCCTGCCAGGCTGATTTAAAATCTCTCTGAACTGGTCACGGGCCAAATCCTTCCCTTTGGGTGAGGGATTTCTCATCCACAGCACTTTGTCAGCCCTCAGCCTCACTGTGGGAAGGGCAGTGTGGCACAGAAAAATGGGATTTATCAGGCACATGAGCATGAATTTGGATCTTTGGACACCCAGAAGGTGAAACACAGCAGTCTCCTTCCTTCAGCAGCCTCGAAACCATTTCCAGGTGTTCTGGGACTTACAAAATATTCCCAAATCATTTTTCCCCCCAGTTTTTCCTGGGCACTGTGAGCATTTCTCCACCATCTGTTGCACAAATGGATTAATTTTGTTGTTCGTCCTCAATACTCCCAAACCAGCCTCGTGTGTGCCGTGCTCGCTCCTTCCTCAGCCCCAGGAATCTGTCACTGTTTCCACAAGAGCAGTGACCCAGCAAGGAGAGGAGGATTCTTCTTCAGAAGCAGCAAACAAACACAGAAATGTGAGTGCAGCACGGCAGGGACTCTAAAATTAGCGAGTGCTGCCTGTGCAGGAAGGAAATTGTACAAGAACAGCCACACAACTTTCAGCAGCCCAGGCCTGAGGTGGGGAAGGTTTGGTTTTTTTTTCAGTGTCCACATCCTGAGGCTTGTGCTGCCTCTTTCACCTGAGCTGAACCCCAAACCTCGAGGGGGGAAATGCTCCCCTTGCCAGGAAATAGGGCTGGTCCTGCATTTCAGGGAGATGCTGGGTGAATTTCCAGCCTGTNGGCCCATGAACAGAGGATAATTAATAATTAATGGCCCATGAACAGCAGATATCTCCTGGAGGGAGGATGGGTCATGGAAGAGATGAAGAAAACTGCCCCATGGCCAGAGATAACTGCCCCAGCTGTGACAGGTGGCAGTGGAACACACACCCCCAGACACATCCTGTGACCCGAGCCACAGCCCCAGGAGGGATCCCTGCAGCAGAGCAGGGGCCAGAGGAGCACAGCTCCTGTTCTTCCAGCAGGGATGGAGCATTCCCGGCTCCCACCATGGACGTCAGGGTGCCAACCCTCCCACTGATCCCTGGGAGATAAAGGAAATATTTCACAGGGTGCCCAGAGCAGCTGTGGCTGCCCCTGGATCCCTGGAATGTCCAAGGCCAGGTTGGACATTGGGGCTGGGAGCAGCCTGGGACAGTGAGAGGTGTCCCTGCCATGGCAGGGGTGGCACTGGGTGGGATTTAAGATCAAACCCAAACCATTCTGGGATTCTGTGATCCCAAACACCACCCCAGGCTGCTCCAAGCCCCATCCAACCTGGCCTGGAACACTTCCAGGGATGGGTCATCCCATGAATCCCATCACAAAGTCACTCTTAACTGATTTATTTTAACATCTCAGGGTTCCCTCCTTCCCTCAAATATTACAAACTCCCTCATTTTTGATGTCAGGATTTTCCATCCCCTCCTTTAAGCTTGGGTTTCCTGTTGGCAGCTGGATCCAGTGCCAGTGATTCCCACTTGTTGTTCACCAGCTCAGGAATGAATTCCATGATTTTCACAACCCACGGAGATGCACCATGGTGCTGTCTCATCACTACCAAAGTTCTAACAAAACCTCACCAAAAAAAGGTCTTTTCATATAAAGGGAAGGAGGGAATAAATTAAAAGAAACAATTTAATTAACAAATTAAAAGAATTTTTAAAATATAAACCTAGAAAAGGTTTTTTCATATAAAGGGAAGGAGGGAACAGATTAAAAGAAACAAGAAATTGGGTGCAGACAGTTCAGAACTCCAGGGGGGTGAGAGAACAGAGAGCCAGCCAGTCCTGCTCTGAGCTCCATCCCATCAGAGCAGGATGTGCCTACCAGGGGGCAGCTCAGGGTGCAAGGAGCTCCCACCACCACCAGAGATCAGCCAGAGACCCCCCCGTGGGACTTGTTTACCTCTTCAAAAAGTCAGCTTGGAAATGATCCAATCCAAAATGAGAATAAAGAAATAGTAAATCAATTTAACACACAATAAATGATGCATTAAATGCGCATCTGAGTTGCAATTTTAAACCCCGAGTTGCAATTTTAAACCCTTCAGGCCATTACCATGCAGGAGGACGTGGAATTCATTCTGGTTTGAGGTTGGCAGCACAGAGAGCTGGGTTTAGGCTCAGCTTAGTCACCAACTGATGGTGTGACCTTTGTTTGCCTCTTATCTACAAAGCCTGCGTTACAACAGCTGGTAAAGCCTCAGGGTTGAAGGCGAAAAGCACCTGAAACCCTTTGGGAAGAGCAGCAGGACCAGGGGATCATAGAAACCTCCTCTGAGTAATCTGGTGCTGCAGGTTTTGCTCGGTGTCTGCAGTCACCTGCCCACCCCAGGCTGGGAGCCCTGCTGAGGTTTGGCTGTCAGTAAATTGTGGGAGAGATTGGGGGGCAGATAAAGGCGCTGCAGAGGCCAGAACTGGATTTGAGGCTGGGAGGTTTCACAGAGCTCAGTAACACCCCAGGCCTCTGGGGATTTCTGAGTGCACAGAGCGGAGATCAAAGCCCAGATTGTGACCAAGGCTGGTGCAAAGCTGCAGAGAAGTGCCTGGGTCAGCAGAACCCCCCTGAAAACGTGGCAGGGGCAAAGCCAGCAGCAGCTGGCATGGCCTCACGACAAAACTGGAGATGATCATTAAAAATGATGGGATTTGGGGGAGCCTCTCCCATCCCTGAGCCTCTGTGGGGTTTTGGGAGGAGGATGAGGAGCCCTGCACAAGGCTGAGCTCAGTGGCACAGACTGAAAGCAGGCTGGTGTTTCAGAGCAGAGGGTGTGAGAGTGAGGCTGTGGTTCGGGTCTCACCAGGCTCCCTGCCAGTGCCAGCCCCAAATGTCACCTTCCCAGGGCAAATCCCATGAGAATGGCTCTAGGAAAGCCGTGGGAGCAGGGCTGGGGTGAAGGAGCAGAGCTGGACACAGTGAATAGAAAATGAATTACAGAGGTGCTCTGATAGGGGAGATCTTGTGATTGCTGCTCACCAAACCAACCAAGCCTTTCCTCAGCAGAGAGGAGTTAATCTAGAAAGAGAAGAGGAAGAATATAGAAGAACACCACAAGAATAACAGAATATAGAATAGAAAAATTATTAATATAATTAATAATTAATATACATATATAATTAATACAATTAAAAGTATATCAATATTCTAGATTATATTAATATTGTATATTACAATTATATATTATGATAATATCTATTAATATAATAA
>VXAX01002160.1:128112-150143 GCA_013399835.1 Leptocoma aspasia | reverse complement strand
CTCTTCTTCTTATTCCTATTTTTCTTCCTTCTTTTCCTCATCATCTCTTCTCCTCCTCTTTTTTTTCCTCCTCCTCTTATTCCTCTTCTTATTCTTCTTCTTCCTCCCCTTCTTCATCTTCTTCCTATTCCTCCTCTTATTCCTCCTCTTTTTCTCTTACTCATCTTCCTTTTCTTTTTCCTTATTCCTCTTCCTCCTCCTATTCGTCTTCCTCCTCTTTTTTCCTCTTATTATTCTTCCTTTTCTTTTTCCTTATTCCCCTCCTCCTCTTCTTCCTCCTCCTCCCCTTCCTCCCTTTATTCAGAGCCTCATTCCAGCTGAAGGCAGTAAAACCCCGTGCCAGGCTCTCCATTTCCATGGCCGTTTTCCCTGCAGCCGTTCCCTTCGGGGAGGCTCCTCGATCCCTGCTCATCCCTCACCTGGAGCCCGGCGAGCACCACGACCTTTGGATGACAGCGGCGACAGCGGCCGGGGAGGGGCCCCGGGGCAACAGCGACAGCGTCTGCCTGGAAAGTAAGGAAGCGGTGCCGGGGTGGCCCCTGCCCTTGGATCCTCTTTCCCACACCCTGGGGATGCTTCTCCTGCTCCTCTGTAGTCACCGGAGCTCTCCCAGAGTTCTGAAGGTCTCTGGGTGTTCTCCAGTTGCTGAAGATTTGTAGTTTCAGCTGGTGTTAAGATGTGGAATCTCTTTCTTTGCCTCTAAGCTCCCAGTGCTGTGCCGTGCAGTTTCCTTGGAGCTGAAGGGTGGTTTATTCACAGAATACAGAAAGATTTGGGGTTTTTTTCATCTTTTTGATGGAGCTGAACGGTGGCTGCTCTGCATTTCAGGTGCTGGGGGCTGGTTGACTCTGGTGCTCGTCTGCAGCTTCTTCATCCTCTCAGCCTGCGTTTGTTCTGTGCCTCCAGCAAGGAAAGTGTGAGTGGATCCAGTAAAACTGGGATGGTCATTAGGAGGGATTCAATCCCACAATGGTTTGGGTTGAAGGAGATCTTAAAGACACCTCCCACCGTCCCAGGCTGCTCCAAGCCCCAATGTCCAACCTGGCCTTGGGCACTGCCAGGGATCCAGGGGCAGCCACAGCTGTGCCAGTGCATTTTAAGAATATTTTCTCCCATCGAATCTAAATCAACCCTCTTTTAGTTAAAAACCATTTTCCCTTGTCCTATGTGATGGTCATGCTCCTTCATGAGCATGGAACAGTGAGGATTGTTCAAAATGAAGGTTTCAGAGTGCATGAATGATAATAAAAACATGCTCTGAGTTTAAAATACACCTGTAGTCCATAGATAGAGTGAATTTTTAACCAGATCTTGAAACCAAACTGAAGGGGATCAATCCTTGGGAATTATCCTCACCCAGCCAAGAGCTCTGCAGGTCCCTCTGAGGGTGGATCCACGATCACACCTGGGTCAATTCCACACCCAAGGAGCCCAAGGGTGCTGCAGGTTTCACCATTCACGTTTTCAATTGCATTTATCCCCCCTGCAGATTCCAGTGGCTCCTGTCCCTCCTCCTGCCACAGTGGCAGAGCAAAGCCATCCCCGACCCTGCCAACGCCACGTGGGCCAAGAGTTTAGCAGCTACCAAGGTAAATTAGAGGGGTTTTGCCCTCTAATCCCACAGCCTTCATTAAAAAAAAAAAAAAAATTGGAGCCATGCGAGCCAGCAATCTCCTAAAGCAGCAAATCCAGCGATCTGTGGCAGCAGATAATCTCTGCTGGAGCAGACTGGAGGATGTGCCGGGCAGACAAAACGGCAGAAGAACGCAGAGATCTCCCGTTTTGAGCGGGATGAGCGGCGGTGGGCAGGGAGGGAGCGCCGGGATTCATTCCGTGTCCCCCCGCAGGCGGAGCTGAGCGCTCCCTCCAGCCCCTCCGTGCCCTTCGAGGAGCCCGAAACGAGCCCGGTGGAGGAAACCTCGGAGCTGCCCATCCCTGGGGACAAGCCGGCGGTGGGCAGCGGGGGGCACGGGGGCTGGGCACGGCAGGGCTCGGCGGAGGAGCAGCAGCTCCCGGAGCTCTACCAGAGGCTGCTGGTGGAGGCGATGGAGCCGGTGGCCGGGTACATCTCCAACCCCGGCACGCTGCCCCCGGGCCCGGAGCCTGTCCCCGAGCCCAGCCCCCTGCCCGCCTTCCTGCCTCCTGCCCTCTGCTGCCACGGGAACCTCACTTTGGATCGGGTGAAGCTGAGCGGCAGCGCCTTCCCGAGGTAGGCAGGGGGCGATGCGAGCCCGGCACGAATTTTGGCACTTTACAGAGTATTGCGGTGTTTCAGTGCGAATTCAGCCTGGATTTTGACACTTCATGGAGTATTTTCATGTTTCAATGTGAGTTCATCTTGGATTTTGACACTTCATGGAGTATTTTCATGTTTCAGTGTGAGCTCAGCCTGGATTTTGACACTTTACGGAGTATTTCAGTGTGCTTTGATGTCAGCCTGGGCTGGATTTCAGCACTTTATGAAATATTTCAGTGTTTTAGCACAGCCAGTCCAGGTGTCACTCACATGTGACACCTCCAAGTGACAAAACCCTTCCCCAGTCACTGTAGGACACAGCTGCTCCTCCGCACACTCTGGAACAGAGGCACAGCTGGGGATGCCAGAGCTGGATTTTGGGAGCCTTTCCTGCAGCCTGGGCTGCCTCAAGCCCTGTCCCGTGGCCTGGCCATCAGTGGCTCAGCCTGGCTGGGCCCAGCCCAGCATCAGAGCTGGAAATCATCATTTCCACCAGAAAGAGCAAGGAACTGCAGAAGGGAAGGATGAAGAGTTCAGCACCTCTTGTTCCTCCCCTGGCACCAAGTCCCAGAGTCCCCAGTGCCACCAGAGCCACAGCACCACAGCCAGGCCCTTTTCCCTGCCTCAGTTCAGGGCAGGAAAATTCCTCACCAGAACTAAAAGCAGCAGGCAGCATCTGTACTCAGTCAAATGGATTGTCAAGAGGAATTTGAGTGATTTATTGGAGTGTTCTAATTACAGGCTGCAAGGGTGTTACACATTTAATGACTTTGTTTACCAGATGTGTGCATATAAATAAAATGTTGGAAATCTGAACTTGGCTTCCTGTTGTTTTCTCTGGTCAAGCTCCAGCTTTACACAGAACAATTAAAAATTAAAAATAAAGCTGAAACGTTGCAGATAGAGATGGAGTAGTCCAGGTATGAACTTACCTGGAGCATCCTCTGCATCCCCAACCAGGGACACAAGCTGCTGCTGCCACCATCCAAGTGCAGATTTGGGTATTGCCAAATACCAGCTCAGCCATTTCACTTTGGGCTTCTGAGGTCTGGTCCCACCTGTGTCACCTGGCTGGGTGACATCAAAGGAAAACATCTCCTTCAGAACTGGGTCAGACATCCAAAAAACCAGAACTTGCTGCCTGCTCTCCACACCCTGCCTGGGAACCACCCTGCAACAGGGTTCTGCCTGAGTACCACAACTCAGCCCCTCAAGTCAGCTCTGCACACCAAATTGAACTAGAAAGGCAGATTAAATGCCAAAAAAAGGGGTTTTTTTATAAAGCACTATTTTGCCATTCACCTCTTTCTGCATGTTGATTTTCTTCCTCAATGTAAGGATAAGAGAACATTGGAATTCATCCTCTCCTCACTCTGCAAACTTGCAAATCAATAAAAAAATGGGATCTCATGTCCAGTCTTACTCCAAGAAACAAGGAGCAGACTTTTTTAACTCCAGCCTGGAAGTCTCCCAGTAATGTCCCTGAGCATCCCAGAAGTGATTTCCCCCTCAGAATTCCCTTTCCAGCAGAGAATCAGGTCTGGCTGTCCTGGGGACACCCCAAGTGTGGAACCTGGCTGAGGCAGAGCAGCCCAGGAGTGCTCAAGGCAGGGAGCTTGGGCCTTGGAATGACTCTGGGAAAGGAGCAGGTTGGCACAGCTGGAAGTGGCACAGCTGGAAGTGGCACCTTTGGCTGTCAGTGCTGGGTTAATTAAACCAGAGCTCTGTCTTTGTAAAGCCATTCCTTTGGGCAGAGTTGTTACAGGTGAGGGTGGGCTCAGCTCCTCCAGCTGCTGCCCCCACACATCCCCACTGATTCCTGACATTCCAGAAGAATCCATTTCCTTTCCCACACAGCTAACTCTTGGAATTGATCCTTCAGTCTCCCCTGCTCCCTTCCACCACCCCCCAGCATTCCAGCTCTGAGACCAACTTCCCTGCTCCAGCTTTGCCCTTGTTCATTCCAAAGCCAATTTGCTCCATGCTTCCAACATTTTCTGCTCTCTTTTCCAAAGGATCAGAATTTAAAAGCTGTAGTCCCCTAGATTTGGTGTGACAGCAGGAGAAAGCAAGGGGACAGAAAATATTACTAAAAGTAAGTTCATTAATCATAAATAACCTACTTGGGAGATGTTTTTCCAAGGTAAAATCCATCCTGGGAATGGGAATGCAAGCTGGACTTCCAGGGAGAGCCTAGATGAGCCACTATGAACCTAAGTGGTTTCATTTCCATGTGTTTTCAGGACGTTTTTTTTTTTAAAGAGCATGAAAATAAACCTTTATTTCAGTTAACACCCACCAACATTAAAGATAAATGTTCACAGTTTTAGTTCTTAACACAAATGGACTGAAAGTGGCAAATTTACATCTGGCAGAACAGCAGAAGGACCCATTTTGAGTTACAAGCTGTGTTGAAAATCACTCTAGGTGCCATTTGGGAATGCTCTAGAGCACGGAAAGGGAAAACCCAGCCAGCAAAACCACCTGGGTGGCAACTGGAACAGCAAATACAGGTTTGTGTTCCAGGGAAAGCTTTGCTCCATGTGTGTTTGCTGCTATCCAGGCTGTCCCTAAGGCTGGAAGTGCAGCACATCCCACCAACCACGGGGAGAGGGAAAAGGAACAGCTCTGTTCCTACAACAGCCCCACACTGAGCAGAGGCAGGAGAGGTGAATTTTCCTCTGATGGAAAATCTGCCTCCTCCTCCTCCTGCCTGGGGCTGGAAATGCAGGTGAGGGAACTGATCCAAGATACTCACAGTGGGTCACAGCAGGAGCTCTGCTGGAGAACAGCTCAGGAAAAGCAAAGCCAGCTGCTAACACCACAGCTGAGCAGGCTGGTATTCCATGTTCCAGGGTCTCCAACACTTTCTGCCTGTCCTGTACAGTTTTTATAAAAATAGGGTGTTACCTTTAGTTTTCTATCTACCTACCAAACTACAAATATGTTCTAAGCTGGCCAAAGAGGAAAACACAAAATAAAATTAGGGATTCGTTCCTATTCTCCTAACAAATGCTGATAAAACCCCTACAAAATCCTCTTTATCAGCCATTAGCTCAACTCCTTTTGTGTTTTGAAGGGATACAGGGGGATGAAATCGAACCTGTGGTGGATTCTGATGGGGGAGAAGGAATTTCTTACAATCATTCCCTGGAAAAACATTCCTTGGTGATGTCCCAAGCAGATCCTGAGCACTGCACTGAGCCAGAGCCCCATTAGGATGGAGAGGTGAAGCGTTGAGGTTTTGGGTTGAATTTTTGGCGTCTCAAGCACAGATTGTCATTGTCCCAGTCTGAAGCCATCAGCCACAACTCCCTCCTGAGCCAGCCCAGCTCCCTCCTGGGAACACCTGGAGCAGTGCTGGGAATGCCTCAGGCACTGCTGTACCTGTGTGGCAATCCCAAATCCCACCTGGGATCCACCTGGGCTTCCAGAGCCACAGCTGCCACCTTCCCCCCTCCCAGCCCCAACAATTACCCCAAACTCATGGGATCCCAGCTCCAAGGACAGCAATTACCCCAAACTCATGGGATCCCAGCTCCACCAACAACAGGAATTCCCCCAGTCTCAGGGTATCCTCTCAAACAAAAAGCAAAGGTAATTTAAAAACTCTTTTTTTTTTTTCTTGCCAACAAAGCATCTTGTTCTGTTCAAGGGAAGGAGGAGGGAATAAAGGTCCAAAAAGGGGGAGTGAAAATGGGATACAGGAATTTTAAAAACCTGGTTTTCAGACCAGTTACCCATTGCTGGATCCATACACAGGTATTGAATCATAAACCAATGTGCTTTGAATCTTGATTTCAAGTATCTGCTTTCAATTTTCTAGAAAGATTTTGTGTAAACAAACTACCCAAGAGAGATGACAAAGTTTCTGGTTTTCCATGTTGGAAATGAAGCATTAAAACTTAAGGACTCCAGGAGTTCATTCCATACAGCACTAACAGTCTGCCAAATTAATATTCCACAGATTCCATGGGCTGAGAAAAATCTGCCCAAGAGGAATTAAGGAAACTGAAGTAGTGTGCAATAATTAAAACCTAGTTTGGTGTTTGGGGGGTGGAAAGGGGCAAATCTAAAATCCTGAATTAAAAAAATGAACACAAATGAAGGGAAAGCTTTTAACTGGTACACACTGTTCACACCTATATTTCAAGTTTGGAAACGCATATTTTCAAGCAGCAATACAAAAAAGTATCCATGAAGAATGCATAATCTCTGAAAAAATTATGAAAACATCCCTGCTACCATTACATTTCTAAATACAAAACTTGACTACCATATTGTTGCTTCTGTGTAGCGAGAGAAGTTCATTTTCAAAACAGATAAAATTCAGTCTTTAGGTGTGAATGGTATGAATGACAGTCTCTTTTTTTTTGTTTTGTTTTTTTTTTTTCAATTTCTTAGTTGTTTTAGGATCCTTAAGCATGCAAGCCTTGGAGAGGAAGGCCCGACCAGGGCAGGGTTGGCTTTATGACATCCAGTTTAGGACAGAGCTGGGAAAGCCTCTGGGTCATCTACGTCAGGAGCAGAAGCACTTGACTGAAAGAGAAACATCACAGTTATTGCCTTGAGGGGCAGCACTTTGGGGCTGGAGGAATCACTACAAAAACAACACTTTTTTACAATTTATTCCAAGGATCACAAAGCCTCCTATACTGTTTTTTGAATGCAAGCTATCTGGAAAGGAATTGTAGGCAAATTGATGTTTGCACATTATTACTGCACAGTTCTCTTTTTACAGAGATCTCAGAATGGTCTGGGTTGGAAGGGACTTTAAAGACCATGGAATTCCAACCTCCTGCCATGGGCAGATCCTTCCCTGTGGACCAATCCTTACTGAGGGACACAACTGCAATGTTACAGAAAAGGCCCTTTCTGGAGCACAAATTAAGTTTTTCATGGTTAATTTTTCCCACTCAGAAACTACATGTTGATGAAAGTAATTTTTGTGCCAAATTTTTAGCCCTAAAAACCCATGCATTAGCCAAGGATCTCCTCAGTAGTTTTTTGAAAGGCTCTGCACCACATCTAAAAACCAGTGCAGAAATTAAGAATTTCATACTCTTCACTTGGTCCTTGGAGAAGAATGGGAAAAGCCAAGATAGTGGAACTTCCTGTTATGATACTAATTTATCAAAAATATATATTTAAAATGAGAGTTGCATCTGTAGCTGCAGTCTCTGCCTTGCCTAAGACTCCACAGGCCACAAACCAGAATTAAAAAGTAATAGCAGGGTTTAAGCTACAGGCTCAGCATCTCCAGTTGCTCAGCACAGAAATAGCCAAAAAAAGGAGGGAAGTTTTGGTCCCTGATCCCAGGGAATGCACATGCAGAGCTCACCCACCTGGTTGGGCGTGTGGATCACATCAAACTCCTTGACCAACTGCAAGGAAACAAAGGCAACACAAAGTCAGGAGCAGGAAAGCTTGGAATTACTTTATGGCAGCATTCTTGAAGAGTATTAGTGAAATAACTCAGAGCAAACCACCACTTTAATTTCAATTCCTTAAAATGTCCTGATATTGCTGTCAGGAGAGAGCTTCCCAACTAATAAACTAAAATTTGTGAAGCCTGTGTCTGCTAGAAGGGACAAAACCAAGCAAATCTGTGTGAAGAAAACCACAGCACACAGACTGAGCTCATTTTCCATCAATAACAATTTGATTGATGCCTTTAAGGCAAGTAAGTGATTCACAGTAAATCACATCTCCACTGTAGCTACACTGCAGTGCTTGAACTTCACATATTCTCTCCCAAACCCCTTTCAGTATTTTTCCAGGGTATTCCCCTGGTGCCTTAGCCCCAAAGAAGGGAAAAGCATTACTGGAGGTTAGAGAAAAACCAGTAAGAGCCCTGTTTCCAGCTGGAAAATCTGAATTCCTCAGGTTCAAGATGTGACATGCAGCTGTACAACCAGTCCTTCACCCCCAGCAGGTCACAATACACACAGAGTGTCCTGGCTGGGGCTGAAAATAACCAGCCCAGCACTTGTGGCTCTGCTCTGGCACCAGCTGAGGCAGCTCATGGTACATTCAGATCTGGCCACACTGGAAAGTAATTTTTCAGGTTTAGACACAAAAAGACAGGCACTTTTGAAAAATTCACCCTCCCTTTTTTTGTGTTTGGTGACAACACCGCTCAAACATTCATCCTTTTGTCCTAACAACCTGATTTAGAGTAAACCTTGCACAAAAGGATTTCCACTTGGGTTTAAAACGCTCTGTTTGCTGTCAGAGCATCTCCCCCAGCAAAAAGGAAGCTGCCAGCAGGACATGCAGGGAATTCCCCTGGGAGGAGAGCTGGGGGTGGTGCTCTGTTGTAATGTGCTTTAATTTCATCCCCAAAATCCTGTTCCCCCCTGCCCCTGGGTTTTTCCTTCCCCTTCTCCTCAGTAGCAGGCCAATATACAAAGACCTGTCTGGTCTATTATCCTCCCTTATCTTAGGACATTCCAGAAGAGCATCGTGTGGCTGGTCAAAATTCAAAGAATGCTACAGAAGGATAGGTTCCCCGTGTGTCCATCTTCCCCTAAAGCCCACCCTTGTCCTCACCTGGCTGGGTGCCTACCTATTCCTTCCCAAGCCCCTTCCCCCAGTATAAAAGGCTAAGCGACCACATGGTCAAGGGAGTCACCTACAGAGTCACCAGGAGTCACCTACAGAGTCACCAGGAGTCATCAGGGAGAGGCTGGGAGCAGACAACGCATGGAACTGGAATAAAGACTGAAAAACCTCTCCCTGGACCTGGCTCATTCTTCACCCTACTCTAGAGGTCTCAACTGAGGTAACCTGAAGTGCAGACCCCCTGCAAGGGGCAGCTCCATCTCTCTGCTTTCCCAGGGCTCCAGACCAGCCTGGACTTGCCTCCACATGCCTGCCCGAGCAGCCTGCTCCTAGCCAGCCATGGCTCCTCTGAGGACAAACCCCTCAGCAGCAGCCACTTGGCCAGCATCTGGATACGGGGCAAGTCTGGGTGAGCCCCCAGCTCTGTGTCAGGGGCTCAGCCACAATGCGTGGTGCCCCCCAGCAGTGCTCACCTTGTCAGTCCTGCCTCCACGGCTGGCCCTGCCCCCGCGGCCCCGGCCCCCCCGGCCCCCTCTGCCGCCGCGCCCGGGGCGGCCCAGGTCTCCAAAGTTGATCTCCAGCTGGGATGTGATGTCGTTGGCGGGCTTGCGGAAGTGGTGATCCATTACCGAGTCCTCAGCGTGAGCCTGCAACAGCAATGCTCCGTCAGCAACCCCCAAAATCGGCAATCCCCACCAAACATCCCCAAAATGCCCTCCTGTGCACCTCTGGCCAGCACGCTGCTCACCTCCGACCGCACCATCCCACCATCCACCCCTGGTTTTCCCTCGGGAAACACGGAATTTCTTAGCAACCAAAGTATTTTGCTTTTCCAAGGTAGCTCATGGGTTAACACAATCTCCGAGGTTGGGAAGTCCTCCAGGGTTGAGTCCAACCTGTGCTCAATCCCCACCCTGTCACCAGCCCACGTCCAGCCCTTGCCTGGACACCCCCAGGGATGGGCACCCCAAACCTCCCTGGACAGCTCCTTCCACTGCCTGACCACCCTTGCTTTCCATGGAGAAATCCCTCCCAAAACTCCATCAGAGCAACATGGCCCTACCCCAGACCAGACTATTACCAAGCCAGTGCACAATCCCATGTTGTAGCAATTCTCATTTTGTGTCCTGGTTCCACCAATTCCTTCCATTCTTTTTCCACTCTTGGTCACCCATCCTTATTTTGGTCCCTGAGGATTTACACTTGATTTGCTTTAGCCCTTGGTAAATACTGAGAATCCCTCACTGCTCTGCATTCACTGTAACAGCAAATGAGGCACAAGATGCTCAAACACAAGGAACTGAAGGAGGCAAAACACAACCAGTCTCACCAGTGACACTGGAAAATGTGGATCTCAGCACCTTGGTATTCTCTTACTGCTTTGTTCCCAGTGCATTTAGTGGAAACCTGAGCCTGGAGGAGAGCAAGGGATGCTCCCAGGAGTTACCAACACCAGCAATGTTATTATTCAGCACCTTGGAAAATTTCAGTTACACACTGAACCCCACCAGGTGTTTTTAAAGCAATTATTTCTCCTATTTTACACAAGCATTTTTTCCATGTGCAAGCCAATTTTTGACATCTAGGATAATATAAAAAATGTAAAAACCTGCCTATTACAGGTTAACTATGGTATTTTGGAAACAGACAACATCCAACACTCTCCTTCCCTCCAAGCCCCCAATTTCCTGGTTTTCCTACACCAATGCCATGTGCAGGCTCAAGCTTCCCAACTCCAATTGACTCTTCTGCTGCCGTTACACAACATTTGGACTTTCAAAGGCAACACATTGTGCAATTAAGCCCTGTGATCTTTAATTACCATTTGTGGAGCCTTCACAAGGCTGACAGGGGATGGAGAGGTCTGGAGTCAAAGCTGCTGCCAGGGATTCCATGGGTCCTTGCAATATCCCATCTCTCCCTGCCATTCCCCCCTGTCCTCTCCTTCCATCCCCAATTTGATTGAAAATACCCCTTCCATGCTGCTTTATTTCCAACACAATTCCACTGGGATGTATCCCACAGAGCAGCTGGTCCCTACTCCACTCCTGATTTTATTCATTTCATTGTTCACCCTCCCCTTGGAAATCTCTTTGCCAAACTTAGGAAGTTTGTCTCAACAAAGAAAAGTCATCCCACACCTCAGCCTGACGTGGCACTACTCAAACCCAACAACCCAACTCTGTAAAACACTACAAGACCTTAGAGATGTTTTAAATTCCTTTTTTCTTATTAATTTTTTATCTACAGTTTTTGTCACTGCAGGGTACTGAGATTCTATTTCCAGCCACGTGATAATTCCCTTTTCTGAGTGGTGGGATCAGTGGATTTGTACAATATTTCTGTGCATTTCCATCCCTATGATGTTTTTATTTAAAAACAAATCACTACAGTTTACCAAAAATCATTGTATTTCCACAATTTGATTTTGGTATAACCACTGAGCAACAAATTGCACATTCCCTATGTAACCTGATGATTTCTCTATCCAAAGTAATTAAAGGTCATTTAAAACTCCAACAAAAGACCTGGCACATTCTCCTCAGCCTTTTCCATCACTGGGGTGATAAGTCAGACACACTGAACAAGTTGCTTATCCTGAAAAAATCTGGGAAACATAAAATTCCTATTTATTGGTGACTCAATAGAGCTCTGATTTAGTAACTGATCACTTCTTGAAGGCAGTGCTGCACTTAAGGGTCTTGGGGAAGGCTGCCAAAAATTAAAAACAAACTACCAAGAGAGCCAAAGCAGACAGTAAAGGATGGAAAAACAGCAACAACAACAAAAAAAACAGACACTCATGAGAGAAGCTTTTATGATAAGGTTTGGAATCAGCAGGATGAGGAGCAAGGGGACTAAAACCATGCTGGGTGCTGGAGGGTGCACAGTGAGACAACAGGCATGGACAGAAAAGCTCCATGTTGAATAGAATTCTTTATTTTGGTGAGTTTTTAACATCCAAAGGTTCCCTGCTGAAGGGGCTGATGTTAACACCCAGGTATCACCAGTGATAGAGAAAGGAGCAGTACCTCATTTGAATCCAGCAGACTCCCCTGCATTTCTGTCATCGCCTTTGTCTGGTGACAGTTGTGTGTCCACGCCAAAGTGACAAAAGGAACAAAGGGAGAAAACAAAAGGAAGAAATGAGACTCAACTACATACAGGAACAACAGGTAATCAGGTCACACGAGCTGCTGGGTACAGATGGCACTGAGCACATGGAGCAGCAGAGGGAGGAGCTCTGCAAGCAGCCAGAGACAGCACAGGATGGATGTGCCAAGTGTGGAGACAAGAGAAAGCTCAGATGGACACCAAAAAAAGCTCAGGTGGATGGACACCAACAAAAAAAAAAAAGCTCAGGCAGATGGACATCAACGAAAATGCTCAGATGGACACCAAAAAAAGCTCAGGTGGATGGACACCAACAACAAAAAGCTCAGGTGGACACAAAAAAAACTCAGATGGATAGACACTAACAAAAAAAGCTCAGGTGGATGGACACCAGAAAGTTGCCCAGGAGCTGCTGGAAGCCCTGGCAGAGACCACACATGCAGGCTGGTCTCCAGCATGGCCACAGGTCAGGCACAGAGATGGGAAGAGCTGGGATGTTTGAATCACTGCTCATGGAAATCTTCCTGCAGAGCCTTCATTCAAGAGTCATTCCTCCCAACTCTGAGGAGATGAAGCATTCTTTTCCAAAATACATTTCCTAATCTCCCACTGCAACCTCCTTGAAGGAAGGGACTGGAATAGTGAGGAGGCACAGCAGGGACAGAGATCTACTGGGTATCAGTTTTTCCAGGAGTCCTGGACTCCACTTTTGAGATAAATTTTAGGATCTGTCCACAATATAACTCATTCCTGGTTTTTTGCAGGAACTGAAGACTTAAGCCACTAAAGCAGCTGCAGAGACAAAGAGGATCTCTGTTTTATGGCACAATCCTGTGTGCTGGGAAGAGGCTCCTTGGAGCAGGGCTGCTGATGCCCCTGGATGTCAGGTTAAAGCAGCAAGAATTTGAGACAGAACTGGGAGCTCATCCTGTCAGTACCTGCAGACGAAATGGGAGAAAGAGGACAGACCTCAGGCAGGGCCCAGCATTTCAGCCCTCAGTGAGGAGGACAAGCAGGAGGAAAAGGAGGACAGCTCTTTCCCAAGACTGAGGCAGATGAGCAGCATCAGATCCTCATTCTCCCTCTTCCCAGACTCCTGAGGCACTCTCCAAGGAGTACTCAAGCTACAGGAATGCAGGTGCTCATCACAACACTTCAAACTTCTGAGAGACCTATTGGGGCACCACCATGTTTTTCAGCCATAAGAGCACAGAAGATTTGGGGCTGAAAACCAAAATTTACCAAAATAAACCAAATCACTTCCACACATCATCTCTCTTCTTACCAATAAGAATCAGAGAAACCTAAATTTCTTGACTCCTAAGTACATCCAGAGGACAAAGAGAGAAAACAGCAGGTGATTGGTGGTTTTTAAAAATATTTTGCCTTCTAAAGCTGCTCACAAAGGAGCTGCAGTGGAAGCTTTCCTAAGGCCTGTATTATAGAGCTCTTCTCCTATAATCCTGAGAGAAAATCCCCACACTGCTTCCCATGGGATTGGGGAACAATGAGGAAGGGAGATGGGGAGACACATCTGCTGGATGTACAACAAAGCAGGCTAAAAGCAGCTCAATTTAAAGGCAGATTTGTTAATACCTCACTTCCATGCTTACGCAGCAAGAGGCTGTTACCTTCTTACGTGATGGTGCTAAAAATATCCAACTTGTTTATTTGAGAAGTTCACCTCCTAAACAGAACAATCTACTAATTATGTCAGGTCTTCCATGGGAGTAATTTGATTATTCAGAGTTTTTGTTCAGACTCTTTTATTTGTTATTGTTTTTTGCTCGGGGTTTTGCTGGGTTTTGGTTTGGGTTGGTTTTTTTTTTTTGAGTTAACTGATTCAGTTTTCAAACAGGAAATACAGTCCAGATCTTTCCAGCCTCTAAATTTCTCACAAACAGCATCATCTTTACTATCACATATGCTCATAAAAGAGTCAAAAAAGAGTGCCCTCAGATGAATAAATGTCAAATAAATCTGATTTAGAGAGACTGAGGGAATTTGAAGAACTACAGGTTTAGTAAATCTTGGTAAAGAACATAAATACTTCTGTTTATACATTCTTTCAGCACACAGCAACATTAAATGTAACTCAAATTCTCTTTTCTACCCAAGCCAGAGAAAGCAGCATTTAATGAACACTTCAGTGAACAGCTCAAAGGAGACACAGCCACGCAGTCATTTCAAGAGCTGAACTACCCCACACAGCCAGAAAACAGCCTGATCTGTGACCAAGTCAAACTCATTGTGAGCTCAATCAGAGCAGAAATGGAACCTTCACTGGAGCACTGAGCAGTGCCCCCCACCCTGTATAACACCCCAGCTAAAATAAAAATTGGCAGGTGTGAAAAAGCCGGAATATATTTGAGGAGAGTAAACAGAGTATTACACATTATCCAGTCACTTCAAAGGACTCAGCACCATCAGTATACAAAATTGCTGCCACCAATCTCTTAAGTGAGCTACTTAACATATTACAGAGTGTTAAAAACAAAGATTAAAACTAAAGATTAGCACAGCCCTGCGTTACAAAACAAGAGCTCTCAGCACTTCCCTCCCTTGTGCATCTCCCCTTGCCACTCTTGGAACAGAATAATGAACATTATGCAATGCCTGAGATGAGAAACTACAAATTTAAAACAATTCTACGGCAGCTCTGCTGAGTGTCACTGGAGCACATAAATCATTTCAACTGCCTCCCCAAGAGCTTGTCTGTGTCACAGCACTAAGTGAGGAGACACCCACATCACAAATTTAAGATGCACAGCTTGGGTTTAAGGTCTCTGAGGCATGACCAGTGTTCCTTCAAGCTGGCATCAAGCAAGCACCACGGATCTGTGTACTGTACAACAGATGCTAAATAACACAGCCTGCCTTTTTTAGAAAGCAAACCTGAAAACATTCCTCTAAAACTCTCACCAAGAGGCAATTCTTACAAACCTAAGGGCACAGCTGAGCTCCTGAACCCAACCACAGTCAGAATGGCCACTTGTGCTACTGCACAAGTTCAATTCTGCTAAAATAAGAATGAAGCTCAAATTAAAATGCACTTTCTAAACTTCCAACTACAGGTTGGCTTCCCCCAGAATGCAGCTTCCACTCTACAAAATGCTCACCAATAACAAAACCTTTACAAAGTGGACACTCCAAGCATGGCAAGGCACTTTACCTCCTCACTCTTTGACTTGTGGAGCACAAATCCTTTTTTCCACTGCCCATCAGCTCCCTCGTTTGGTTTGCGGATGTTGAACTCGACTTTTGCACGATCCTTGCTTTGAATGGCTTTCCACTCATCCAGGGTCATCTCCTTAGGGCCTTCTTCCTTCACTTCTTCAACCTCATTCTCTCTGCAGGGAATTCACGGAGATTATGATCACAGCTAAGGATTTACAATCAGGATACAATTTCAAAGCCGTTTGCTGGCTGGTACCAGGTTATAAATTGAACTTTGTCAAGGATTTAGCAGTTAAGAGTGAAAATATAAACACTTGTTTCCACCACAGGAGAATTCATCTCCTTTAGAGGGAGTGCCAAAAAAATTACAGCCAGCCACCTCTGAGCACAGCAAAATGTTAAAATTAAAACTGACCCATGCCATCTAATCTCCATATTACTGTCAATTTTATTTCCAAATCTGGAAGCCTAACTTCTGTCATGACCTGTTTGGAGCTCCTTCCCCCCTTTTTGAAATACTTCTCTCATAAGCATTCAAATCAAGGCAGTGAGAACTCTTTCTTCCCACAGTTTTCAAGCCTTTTAGTATTTTAAAAACCAAAATTTAAGCAGCTTTGGATAATTTGCTTCCTTTGTTGAACCAAAGACAATTATTCAAACAAGTTTCACTTCCAGCTAATTTAGAAAAATAACAGCACACACCTTATTTGTGAGATACAGCACCTCTACCTTGTGCCAAAGGCTATTTTTAAGTAAAACACACAACCACTGTGCTCAATAACAGATAATATTCCAGCTACTGGAAGCCTCTGGTCATTGTTCAGTGTGTTTATGCAGCTGAATTTCTGATTTATAGGAAACCAGTGCTGTGTATGTGCAGCAAAAAGATCATAAAAGCCTCAATTTCAAAGGTCTTCATGTGGCAGCCATTAACTTTGAACAATAATGCAAAGGTTTTATGTCAAAATTACTGTATTTCAACTTTTTCTCACTGTGTAGGAGAGAATGACTTTTGACATGGGATGTAATCAGAATTTGTTTTGTTCAAGGCAAGGATTTTACTGCAGTAAAACATCCTACAGTTCTGCTGAAACACAGAGCAAAGATCCACACAGAACCAGACAATTAACCAGTTACCTGTGTGGAGATGCTTTTCTATACAGAGAAAGTTGCAGTGAGGCAATCAAGCCATAGCAAACAAACTAGGAATCATTAGGAACAAGTATTTCAAAATTCTGTTTGCCATTGTTTTGAGTCCTCTACAAAGCCCACTCCTCATTAAAATACAACTTTAGTCACACTAGGCTACCATAAAAATTTGTATCCTATTTTTATATCCACTCAGTAAGACTCCTTCTGCTTCCCTGGGTACTCTTTCATTCATCCAGTCCCTGGTTCCTTCTGTAACAGTGTCCAAGTGAGATGGGAAGAGATCCAGGTAACTTTGAAAACTGCCTGGAGAATGAAAGATACAACCTTTCTCCTAGAGCTCAGCCACACGGTCTCCAAGGCTGTTTTGGAAAATTAAGTTTAAAAAGTTGCCTTCCACTGGCATTTCTGTTCCCTTTGCCTGGTGTTCCTACCTAGTCTGAGCACAGATGCTTTTGGGTTTGGAATGTGGAGCTGCAATCCCAAGACCCAAAGTATATTAAATGAATCTGAAACAGCCTGCAGGACACCAAGGAATGGTTTAAAGACAACAGTTTCCAGACAGGAGGTTTTTAAGGAGACTCACTCAGCAGCACCGTGGATGATCTACTGATAATCTGAGTTTGGCCAAACAGATGTGGGAATAAGCAGCAGAGGTTAAAGGCAATGCAGCAGCACCTGTGAAGCAAGCCAGGAGCAGCAGAGGGGTGGTACTCACTTATTTTCAGAGTCAGCAGGCGGATGCTCCTCTCCCTCCGGCGTTTCCTCAGTTACAGCTGACTGATCCAATTCACTGCAATTACATAACGTTGGGAGTTGGGGATTTTTTACAAATTCACCCCTCTTTAAAGCTATGTAAGATTAACAATCAAGATCTATGGTGGATTTACTGTTTCAATAAGGATTGGTGCTCTCTGTGCCTTTTAAATTCTATGCTTTTCACTTAACTAATGGTTTGCCCCAATGCTTCCTACTACCCCTCATGAAAGGCTCCTGCTGTCCCTTCCAACACAAAATGGATTTGGGCATAAAAAACAGATTTCCACGGGATGGCTGAATTTCTGTAATACAAAATGCATGCTTATCCTGATCAAAATTTACTAAAAATAGAAGTTTCACTCCAACAAAGAATTGTTACCAAACCAGCATAAGACCTCCCAAACCTCCCCAAAATTCTGGTTGAACAGTGAAGCTACCCTCATGTTACAAGAAATCACTGGGGTTTTAACCTCCGCAGAAGTGTGGCAAAAACCATGGAGATCAAAGGCAAAAAGGCAGCTAAATCTGGGTGATCTGCAAGCCATAATTAGGGCTGATTAACACAGTGCTAATAGTTTTCTGAGCAAGGACAGGTTACTAACGTTAGCTCGTCTTTGACGGTTCCCCAGTTGTGCGATCCGCTGCCACCGCGCTTGTCCTCGTGCTTTAGGCCGCTGAAATGTGAATGTGAAACAGAACTAACAAAACTGAGTTAACATTATAGTGTCCAGACACAGAAATTCCAAAGATCAATTTGAAACGGGGGGTCAGGGCGGGAAGGAAGAGCCAGAAGGGAGAGGAGGAGGTGAAGACTCACGATCTATCGCTGCCGCTGTGTCTGTCGAATTCCCGCTTGCCACGAGAGTCAAAGCCGTCCCCTCGGCCCATCCCGCGCCCGCGGCCACGGCCCCGGCCCAGCCCGCCACGTCCACGCATGGGTCGGTCCAGGATGGGCCTGGCATGGAAAGCCACGGGTCAGGGATTCACTCAGGAGTATTTCATGCTCTTGCCCTCTCTGAGGATTTCATTTACGTGGTTTTGCTTTGGTAATTACTGTTCATAAGCTGGGTCAAGTGATTAGCCTCCAAAAACGTGCAGCGCGGTTCATGGTTCCTGTCCTCTTTGAGAACTTTATTTATTGGATTTTCCTTTGATAATTAGTTTGTAGCCAGGTTCAGGCTCTAATTTCAAAAAAGTCCCTCCCTGGAAGTGCCCAAGGCCAGGTTGGAAAGGCTTGGAGTAACCTGGCATAGTGGAAGGTGTCCCTGCCCGTGGTATGGGTTGGAACCAGATCACCTTTAAGGTCCCTTCCAACCCAAACCATTCAGTGATTCCATGATTTCAGAATCTGGAAACAAATGCTCAGGATTGTTGTTTGTTTGCATCTTCTTGCATTAATTCCAAAATTTAATCTTTGTATTGTGTTACACAATTAACGGATTGTTAATTGTTAATTTAATAAACTGTTAATTTAATAAACTGATTGTTAAATAAATTGTTAAATTAATAAACTGATGGTTAACTAAACTAACTAAATCACTTTTGTCCAACTTACTTTTAAAAAATTTTAACTTTGGCAACTAAAACGTCAATATTTGAACATTACTCGAATTCTAGCTGCCTCACAATACTCAAAGACAGTTTAAATTTCACATAGGTCTAAGATGGCTTCACCCCTTCCAGGTCTGAAGCCATTGCAGCCAGGGTGCAAACACCTATGTGGACAAACTTTAGCTGGCTTTGAGTCAGCTGTGCAGATTAAAGCCCCAGCTGTAACAGCAAATAAATCTCATCCTGCAGGAAGCAGCTATGCTTGGCTTCCCTTCTTGAGCTATCTGCTACAGATGTAGAGAAATATGGTGAATATCTTGATTTAAACCATAATTCAGTTACACCTATGAACCTGCTCATGCAATCACTCCCAGCCTGTAACTTGAGCTAAGTTTGCAAACAAAACCATGGAAAAGGGAGGTGTTATCATCTGCACGACAGGAATTCCATCTTGATTCAATCAGCTTTTTTACCTGAGCAGCAGAAGGCGGGACAGCCCCGTCCTGCCCAAGCTAGGAAAGCTGTTCACCATCAAGACAAAACTCTTACTTATCCACAGAGAACTCTCCTCCCTCGCCCTTCTCCTCGGCGGGTTTCTCGAAGCGGCGCTCGCGGGGAGGTCGTCGCTCGGGTCTCCTGTCGATGGGTTTGCCTTCTCCCTGCTGCTGCTGCTGCTGCTGCTGATCAGGCCTCCTGCCAATCCTCCTTATCCCTGCAACATCAGGCCAGGCACATCAACGGAATGTGGAGGAATGTGGAGTGCTCCGGGACAGATACCGACCCCCGGGCACACGAGAGGGAAGAGAAGTTTTATTTCTGCAGAAACTCAGCAACCCCACTTTCACCTGACCCTTCTCGGTCACTTTTTCACCCAGGATTTCAAAGTGTCTTTGACTGAAAACTTAAGTAACCCCTGCTGAAACGACAGGGTCAACCTTCAAACAGAGATCAAAGTAAGCAAGATTTTATTACTATTATTTTTCTCTGAAAGGTGCTTTTCAGGTAGAACAAGTGGGTTTCATTTGAAGAATACCCAAATGAAGTGAGCATCACCTCACTGGCCCTGAGACAGCCCATCCTGGGCTGTTCTGACAGCTGCACTCCATGATCTTGGAGGTGTTTTCCAACCTAAGTGATTCTGTTCTTGGAAACTCTTCACCTGTACCAGACAGGTGTCACCTGCAGGTACTGGTCAGTGACTAACTGGGGTCCTCATCCACATGGATCCTCCCAGTCCAACACTCCCTGACAAAGATTCTCCTTCTGGTGCACTTCTCAAAATAGCTTAAGAATCCACAGTGCCACCGAGCTGCCCAGTGCTCTTCCTCCCTGCCTAGGCCTCCTAAAAGGGTTTTTATTGCAAATAAAAACCTCCCATGGGCATTCTCTTCTTCACCAAGCCCTCTCAAAGATCTAACACAGTTTTCTTTTCCACTCATGTGAAAGGCCTTGTTTACTCTTCTTTAAAAGATGAGGACAAACACATTTCTTATACCCTTTTCTTGCCAAAACACCGGCTCCAAAATTAACAAACCAGCTTCTAAACTCAAAGCTGATTTTTAATTATTTTTTAAAGAACCAAGTTCCTGCCTTGCAAGCAATGTCAAATTTGGGTGGGGCTACAGAAGTTGCAGTTGTAATGATATCCAAGCCAACACACCCAGATGAACAATGTCTCCCTCACCTTCCAAGCTGTATTTAACATGAAGTTTGCATGGCACACACAGCTCCCTAAGCATTCCCGACTCCCTGAGGAAACAAGGGGTTAAACTCAGCAGCCTGCACTTGGAGAAGGGCTCTCCAACGAGGACAGGCATTCCATGTGAGCAGGAGAAGCAGGGAGAGGAGCAGGCATGCTGCAGAACTGGAATGGAACAGCCACGGCTTTTGAATTTCGAGTTCAACGCCCTGCTCCCAGAAAAACTCGGTTCCTGCTGAAGCCTAACCCAAAATACGAGTTATTTCTCAGCATCACCAAGCTCTGAACTGCTAATTCAGCAGGCAAATCACTTGCAGCCCTATGGAGCAGTGGAATAGCTTAAAATACATTCACACAGGAAACAAACCCTGGCATCGAGCACCTTTATGATGCCAGAACTGCAAAAACAGCCACGCACAAAAATAGACATTTTCAAACTGGAAACTGACTTTGTTTACGACACGGCTACAACAGCAGCCCCGACTTTCTCTGTTTCACTACCATAACAAAACACGAGAATGGTTATTTTTCACACTGCTCCTGAAAACAAGAAAATCGGAAGGTGAGGAGGGGCTGCCAGCCCTGCCCAAACCCCCCCTGTGGTGCCAAAGACACTGCCATGTCCCAGGTGAATCTCGTGGGGGACAGCACCGGAATCCTGCACCTCACTAAGGCCTCCAGAGGACACTGCTTTGTCGAACCGGGACTCCCGACAAACCATGGCATCCCTCACACAGAAAACACGCCTAACGTTAATGAGCAAGAGATCCAAAAGCAAAGAGTATTTCTAACATAGCTCCTAAATTTGTCTTCTCACAAGGTGCTTTCGAATAGCATTAATAACACCCACTTGCCAAAACAAATACATATTAGAATTATTTCTTCCTTTAACAGCATAAAACAGTGGAGAACCAGGACCACCTCGTAACATAAATACAGAAGCACTAAGATGCTCTCGCGTAGCACCGTGCTCTGTGAAAATCTTGCTGAAATCGCAGTTAACCTGTTATTCCCTTGCTCCCGGGTCATCTGCTGCCACCACACTGTGATGCTTTTCACGGATTCCTGTGAGCCCGAGCTGTGACCCATCTGCCGAGCGCTGGAGTTCGGGCGCGGTGGAGCTGCCTGCACGGGACGCCATGTGCCCACACCGCTCCCTATCCATGTGGGGCCCTGGCTCCTAATTCCCAAAGCATATTCTTCCATCTGTTTATACCTTAGTTTCTTTTTCCAAAGTTCTTCGTGTAGGATGTGTTAGAAATTTAGAGGAGCTAAGAATTCATCTAAGTTATTATTTAAATCTATATGAAAACAAGAAGATGGCTATAAACGCTGTTCCCCTAGAAAATGGCCCAAACAGATTTCGGAAAGCCCAGAAACTTCCAGGTATCCTATCAAATCCATCGGACCACCTGAAACACGAGTCAAGTTCAAGATACAAGGCTGGACGGCGCTTGGAGCAACCTGGTCTAGTGGAAGGTGTCCCTGCCCATGGCACGGGGTGTACGAGAAGGGCCTTTCCAACCCGAACCATTCCAGGACCCCATGTGCAGGTTTAGATGGGATATGAGGAAGGAATTGTTCCTTGGGAGGGTGGGCAGACCCTAGCACAGGGTGCCCAGAGCAGCTGTGCCTGCCCCCGGATCCCTGAAGTGTCCAAGGCCAGGCGGACGCGGCTTGGAGGAGCCTGGGACAGTGGAAGGTGCCCTATGGCAGGGGATGGCAGCCTGTAAGATCCCTTCCAACACGAGCCACTCCACCATTCCCCTCACTGCTGGCATT
>VXAX01002160.1:114060-127403 GCA_013399835.1 Leptocoma aspasia | reverse complement strand
ATAATATGTAGTATATCGTATATTATAATATCTATGGTAATGTATAATACACAATAACAATACATCATGCATAATACATGCAATAACATGCAATACACGCTTAATATTAAAATAACACGTATTGTATATTAACATTAATATATTGATGTAATTTTGTCAGCATACCGCTATTATAATATTGATATATTATAATATATATATATAGTATCTGATTATACCCAGAAGGCATTATATCAAGAGATAGATATAAACATAATATATAAAAAACATATTAAACAAGCACAGATTTTACATTCCTTCAAAACACAATTTCATTGCTCACAGTTTCTATCTCTAAGTCATCAGAACATTTTGGAACCTGTTATAAAATAAACTTCATGTTCAGCAAGGATGTTATTTCCAATATTTGCTCTGCCTGCTCCAAGAAGCTTGAAATAATTGCTTTAAAAATTAATTTAATTACATTTGTTCAGTTCTTGAATGCTTATTGCTCGTAAATTGAAGACTCGAGACCAACTGGTTTGGAAAACACCATAGTTTAATTTCTTCACAGACACGAAAAATTTTTGGTTGCATGGATTGTTGTTCACTGCATTTCCCTGCAGTCCCACATTCCCTGTGCTCACTTTTTGGGAGGTTTTTGAGGAAACCCCTCCTGCAGTGACTCTGAGGGGGATTGGAGCAGCTCTCCCCCCTTCTCGGGATATGAATAATCACCATAAATTACACCCTAAGAACCGAACGCATTCTCCTCTCAAAGCCTTTTAGGGATGAATCAAACGGCACCAAGCGACACCTAATTAAAAGGACATTCCCAGGAAAAGCCTGGATGCCCCGTCACACGCTCCGAGGCGTCACACGCACATTTTATGGACAAAACACAAATGATTCCCGCTCGGATCCCTGACGTGCCTTTGCCAGATGGCACCGGCAGCTTTATGGGAGGGGATTTGCTCACGGAAATGGACTGCCTGCCTCTGAGGGCTGGGATCTGCAGCTCCAAGGGGAGCCAGAGCATCTGCCTTTTGTTGCTTTTGAAAGGGCTCTGCCCGTCCACGCTGCCGATGTACGCTCAGAATTCCATCATTTTCCAAAGGCCTGAAAGGTTTGCGGTGGCACTTTGCATTAAACACATGCCAAACACAGGACAAGGGGAATGGCTTCCCACGGCCAGGTGGGATATTGGGATGGAATTCCTGGCTTTGAGGGTGGGCAGGCTCTGGCACAGGGTGCCCAGGGAAGCTGTGGCTGCCCCTGAATCCCTGGAATGTCCAAGGCCAGGCTGGAGTAACCTGGGATAGTGGAAGGTGTCCCTGCACATGGCAGGGGATAGAACCAGATGGTCTGTGAGCTCCTTTCCAACCCAAACCATTCCATTCTCTGATGAAAACAGATTGGAAGCATTTCATACAGACAGGGAGATCGATCACCACGTGAACACAATCAGCAGAGTTGTGCATTCTGTGTAGCAGGAAGCAGGAATTGCAGCCTGCAGGAAGCTCTGCTCTGGAGTGGCACACTCCATGCTGTTTGCATTAAAACGGCCCCACAATCAGCCACGTGGGGCAAAAGTCCAAAAGACAACGTTGTTCATGAGTATAATTCACAGTTTTCAGCCACTTGCGGCCTCAAGACAACATTACCATTCCTAACGTTAAAAAAGGGTGTTTAAAACATTTAAACTAAAAGGAAGCCTTTACACCAAGGGAAGATCCTAGTGCTGCACCCACACAAGAGTTGCTGGTCATGTGAAGAGCCAGGACAGCACAGAAGTCACCTGTTTTTAGGCCTAATTTGAAAAGCAGCTCGTGACTTGGCATATTGGAATTGATAAGTTTTCCCCAGTGGGCAGGCCTTGCAGGGATCCCACCCACACTGGATCAGGACAGAGATCACACTGCAGCCCAGGGGAGGATGGATGCCAAGGTCTGCACCCATCAGGCACCAGCAGGCAGCGAAGGAGTGATTAAAAAACACACAGAGATCCTCCAGGAGCTGCCTCCAAAAAGCTGGGCTGGCTTCTCCTGTCCTCCTGCGTGACAGACACATGTGTTCTCCTCTCCCACCGGAGCAAACCAGCATTTCCACTGGCCAGAGGAGCAGATTCCCAGTGCTATTTCTGGCTGGGACACGCAGCACTCCGTGGCCCATGGATATCCCACCTAAGGAGCTGCTCCCGAGCTGCTGCCCAAAAGAGGCCCGGAGAGCCTTTGGACACGCTACACTCCTCTGCTATTCCCAAGCTTTGCCAGCAGCTGTCAGCTGCCTGCTTAATAAGCAGGAATAGGAAATGCAGCAAGTTCACAGCAAGGGAAAAAAGTATTCAACCGGGTCCTTGCCCCATTCCAAAACCACGGTTTTCCTAATTTTTGACTTCATAAATCTGGTTTGTGAGGTTTTCAGTTATTTCACTGTCAGCATAAGCAAAATATGGATGAGGAGGGTGTTGCTTGGAGGTTTTTTTGATGTGAATCTTCCCTTAGGCTGGACTCGATGATCTTGGATGTCTTTTCCAACTTTAATGGTTCTGTGACTCTAGGCCACAGGAAATACAGGGATTGCTTCCAAATAAAGTCAAGTATGGCCATGACTTCTGAGTGCGAAAAAATTCACATACATCACAGAGAAATGTAGCAACTTCTCAGCTTGCATCCACACATGGATCCCTTCTGAGAGCTCCCAGAATTAACCAGCACCGCCCAGCTGGACAGCAGGAAGGAGCAGGAGAAGGCAGAGCTCACGAGGAGATCCACGATCTGCAACGCACATCTTTATCCTCCCACATATCCTGCTCATTTCAGCACATCACTAGTTGTTTTTTTTTTTTTTAATATGGCAGAAAACGCAGCAGTTTCATTATGAGGAGGGCTGTAAACATGTGAATAACAGCAATATTTCTCTACCCTAAGTACGTGCAGTGAAAAACGCCCTCCCACAGCATTGCTCTGTGCTTTAAAATGTGCACAGACAAGCAAAGCAAATCATGCAGACACAGAACTTGGCTTGTAAATTAAGGCAGACTAATTGAGCTCTGCCTGAACTTTCTTCCCCTGAATCCTAAACAACCTGCCGAGCAAGTGTTCTTCCTCGGAGCAGTCAAGGTAAGAGGTATTTTTAGTTTGGAAAAGCAGCGCTGGAGTTGTGCAAAGCAGAAGGTCGGGTACACCAAACACTCCTTCTGTCGCTGCTATTTCTGTGAGCTGGGCTGATTCCTGTGAGCTGTGCTCCAGCCACCCCTTCCCTGGCTCCCAGAGCTGCGGAATGGTGGTGCCAGGAGGGGCTGGGGGATGGAACCATGGAATCACGGCATGGGTTGGGTTGGAAGGACCTAAAAGCTCATTCCATTCCAACCCCTGCCGTGGGCAAGGACACCTTCCAGCAGACCACAATGCTCCAACCTGGCCTCGAACACTTCCAGGGATGGGCACACAGGAGCCTCCTTGGCTGCAGTGATCAAACACCTCCTTTGGAAACTGCCCTGGAGGAGAGAGGCTTTGCCCTCCTAATCTGAAAAGATGAAGAAGAGGACAAAATTATGTGTCCCCTCTTAAGAAGCTCAGGAGAGCTCAGGCACCCTGGGATCACAGTGCTGTGGGACCAAGGGGAGCCTCCACATCCCAGCACCCATCACAGCTGGGCTCAGCTCCTGGTGGGCACTGAGCCCTCCTGCCCGAGCCCCTCCGGCTGCCACCTCCAGCACCCACAGCAGCTCTTCCCAGGGTCATTACTGGGGAAATTAGGGGTGAAAAATTTGGAGGTGTCTCCGTGAAACAGCCAAGGACCAAGAGCAGCAGCGCTGAGAGGACTGGGACATGGCCAGGTGGAACCCGCTGGGCAGGCTGGTAACTGTCTGAGCCGAAATCTGCTCCTCCCTGCCAGCCCAGACTGCCTCTGCTTCCAGGGGCAGCTCCCGCTGGCACGGCTTTGTGCCCGCTGCCACCTCCCACGCTGGCACCGCCACACGGCCACGGGAACGCACCGGCGGCTGCAGCAGGGCCCGCTCCGCCTGGCAGAAGCCCAGATGCCGTGTTGTCCCCCTGTGCCACTTCATTTCGGGCTGGCTGTGCCGGTGTCGCAGCGCTGTGGGCAGCAGGAAGGGGAACACGTTAAACCGCGGAGCGCGGGGCAGCCCCCGGTGTTCGGTGCTCGGTGATGGGAGTTGTGCTTCCCCCGCTCCTTCCTTCCCCACTGCCCGTGCTGGGGCAGCTCAGCCTCCTGCTGAGCCTGACCCACACCACAGGCCTTGGTGCCGAGGGGATCGGGTCCCTGAGAGGGATACGGGGGTGCCAGCGGTGACGGGGACTCTCTGGCACAGGGAATGTGCACAGGAGCTCCAGTACCTGCGACAGCCATCTCGCAGCAGGCTGACTCACTGCCCCGGATGCTGAACAGCCAGCCAGCCAAAATCTGGACTGGCACTGTCCCTGGGGCACTGACAACCTCTGGGGTACAAGTGTCAACGTGCCCCACGGTGACGCTGCCACCAAGACTGTCCAGGAGACCCTCACCCAGTCACGGTCTCCCCGGGGAAGCGATGGTAGGGATGGAGCTGTGCTCAGCACTGCTGCCTCCAAGCCCTGCCAGCACCGAGCCCGGCTCGTTGTCTCCGCGCTGAAAACCAGCCCGTCCTGTTTGTGCAGCCGGCCGCGGGGTGTGGTGGGCGGCCAAGGGAGCTGGGCCGGGCTGCTGAGCCGGCAGCTCCGCTGGATCCGCGGGAATCGCTGCGAGCTGGAGCAGGCGAGAGCGCCCTGATTCACCCCACATCCACCTGCCCGGCACGGAGGGGCAGTGCCCACCTTCATCATCCTCATCCTGCCTGTTCACCTTCATCACCCTCACCCTTCCTGCGCACCCTCACCATCCTCGTCCTGCCCGCTCACCCTCACCGTGCTCAGCCTGCCTCTCCAGCGGCTGCGTGGAGCACGGAGTTCATCTGCCACACAAATAAAAAAGGCCTTTTATGGAGCACAACGCAGGGCAGGAACGAGTGTAGGTTTATTTTGGGGCACGGCCAAGGCAGGGCTGAGTTAAGGAAGACACGGTTTCCCACCTGGCAGCTGCAGGAGAGTGAGGAGCAGGAGCTTGGCCGAGCTCTTTGCTGCACCAGCTGAACCCTGAGCCTCGTGGCACTGGGATAACCCTCCTGGAGCAGGGATCAGTGCAGCCCACCCCAGGCCCTCTGGCACCCAAACCCTTCTCACACGAGGGACCTGTCCCAAACACCATCCAGCCCCGGTGCTTGGTTTTTCTTGTCCCTGCAGCTGCATTTGACACAAACCCGACCTGAGCCAAGCTCTCCGTGCCAGCAGCCCAGCCTGGGAACACCCAGCCACTGCTGTTTGCTCATGGGGCAGGGCCCACAGCTCTCCTCGTCCCGCCTGATCCTCCTGCCTGTTTGGGTTCTGGGAGGAGCCAGCCCTGCGGGACCCCTGGGGAAGAGGGGACATACCCCTGAGGGGCGTGCAGCACACGGAGTGACCCCGCCAGCGGCTCCACAGCACTCAGCCGAGCATCCCTTTCTCTGCTGTGCTTGACTGAAACAGGCTCGGTGCAAACTCCAGGATCTCGGCGGGATTCTGGGCACAGCAGGACGTGCAGGAGCAGCAGCTCCCGTGCAGAAACCTCGCTCGTTCGGGGCGCGGGGGTGACACCGCCTCCGCCGCGTTCGGGCTGTGAGCCGGAGCCACCCCTGCCGGTGCCGGCAGTCACGGACCAGGTTGGTATTCCCAGGCTGGCGTTCCCAGGCTGGCATTCCCAGGCTGGCATTCCCAGGAGGTGAGCAGGGCACCGGCTGAGCCCATGTGCTGCTCCCGGGAGCTCTCGGAGCACGCGTGCCCGGCCGGCAGCGGCTGGCCTGGGCAGGGCAGTGCAGGAACCGGCGGATCAAACAGGCCGAAAGGAGGTCACGGAGCTGCCCCTGCTGCTGCTCGGCGAGGCACCCACTCATTAGGGTGATTACAGGCACTCAGCTCTGCTAACGAGCGGCGTGGGCCGCCCGGCACGCACGTCTCGAACAAGCCCCGGGGCTGTCGGTGCACGTTCGGCTCGTGTGGCAGCTCGTGTGGCAGCTCGGGACGTGTCCCCACTGCTCCAGCCCGGCCCTGTCCCCTGCCCTCCACAGGGGATCCCAAATCCCGGTATGTGCACCCCGGGCAGGCTCTCTGTGCATCCTTGGGGTGCAGAGCGGGGCCGGGGCGCTCCCTCAGCCCGGAGCTGAGGAACGGGAATATTGAGGTGCAGAGAGCGCCCTTTGCCACGGATGCTGCGGGGGGGATGGATGGAGGGGCTGGACCTCGGGGCAGCGCACAGGAGGCTGAGCATCCGGGGCTGGCTCTCCAGCACACACGGTCCCTAAGGCACCGGCCTCGAAATGCCCGAGGAGGAGGTGCAAAGGCTCGGGATGCGTTTGGGAGCGCTCCAGCCCAGGAAGTGAACCTTGGCCCGGATCCCAGCCGGATCCCCTCTGGATCCCAGCATCCCGCCCGGCCCCTGGGCTGCAGGCACAGCAGACAAATGAAAGATGCTCAGCCTGCAGCCCGGGACCTGCAGCAAGACCCCCAACCCCTCCCCGTGCTGAGCATTCAACCCTGAGTGCTTCAGCCTCTGCCCTGTGTCGCTCGTGGACTGTCGCAGGGCTGGTGTCCCACAGGGTCCCCGCAGCTGCTCCCTTGATAAGGACACGAACGAGCAGGGAGCTGCAGGGCTGGCAGCTCTGATAAGGCACCACAGGGAGTGCAGTCCCCAGGCTGGTGGCATGATGGGCATTGTCCCCAGGCCGGTGGCACTGCAGGCATCCCACCCTGTCCATGGCACAAGTTCGTGCTCAAGGTCATTGGATCACAGAATGGTTTGGGCTGGAAGAGGCCTTAAAGACCATCTCGTTCCAACTAATCCTAATTCTAATTAGAAAATTACACAGATTGGGAAAAAAAGTGTGTATTTTCTCATGAAAAATGAGTCACCCTTTTTACAGGTTCATGTTAAAGGACTGGCCTGACAGGTGTTGCTTCAGAAAGTGGGGGCAGGTCCTCACCCCCCCGTGGCAGGTGGAAAGCAGTGTCCCCACATCCCAGTGACACGGTGACATCCAGGGATGCTGGGAGCCTCCAGCCCTGCTCCTGACCCACGGGACATTGCTGCTCCATGAGGCCAGGCAGGAAGCAGCTCCCTGCAGGTGTCCTGGGGCACGTGCTGCTGCATTTTTCTGCTTGTTTCATCACCTCGAATTCCTCCTAAAGAGCTTCTGGGCTTGGGGCACAAACCCCGCATTCCCCAGGGCTCCCCCGCTCTCTGCACCGCTGGGCAGGTTTGGTGTGGAGGTGCCACCAGGATGGGATGTCCTGAGCTCCATCCCACCCGGCTCCCACTGCTCCTGCCGCCGTCTCCGTTCTCCATGGGATGGATCTCACCCTTTTTTCCCTCTGGTTTTGCAGCCCAAGTGGTTCCCTGGGATGTGGGTGGCCCCCAGCCCGCAGCCCCACAGCGGAGCAGGGATCAGCACAAACAGACCCCAATCCCACCAGGGCTCTCCATGTCAGGATTAAAGGCTGGGCTCACCGTTCTCTTTTTCCTTACTGCAAAACTACATTTAAAATGAAAAAAAAAAAAAAAAAAAAAAAAACTATCACTAAGTNAAAAAAAAAACCCAAACAAAAAACCAAACGCGTGTTTCCTGCCGCGCGAGAGCCGCCGTGTCCCGCGGAGCTCCCGGGTGCGGCCGCCAGAGGGCACCGGAGCGACAGCGGCAGCGTCCCCGTCCCTGTGCCTGTCCCTGTCCCCATCCCTGTGCCTGTCCCTGTCCCCGTCCCCGTCCCTGTCCCTGTCCCTGTCCCTCTCCCCGCCCCTGTCCCTGCTGGGTCCCCCACTCTGCATGTCAGCAGCTTTTGCCTGCAAGTGCCTTTCTGCATGCTGGGCCAGCAGTCCCCAGCCCATTGTTCCTCATCAGNAGGCCCTGGAAGGGCTCTGAGCTCTCCCTGGATCCTTCTCCTCTCCAGGTGAGCACCCCCAGCTCTCCCAGCCTGGCTCCAGAGGGGCTCCAGCCCTGCAGCAGCTCCAGGATCTCCTCTGGGCTCTCTCCAGCAGCTCCAGGTCCTGCTGATGTTCCCCAGGACTGGAGCAGCTCTGAAATAGGGTCTCATAAGCATTATATACATTTTATATTATTTATTTTAATTTATGTTTTAAAATGTGCTCTCAAATAAACACCTCGGTTTCATTATCTCTGCTGCAATGACCATCAAACTCTAGGCTTCATTCCAAGCTCCTTCCTCTTTGCTTTCCAAACACTCTTCCCACTCCATGCATTTATAGGAGACAAAATAAATTCAGAATAACGATTTATTGATCATTAATCAGCCCCCTGAGCTCCCTGCTGCCCACAGGAACGCCAGTGAAGGTAACTGTGGCTGGAGGCTGAGCCAGCCCAGCTCCCTGACCCCACGTGCATGACTGGGGGCTGGTTTGGGGAGGGTCCAGCCCCCCCTCTGCTCACACCGGAGCTCTCCTGCATGCACAGGGAAAGCAAAGCACCCGGGAAACAGCGAACTTCCCGTGGGAGGCAGGATGGGGGCTACTGCCCGCCTCCAGCAGGGCACAAGGAGATGATTCCTTGTGGTGTAGGACAGTGTTCCCTCACGGGAGCGCCACCCGTGCGCCGGTTTATGGCCCCACGCTGCCATTAAACGGACAAAGTTTGGCTTTGTTTTACTGCAGCTCTCTCTGTCCCCATCCCGGACTTCGCCCGGCCGGATGGTTCCCACCAGCAGCCGGGGCTGCCACGCCTGCCCGGCGTGCACGGGCTGGGAAAAACGCCTGTGCCTGCAGGCAGGGGGGATGGAGGGATGCGTGCAGGGCCAGGGCGGGCAGGCAGAGGGAATGTCCTGCCAGGAGCAGCACAGGTTCCTGCTGCCCTGGACTCACAGGCACAGCTGCTGGGAGCTGAGCAGGGACCTGCTGGGGCAGCACCTCCTGGGCTGGGGAAGGAAAAGGTATTCCAGCAGCTACTCAGGGTGGGGGACATGGGTGAGCCATAAAATCACAGAATCCTGGAATGGTTTGGGCTGGAAGGGACCTTAGACCTCATCCAGCAGGGACACCTTCCACTGTTCCAGGCTGCTCCAGGTCCTGTCCAAGCCAGCTTTGAGCACTTCCAGGAATGGAGCAGCCACAGCTGCCAGGGTCTCACCACCCTCACAGCCAAGAATTTCCTCCTAATCTCTAATCTCCATCTCCCCTCCTTCAGTTTAAAGCCACCAAAGCATTCCCAGGCTCCCACTTGTGTCCCCTGTTTGCAGAGTTCCTGCTGCCGAGCCCCGGAGTGCTGCAGCCAGGGAGACCCAGCTCCCCCCCAGCACCACGGAGGGCTGCAGGAATGTGCTGAGTGCAGGCAAACCGGGTGGGATAAACACATCCCAGACCCCCCAGTCCCCCAAACCCTGCCCTCCCACCCTTGGGAGAGGCAGCTCCCAGCCAGGAGCCTGCAAAGGAGCTTGGGCCAGGCTGGGGGACTGTGCCAGGGAGGTGCCACCGCCGCTCCGTGTCACCGAGCCGGGCTCTCCGCTGCACTCCCGTGACCCGGGAGGCTGAGAAAGCTGCTGGCACCGTGCCCAGCTCCAGAGCCAAACCCAGCCGGGTCCAGGCTGCTCCGGGCCTGGCCGAAGCCAAACCCTGAACAGCAGCAGCTGAACCCCGCTTTTGGCTCCACCAGGGATGGAGGGACTCCAAGGAAAACCGGGGGAAAATGTCTTTGTGCTCTCGTGCTGCCGGTGCTGGAGGGGACATGGCACTGACCGTGCCAGGGCAGCCGGATCCCGGGGCAATCCCAGGCTCCTGCCCTGCTCCACGGGGAGGCAAAGCCAAAGGTTCCTGGGTGCCAGGGCCCGGGGGAGCTGCTCCTGCCCCTCTCTGGGAAGGTGGATGTGCCTGGACAGCAGCGGGCGGGGACACGGGGTCAGCTCGGTGACACGGAACTGGTGGCACCGGGAAAACAGCGGCTGTCGGAGCAGGGGCCGCCCCTGGAATGTGCAAGCTGGCGTTTGCTCTGCGCTCGCTGCCCTCGGTAGCCAGCAGGTCCAGAGGGGACTGGGAACGCTCGGTGGCCCTGGCACAGCAGCGTGGGGTGCCCAGGGCACGGCCGGGGTGTCCCAGCAAACGGGCACACAGGGATTTTCCGTGGCAGCGGGATGGCCGAGGGGCCAGCGGGGCTGGACGAAGGGCCAAGGCGGGGAAACGAGGGAGCAGGGACACCCGAACGAGGGACAGCCAGGGGGAACGGGAGCAGCAGCCCCTGGCACTGCTCCGGGGGCTCGGGGGCCGGGACCACCCGGAGGCAGCCCCGGGAAGGGCCCTGGCCCGCTGCCGGTGGCTCCGGCGGGGATGGGGCTTTGTCACCTCTCGCTGACACTGTTTGATGGTTGGTCTCTTTCCCAAAAACTGAAATTAAACAACTTGATGCTATTACGTGCAGGAAGCGCCTCTCCAGCTGGCCCAGACGTCCTCCCCCATCGAGGGCTCCCGCGGGCATCTCCCACATCCCTGGGGGTTAACCCATTGCTCTCCAAGCCGCCTCTGAGCACGGGCAGCCCAGCCCCACAGCACACAGAGCATTTGGGGTGAGGTGGGGGAAGACTGAGCCCCCTGGCCAGGCCTGAGCCCCCATCGGAGCCCGACACAGCTCCTGACCCCCGGCTCTGTGATGCCAAACACGGAGTGGAGGGCAGGCCCAGCCTAGAGAACGATGAAAGTCAGGATTAAAGGGCAGGGGGGGAGCAGAACACCCCGGCCGCTTTTGGCAGGCGATGAAAGGAAGGTTTAGCAGCAGCTGCCAGCCGGGAGCTGACCGAGGGACAACTGCGGGTCCGGCTCCATCCCGGGCTGCCCAGCCACGGCACATCCCCAGCACGGCCACCCACTGTCCCCGCAGCAGAGCCAGGCACCCAGCATCCCTGCTGCTCCTCCGGGAAACGGGAGAGACGGGAAAACTGCGCCCAGCCGGGAAAGCGCAGGGAAAGCGCCGTTTCAGAGCGCTGCTTTCAGAGCGCTCCGGGAGCTGCCGCCGCCCAGGAGAGAGAGAAAAGAGGCTTCAGCTGCTCCCCAGCTGCCTCCGAGACAGATTTAGCTCCGGGGCCGGCACAGATGGGGCTGCGGGGCCGGAGCCGCGGGCGGAGCCCTCGGCGCGGAGCCGGAGCCCGCAGTTGCTAATAGAGATACAGCAAATTAAGCGAACTTAATTCGGAGGGTCACCACACAATGCTCCCACCTGTTTTGCTGCGGTCCGGCCATCTGCCACCCCTCCACCTGATGCAAAAAGGGCTTTTTTTTTTCCCTTTCTCCCCACGCCGTGGGCTTCTTTAAGTCGTGTCGGGTCTCACCAGGCTGCAGCAGCAGGACGGGGGCAGAGCCGGGCCGGGGGGCACCTGCAGAACAAACCCCTGGGGGTTTCCTCCCGGAGCCAGCACAGCCGGGGGCTACGGAAATCACCCTCTTTATTCTGCTGCAGAAACGCTTTCATGTACCCCTGAAGTGTTCCAGGCTGGACAGGACTTGGAGCAGCCTGGGACGGTGGGAGGTGTCCCTGGCGTGGCAAGGGGTGGAACAAACCCATCGCTGAGGTCCCTTCCAGCCCAGACCACTCCAGGGCTCGGTGATTCTGTGATATCTCGTTTCCCAAATGGCCAATTCCGTGGTTCTGCAGGAGGTGTGTGGAGCTGGCATCACCCTGCACGTTGTGCTCGGGCAAACAGCGCTGTGGAAAACGGCTCCTGGCGTTCAGGAGCTGGAGGAAAACACTGACACAAGCAAAACTTTAAAGCACACGCTGCCAAAATCTCCGTGAGGGACCACCAAGGGTCCCGAGTGCAGCCCTGCTCCCTGGAGCTGCTGGGAATGTGCCAGCCCACAGACAGGTTGGGAAAGGGCTCTGGCACGGGCTGTGGGAGGATGGAGGGGTTTGGGTGCAGCAGCTGAGAAAGCTTTGACACAGCAGGCATCAGGGAAATCCCTCCTGGAGGTCTGCAGGGCTGACACGGGACATCTGGAGCGGGAGCAGCTTCCCGGAGAAGCACCAAGTTCCTGGAAACCTGCAGAGGGAGAGATCACAGAGCCACAGACTGGTCACCCAGTGCCACCCCTGCCATGGCAGGGACACTTTCCACTGTCCCAGGCTGCTCCAAGCCCCATCCAGCCTGGCCTTGGGCACTGCCAGGGATCCAGGGACAGCCACGTTGTTCCTGTGGCAAACATTGTCCCCGTGTCTGAAGGCTGTTGGGGCTCTGTCCTGAGCGCAGGCAGCTCCCTGCAAGGAGCACTGCAGGAGTGCAATCCCTGTGGAGGCAGGGAAGGCAGAGAACAGCATCCATCGAGGGAGGGCATTCTGCCCCGCTCAGGTGAGGCCCCACCTGCAGAGCTGCCCCAGCCCTGGGGAACATCAGCAGGACCTGGAGCTGCTGGAGAGAGCCCAGAGGAGATCCTGGAGCTGCTGCAGGGCTGGAGCCCCTCTGGAGCCAGGCTGGGAGAGCTGGGGGTGCTCACCTGGAGAGGAGAAGGATCCAGGGAGAGCTCAGAGCCCTTCCAGGGCCTGAAGGGGCTCCAGGAGNGGGAGGGGCTGGGATGGAATTCCCAGAGCAGCTGTGGCTGCCCCTGGATCCCTGGCAGTGCCCAAGGCCAGGCTGGATGGGTTGGAGCAGGCTGCTCCATGGCAGTGTCCCTGTCCCTGTCCCGTTCCCGTTCCGGCCGCTCCGAGCGGGGCCAGGCCCGGCCTGGGACGGGCAACTCCTGGGCGTGGTCTCATTTGCATGAGCCAATGGAAGCGTGGTATGCAAATGAGGGCGGCGCGGGTTGGCCGGGGCGGGCGGGGCAGCGCGCGCGGGGCGCCTTTGTCCGGCACGGGCGGCGGGGCCGGAGCGGCCTCGGTCACTGTCCCTCGGTGTCCCTCGGTGCCCGCCGTCCTGCGTGCCCTGTCCCCGTCCCCCTGCCCTCGTGTCCCCGTGATGACTCTGGAGGAGCTNGCCCTCTCCCCCCGTTCCCGTTCCCGTTCCCCCCGGTGCCCGGTGCGCCCGCGGTGACGGCGGTGCCCCGCAGGGACCCCGATAACGTGGTGCTGTGCCTGCTGGCGGCCGAGGAGGAGGAGGCGGGGGACGCGGCGCTGCAGATCCACTTCACGCTGCTGCGGGCCTTCTGCTGCGAGAACGACATCAACATCCTGCGCGTCAGCAACCCGGCGCGCCTGGCGCAGCTGCTGCTGCCCGCCGCCGGCCCCGACCCGCCCGCCGACCTGCACTGCGTGCTCGTCACGGTGACTCTGGAGGAGCTGCCCGGGGAGCGCCGCGCCGCCGGGAGGTGAGGCC
>VXAX01002160.1:95994-112124 GCA_013399835.1 Leptocoma aspasia | reverse complement strand
TGAAATAAAGTGTAAAATCAAACCTTTGGCCCAGGCTTTTATTTCCCCACTCCATGAGTGTGCAGGCACAAGGGCTGAGCAGCAGCTGCTTCCTTGTCCTGGCCGTGGGCAAGGTCCTGTTGTGCAGCTCCAGTGTGGGTTCATTCCTGGCCCCTCCCAAGCAATTAAACGCCGAGGCAGCCGATGTGCTGCAGGAAATGTTGGGAATCTTATTTATTTGTTTATTTATTTATTTATTTATTTATTTTGCTTGAACGCTGCCACAACAGGAGCTAATAAAAATAAAAAAAATCCAGAAGGGGCTTTGCTGCCGAGGCTTGCAGCTCCTCCTTGGCAGGTGGGAATCCTGATTCCTTGAGGAGGAAAAGCTGTCCCGGTGTTTCCTTGCAAAGCCCCGGGATTTGTTTGTCCCCCCGGGGCTGGCAGCTCCCGGTGCCAGCCTCCTCTTTAATGACACACGGATGGCATTTCTTCTCCGTGTGGCAGGAAAATGCACACCTCCCCCTGCTGCTGGCACTGGCCCGGGAGGCTCTGGGGACAGCAGTGACACACACGCTGTCCCTCCCGAGGGCACCCCCGTGTGCCCCAGCAGTGGCACGGGGTCACTCTGTGCCCAGCCCGGCCGGGACCTGTTCTCCCACTCCCTGCAGCACCAGGCCACCTCGTCCTTGTCCCCGTGTCCAGCCCAGGGCTCAGGACAGGTCCCACCCTGTGCCCTGTGGGGACACTGCAGCAGCAGCACCACCAGATTTATTTCCCCAAGCTCAGGTTCAACCCAAGCCCCTCTGGTTTGTCACCCCCAGCCCTGTCCCCACGCCACAAAGTGGGTGCTCCTGGGGGCACGTGGCCCAGCACACAAATTCTCATTTTTCTCCCCAAACCATAGCCATGCACCACGCTGGGGTCTCACCGTGGGTTTCTCCCAGCACCTGTGGATGCAATGGCTCCACTCCTCCTTTTTTAAACAATTCTGCGAGGCCAGAGTCTGCATTTCCCCCAGATTTTACAATCCCTGTTCTTTCTGGGGGCATTGATGGCAAAAAAAAGTGAGGCACGAATGTAACCACTCCAGATTTCACGTGTATATTTTGTTTTAAAAATGGCAAAGTTACCAAAAACCTCTGGATTAAATGCTGTCAGATTTGGGCAGTTGTGCTGTGGATCAGCACCCTGCCACAAGCTTTATTTCAGAGCAGACCCCAAGAACATCCCTGCAGCCACACCAGGGAGCTGGATTTGGGCTGGGAAAATTCCAAAACCAAACCAAAAATTCCAAATTTCTTCCCAGATTCCCGGGAAAACAACAATCAGCAGCACGAGGCTCCTTCCCTGCCCACAGCCCACCTGCAGCTGGGCACCTCTGGGCACAGCTGGACTTCCCTCAGCCCTGCAGCCCCACACTGAGCAATTAACAGAGCTCATTAATTCTGACCAGGTGTGTGACACGCAGACAACAGACACGGTGAAAAGGAATTTTAGTGCAGAGCCACGTTGTTGGTTTTTTCGACTGCCACTAGAAAAATAGTCTGATTACAAAAATAATTTGCAGGCAAGCACAGGGTAAGCAGCAGGTTTCTCTGTCAGGCTGATTTTTGGAGCTCTGCCAAAGAGATTTGTTAAACAAAGTTGAATTTTTTAATCTATATCAAAAGTGGGTCTATAATTTCATACAGAAATGACAAATATGCAACATAAATGACAAGTGGTTCATAAATTCTGCAAATATCCTCCCAGAAATGCAGGGTTATGGCAGATCTGTTCAGCTGCCTGCACAGAAGGACATTTGCAGCCAGCTGAAGCCAGGATTATTTTTGAACCCTTCAAAATTTGCTGTTAATATATAAAGTTTATATATCTACACACACACACAGAGAAAGACTTTTTTACTATGTGTATATATAAAATATATACTAGATGGAAAGGCCCTCAATTATAAATGCATAACCACAAGCTGGAGCTAATTTGGCATTTTTCCTGTTTAAAAATGATTTTTTTTTATAAAAATGAGTCAAGTTGTGACTCCCTGCACAGAAGCCAGCCGGGATTGGATAGGGCAGCATTTCTCCAGCTCTGCCAGGGCACTTCCAGCCTCCCATTCTTTTTCCATTTCTTTGAGGGTGTGTTTTATACTAACACAGGTTTTTTATTCGAGAGGAAAATGCAGCAGAATCCAAGCTGGAAATTCTGCTTTTTCAACTCTTGGAAAGCAAGGAAAGCATCTCTGATTCCCAACTCTATCCTTTAAAAGCCCTGGGAAGAAAGGCCAGCAGGAGGAAGGCTCAGGCACAGCTCCCTGGAGCTCCCCAGCAGCTGCTACAATCATTTTGCAAGGTAGTTTTTGCTAGAAAATGCACTTTAAACGTGCCTGTGCACAAACAGCTGCTGCCAACACAGGCACAAACACCCCCCCCCCCAAAAAAAAATCCATAATTTTATAAAATGTAAACCCAGTGATTCCATCAGGTCTCTACAACTCTGCTTTATCTGCAAAGCTCAGGCAACTTTGGTCGTGTTGGAGTTGGCAAATGCCACCAGGACCCCCCGTGCAGAGACCCTGGAGCCCATTCCCTTGGCCAGGAAAGACAGGGATTCAGTCAGCAAGCTCCTAACAGGGCCAGGGATCAGCAGGAATGCCTTGGGAAGCTCAGGGAATGCTCTGGACAGGGTCAGGGAGCAGCCACGGGGTGCAGGTACCTGGGGGAGTGGTGGTGCTTGGCCCAGCTGGGCTGGCAGGGGCTGGCCAGGAGGAGCTGCCCCTCTCCTATAACAAAATGCAGGTTTTCTTGTCCTTGAAAGGGTTCTCAGAAGCTGGAATTCCCATCAGCAACGGGTCCTTCTTGGCGTGCTCCTCACAGTACAGCATGAGGTCTGCTGAGGCCTTGGACACCTGCAGGACATGGGGGGAAATCAGCAAAAAATGGGGTTTTCCACAAAAATGGGATCAAAATGCTGAGGGCTGTGAGGGAGCCAGGTGGGATGGGAGAGGTGCTGGGAGATGGAGTCATTCCCCAGGGCTCTGCCTGCTGGATTGGTCCACAGAGAATGCAGGACAGGAGGGACACCAGGCAAAGTGTGACAAAGGCTCCACCTGGCTCCTACAGGAAACTGAAAACAAACAGGAGGAGCTCCAAAATCATTCCAGAGGAATTTTCATTTCTCCTGGAGTGACAGGACAAGGGGGAACGGCTTCCCAGTACCAGAGGGCAGGGTTGGGTGGGATACTGGGCCACAAAAAGTGGATTTATTTGGATTTGCTGAGCTTTGAGGGAGGGAAACGCTGAGCTGTGGGTGCACAGAGACACAAACACACACACACACACACTCTGCTGCCTCACTGTCCTGCAGCCAGGAGGGGAAAAACAAGGAAAAGGAGGGGCAAGAAGGCTGTGCTCTCACCTTTATCCTCTCTATGGAGGCTTCTATCCTGAGCTGCTGCACGGTCCTGCGGGCCTGGGCGATGTTGTTGGTGGTGGTGGCTGTTTTGCCAGACATTTTCAGAGGAGCAGGGAAGTTCTGCTTGGAAAGACAGGGGGTTGTTATTCCAGAAGGCAGCACAGCACCCTGAGCTGCTTTTACACAGAGGCATCCACTACACGCTGCAAAAAGGGATTTTAAACAAAATTACTATTATTATTATTGCGTCCAACAGGACCAATCAGCTGAAAAACAACTCTGGAGGGAAAACACGCTCCAGAAAAAAGCGTGGAGATGCTGGGCAGGTTTCTGGGCCTGGCCACTTGATCCCCCCACCTGCAGCTTCCCCTGGGATTCCAGGGATCCCAGAGTGGGCTGGAAAGCCACAGCTTCCCTGGGAGCTGCACCAAGGAAGGGGACAAGCTCCTGAGCCCACCCGAGAGTGAAAGCAAGCAGTGAGCAGGATGGAATCCCAGGATACTGAGGTTGGAAAAGCCCTCAGAGACCACCCAGTCCAACCACTGCCAGCACTGCCCCGTGTCCCCAGGGTGCCACATCCACAGGGATTTTAAACCCCTCCAGGGATGGGGACTCAGCACTGCCCCAGGCAGCCGTGCCAGGCCTGGAAAACCTTTCTGGGGAGAAATAATATCCCTGGCACAGGTTCTCAACCCCTGGCTGGGTTCTCTACCCAGGCAGGCTTAGTCCTAAGTGCCCAAGGCCAGGCTGGACATTGGGAGCAGCCTGGGACAGTGCAAGGTGTCCCTGCCATGGCTGGGGTGGCACTGGGTGGGATTTAAGTTCTCTCCCAACCAAACCAGTCTGGCATTCCAAATTATTCAAATAATAATTTGCAGGAATCAAATAATAATTCTGCAGGAATCCCAAGAGCTTAGGCCAGCCCCGTGTCCCTGTCCTGTGTGCCAGCCCCCAGCAGGACCCTGCTTGTTTTGCACAGCCCCAGGAGGAAGAGGAGCTGTGTCTGAAGGCCTGCAGTGCCCCGAGCCCAGGGCAGCTCCCTGACCTTTCCCTGCAGGACTCAGGTTTCTCTCCCCCAGCCTGGCAGCAGGGCTGCTTTCCAGCTGCTGCTGGCAACAGCATTATCCTGCTCCCAGCCCTTGTTTCCAGGGGACATTCCTTGGAAAAGCTCTGGGCAGAGCAGTTCCCAAGCAGCAGGAAATGCCTGCCCAGCCACGGGAGGAGGGACAGTCACTCCTCATATTTGGTGCCACTAAAAACTTATTTCCTGCAGAAAACAGTAAAAACATCCTCCTGCAGATCCATGGATGCTCCAAGCCTTGTCCAGCCTGGCCTTGGACATCCCAGGGATCCAGGGGCAGCCACAGCTGCTCTGGGAATTCCATCCCAGCCCCTCCCCACCCTCCCAGGGAACAATTCCTAATTCCCAATATCCCATCCATCCCTGCCCTCTGGCACTGGGAGCCATTCCCTGTGTCCTGTCCCTCCATGCCTTGTCCCCAGTCCCTCTCCAGCTCTCCTGGAGCCCCTTTAGATGAAAAATGAATTTTCCCAGTAGGAAACTCCAACAGGCACTGCCAGAGCTGCTGGGCTCCACAGGGACTCTGCCCACGTGCTCCAACCTGTGCAGCTCCAAACCCTCACCTCTGGGATAACAAGGAGCTGTTTCCCCTGGACACAAAAGCACAGACCCACCACAACCTGAGCCCCAACTCCCAGCCCAGCCCTGGCAGTTTTCCCTCACAATATTCAACAACTGCAGTGTGAAAAACCCAAGGCAAAGCAATTTATTCTTACCCGGTAATGAATGCAGCTCTGAGAGGACGGCTCAGGAGCTGCTGATTCCTGTAATTTTAGTACTTTTTTTTTTAAGGTTAAAAAAGTTGCAAAATTAAAAGATAAACCATTATCCTCTCATTTAACTGGGGAAAGGCCACACTCAGCCTTCCCTCCCCCAGCCCCAAACCCCCTTTTGCCACTGGAGCTGTTTGATTCTCTGGATCCCTTCCCACCCTACATGGATTGACCTCCTTAGGAAAGTTCCAGTGCTTATTTTCCCAGCTGCTTAGCTTTGTTAATAAATGAAACGTTTGGAAAAAAACAAAACAAAACAACCCAAACCGTAAGATTTGAAAATTAAATTGCTGTGTTTGCCCATCTCCAAATAAACATGAGCTTTAATAGCCCTCCTAAGATTACTAAATCTCTTCTGCAGGGAGATTTACAACAACTAGGTCAGCTCCCAATAAATCTGTTTTCCTTCCCAGTTCCTAGCAATGGAGCCGAGCTGCTGCAGCCATGGGATTTCTCACAGGGCACCCTGGGCTTCCCAGAACTCCCCAGATTTAAACTGGAGGTGTCAGAATTCTGCACAACTCGGGGGTTCAGAACCCTGGGCAGGGTCTTCTGGGCCAGGAGGATCTCCCAGGAGAAGAAGTTGCTCCCTGAAGAAACGACCCCTCAGTGGGAGAGGGCAGGGCTCTGATTTCTAGGAAAGGATCCCTGGTGCTCAGCAGGCAGCCCTGGGAGCCTCCCTCATTTCAACCCTTCCCCTTTGGGATCTCTCGTGTCCCAGCACTCCCAGGCACAGCTCCTCGTTCTGTGCCAAGTGCACCAAAAATACATTTTCAACAAGTTTTTCCATTCACCACCTAAAACAAAACGTGGCTGGTGATCCAGGCCAGGCTGGACAGGGCTTGGAGCCACCTGGGACAGTGGGAGGTGTCCCTGCCCACGGCAGGGGTGGCACTGGATGGGCTTTGAGGTCCTTTCCAGCCCAAACCATTCCAGGATTTTCTGGCGTGATCTCACGCTGCTCCAGGCAGGAGGGAGTTGCCTGCAGGGAACAGTTGGTGACAACCTCGGTCCCCTGGGTGTGACAAAGCCGAGCAGGGGCTCCCAGGGCCCGGGCTGGTGGTGACAGAGATTCCCAAAGCCCAGAGCAGCTGCAGGCACGGCTGCAGCTCTGCCTTGGCTCTGACTCACAGCCTAAAAGGAGACAAAAGATCAGACCCAGAGCAGCCACCCTGCCATGGCAGGGACACCTCCCGCTGTCCCAGGCTGCCCCAAACCCATCCAACCTGGCCTGGGACGCTGCCAGGGACCCACAGCTGCTCTGGGCTCCCTGTGCCAGCCTCCCCACCCTCCCAGGGAAGGATTTCTTTCTCATTTCCCCATTGAAAACTGCAGGGGAGGATTCCCAGCAGCTGCACTTTGCCAGGGAAAGACAAAACCACAGGAAACTTGCAGTGCACTTCCTGCAGCCACACACCTGCACTTTTTTCTTTCTTGAAACAGCTGCAAACAGGTGGAGCTGCCCCTCTTCCACAGAAAAGCCCCATTTTTCCAGGCCTTGCCCTATTTCTTTCCTCAGGCTTTAGGTAATGAGGTTGCCACGCAGCAGATCCCCAGATCCGCCTGGGCTGGCTGCCAAACTCCAGCTCCAGTGGGATAATTAAACTCTGGACTGTCTTATTTACTCTCTTAGATCCAGGACTTGTGAAGCACCTGCTGAGTGAAAGGTAATTAAATCAGCACTGCTAAAGCAGGCCTGGGAATCTGCTGGAAATCCCAGCAGCTCTGCCTGGAAAACAGCTCCCAGTTTGCTCCAGTTATGCAAAGCCAGCTGATACTGGAGCAGCAAAGCCTGGCTGGCAGCAGGATAAAGCCTCAAAGGTGTCTTGTAACTGTTTCTTTTGAAATAAAGCAGATTTTGTGGTGAACAACTCAAAACTTGGATCAACAGAGCAGGTTGGGCAAAACACAAACCAACACCAGTGACAACAACAGCACCTACAAGTGTAACAGCCCATCAGCCCCTGCTTTTCCAGGGCTGGCAGCAGGGATCTGAAGTTCCAGCTGATCTGCAAATGCAGGTTCCAAAGGCCTGTCCCTTTCCAGAGCCACTGGAGCCCTGCTGTGCAGGATGCAGCAGGGAGGTGGAAAGGCCTCTGTGCCAAAACTGGCCAAGGAAAGGGCAGGAAAAGATGGACACGGGGGGTTCCCAACATTCCCACTGACCCTGCTCCCCCTGGTCTGGGTGCCCTGCACACCCTGCAGCCCCATGGGATGGGAGGCAGCACCCCAGGGTGTCACTGCTGCTGCAGGGAATAGATGCTGGAGCAGCTCCAGCCTGGAAATGTCTGGATGCTGCTGCTTGATAAACCAGAAACAATCACCACCATGGGAATGATCCCACTTTTCCTATTTAAAAAAAAAAAAAAAAAAAAAAGGGGAGAAGAGGGGAACAAGCAGCTGGACAAGTTCAGAGCTGCTGCTCTCAGCTCATTCCCAGCCCTGAGCTCGAGTTAAAGGTTTCAGTAATTCTACCACAAGTGCTGCAGGTTTCCACGTGACACCATTCCCAGTCCTGCAAATTCCCTGGTGTCTGCTGGGAGGGTTTGAAGCTGGATCTGGTTTGTCACCACCACTAACACAGGCTCTGATTGCTGCTTCACAGCCCTGCCTGCAAAACCATCCCACTCCCTCCTCCCTGGCATCCCTTCACCCTGCTGCCTTCAGCTGGGACCCTGCAAACAATTTGGGAACAACACCAGCAAACTCCAAATCCCAAATCCAGCTACATCATGTGAGTAGCAACTCACATTCCCCAGAGCTCACAGGAACGAAAAAGAATAAAACTTTGCTTCTGAAAATGCAGGGATTTGTCAGGCAGGAAGGTGTTGGCAGGAGGAAGAGGGGATGCACGGAGTGGCACCAAGCTGAGGTAAATCCTTATGGAGAACAGGGACAAAGAGGCCCCTGGAGGGGTGGCACGTGCAGGGGGTGATGCCAGAGGCTGGGCTGACCCACGGGCCCCACTGGCAGGTGCAGGGCAGGTGTGGGGTGGGGTTTCCATGGGTGCTGGGGGTGCTCTGCTTCCCCAGGAGCTCTGCGGGAGCGCCGGGGCCGGCGGCTGGTTGGGACTTGAATGCTGCAGGTTGGTTTTCCTACAGGGCACCCTTGGGAGCTCAGAGGTTTGTCATGACTTGCAGAACCTGAAAATGCTCCCAGTCCAAGCCAGGAGGCCACTGCTGGCATTAAAGGTGGGGGCAGGAATAAACAACTCAGCTCTGAGCAGGCATTGGAGCACAACTGGCTACAGCAACAGGTAAAACAATTCCACACAGGCATCCCAAAGTCTCTGGAATTGGGACATTCCCTAGTTTTGATTTCTGAGTTTTTAGGCCTCCAATGGAAGAATCTGTTGGAGGAATCTCAGTGTGCCTGGCTCTATTTCCAGCCAAAGTGCTGCAGAGGATTTGGAGGCGCAGTGGGAGCTGAGGTGTCCCCCCAGATCCTGCACAGCACAGCAGCACCTGGAACAAGGTGACACCCAGGAAGGGTGGGAGAGGCACAGAGTCCCTGACAGCAGCAGCAGGTGGGAGAAGGGAGCATCCAAGGGATGCCTCTGCCCACCTGAAACCCGAACTGCCCTCGGGGCTGCTGCTTCTCCCCCAGCACTGACGGCCAGGGGCTGAAGGAGGTGCCTTGCCCTGGCAGGCCCAAGGATTTTGGAAAGAACTTGGCAAGCCTGGATGCTTATTCAGAGTGGAAAAAGAGGGGAAGGGCTGGCGTGGAGGGGGAGCAGCCCTGAGCTGTCCCCAGAGCACCTCTGGCAAGGCTGGGCTCCCATCCCCACCCCCAAAGCAAACACTGCTGGCTCCTGCAGCAGCAGGGACCCGATGTCCCAGCTGGGCTNGAAAAGAAGGAAAAGAAGGAAAAGAAGGAAAAGAAGGAAAAGAAGGAAAAGAAGGAAAAGAAGGAAAAGAAGGAAAAGAAGGAGATTCCAGCCCAGCAGCCCCAGAGCTGCTCCCTGCCCCAGACATGCAGCCAGCCTGGTTTTTCCAGGCTGGGAGCAGCCCAAGGGAAAGCCCAGGGCTCTGCTGGCCCAGAGTGGGGCCGTGCTGACACCCAGTGGAGGCAGCAGAGCTGGAATCTTTTCCTTCTGCTGTGCTGCCAAAGGGAATGGAAAATGAACATGGGCAGCAGGAAAACCCCGGGGTCCTGTGTGGAAGAGGTTTTACAGCGACTTCTGTGAGCCAGAGAGAAGTCTGATAAGAGGATCCATCTTCACCCCTGAAAGAATTTTCTACCAAGGTTGTTGACGTAGAAACCAAGAAAGAAAGAAGGACAAGTAAGAGAAACCTGCAACTGCCTATTCCAATAATCACTTTGTGAGCAATGAGTAAAGTGTGAACTTATGAGCTTTGTAAGAATGTATAAAAAGCATGCATGCTATAATAAAAACAGTTTGAAGCCTTCTGAAAATGGAGTGTGCTGCTTTGTACTGTCTCTGTCTCAACTACGACAGTCCTGCCCCCAGCCAGCAAACTGAGCTGAGGGTGAAGTAAAACAGGGATTAGAGATGATTCTGGGTCCTTTCTCTTTTGATGGTGCTTTTGTCCCATCCCTAGAAGGGTCCAAGGCCAGGATGGAGCAGCCTGGGACAGTGGAAGGTGTCCCTGCCCATGGCAGGGGTGGCACTGGGTGGGCTTTGAGGTCCCTCCCAACCCCAGCCATTCTGGAATTTCACCATCCTTATTCCCCACACAACGAGCAGAGAGACAAGTGGTGCAGTATTCCACAGATTTCCAGGAGCACCCCAAGCCACTCCTGCGTTTTGCAGACTGCACACAACATCCACAGTGCAAACCTCCCAGGAAAAATGGCAACAGGGATCATCCATGACCTTCCTGCTCTCATCATGGGGAACCAGTGGCCAGGAGAAGGATTTTTCCACACCTATCCCAAACCAAGCTGTGAGTAGCAGCTCTTTGGTTCCTGGCAGGTGAGAAGGGCTGGATTTTTAAACAGGACTGGATTTTTAAACAGGTCTCAGGTGAGATTTACAGTCATAGCAGAAATATTTTATATGCACTAGACAAAGTTTGGGTTTGGTGAAAGAAAACAAGATCCTCCCCCAGAGATCACACTCTGGAAAAGGAAAGCTGAAACCCGTGGCAGCTGCAGGACTTGCAGTGGTTTTGGGGAGAAGGGGGATGCTTTGGGATGCAGCACAGCTAAAGGGATTGGGGGAACTCAGGCAGCTCAGATTTCAAACCCAATTTTCCAGCAGAAAAGGTCCAGCAAGGCCCAGCTCTGCTGCCACCCCCCTCCTGGAGGAGGTGGAATAACCAGGGCTGGATAAGAATTGGGAATTCTGACAGATACACCTGGTTTGCACAGGGTGCCTGTCAGTGCAAACAGAGAATAAAAGCCCCTTAAAGCACAGAACATCCATTTGTGATGCTTCCTCCTTCAGAGAATTTACACTTGAGAGTAGTGAGAGATTCTACACTAGAGATTTCTTTTTTTTTTTAATTATAAATCATGCTGCCGGTGTCTTAATTGGGGATTAAAATCCTTAATGATGTGAAATGAAAGGAAGCAGAAAGTCCCAAGATCTTCAAATGGACTTGGTGTTCTGGGTGTTTAATTAAGGCTGTGCTCCTCCACAGCCTCCACTTCATAAGTTATTCCAGCACCATCCTGCTGATCAAACCTGGGCTGCAGCTCCCTTTGATTTTCAAAGTCAGCCTCCACTGTGGGATTCTGTCAAACCCAATGTACACTTTGGGAGAGGAGCAGTGGAAAAACCTGCTTTTACTTTCCTCTGCATTTCCTCTGACTTCACTTTTTACATCTTCAGCACACACCAAAAGTGACTTTTAGATCAAGGTTCCTTTGAAAAACATCTGAGCAGTGCTATTTTGAAGACATCAGCCTGAAGTCACTGGAAAAGGCAAGGAACTGCAGGGCAGTTTCCCCACAGAAGGTCCCTGTTCCTCCCCACAGGGCTCATTCCCACCGGGAAAAAGGGAAACAACTCCAAAGAGACATTTGCAAAGAGACTTTTCAGCTGCATCAAAAGGAGGCTGGAAAGCAGGAGAGGGCTGTGCTGGAAGCTCCAGCCTGGCAGTCACGGGATGCAGCCTGGCCCCAGGTTCTGTGACCTTCAGCAGATTCTCTGTCTGGCACAGATAAAGGCGAGGACGCTGGTGGGGGATGCTCTGGGAGAGCCCCACGGGGCTCAGCTCCAGCAGCTGGGAAGGTGGGAAGGATTCCACTGTTGCAAGAACATATTATAAGTTTCTCTGTGTGCAAGCCAGAAAAAATTTTTTGCAGAAAAATTTTCCTGTGGGAAAGCATCTTTTACTGTCTTTTTACTCTGTGTAAGTTTCTGTAAACAAAATCTCTAGTTTGTGTTTCAAAGACATTTGAATTGCTCTGCCTGTCTCCTAATAGTGGGAGACAGAGGTTCTCTCTTTAAACCTATGAGGTGAAAGAGTGTTATCTCTCTGATATTGTAAGCATTCTGGCATTCTGGTACAGAGGATGAAGAAGTAAGAATCTGAGCTCTGTACCTGAGCAGATAATAGCCCAAATCCTTCTAAACTATAGAGTCATTTTAATAAATCATATTTAACCTTCTAATATTATTATCAAAAGTTAATAAACAAACCACAACAATATTCCACCACCTCCTTGGCTGCAGGAATTTATCCAAGTGCTTATTTTTAAGGTTGGGGGGGAATAGAGAATAATTTGCATTTTTTGATGGTCGAACAAAATACGTGCAGCACGGCAAAGACAGAAATGATGAAGATTTGCAGGCTGGTCCTTCTAAATAAGGGGAATAAACAAGGAAAAGCTTAATTTCTGTGGGAAAAGCAGGTTTTTCTGCCCCCTAAATTCAACTCAAAAGCAGTCAGGCAGTTAAAAGAATGAGGTGAAAAGTGTCAGCAATCCTGCCAAGGACTTTATATTTGTTCTACTCCAGAATAAAATTAAATCACCAGGGTTTGGGACTTGTCGTGCTGCTTTGTATTTTGCATGACAGAAAAGAACCAGAGTGGACTGGAAACTCACCTACATAGGCAGACTTGCTCCCTGTCCAGCTTGCCTTGATTTTATCGGTGTAATGATCCTGAAACAAAAGTAAAATAAAAATGATAAGGACTTCACAGTGCAAGAAAGCCAAAGCTGAGGGGGGTTGGCACTTGTGGTTTGATGCCAATCACAAAAACAACATTTTGAGATGGGAAAATCCACCTCAAACTTGGAGCAGCCTGGGATAGTGGAAGGTGTCCCTGGGACTGGATGGGATTTAAGGTCCCTTCCAACCCAAACCATTCCAGGATTACTTTGTCCCTGGAGACTCAGAGCTGTCAGCCTGCAGTGATGTGTCCTCACAGCTGGGTTTAAATCACTGCCTGAACAAATCTGAGAGCTCACATTCCCTATGGAGGCCCTACACAGCCAGAAAGAAACCTGGAATTATATCAGCCCTCATATCCTGGAGCCCCTTCAGGCCCTGGAAGGGCTCTGAGCTCTCCCTGGAGCCTTCTCCTCTCCGGGTGAGCACCCCCAGCTCTGTGAGGGTGATGAAAACCATCAGGTGATGGGAATTCTGTGAGAGCTGGAACAGGGAGTGTATTTACAAGTAAAATCACCTTTCCTTTCATTCTCCTGGCTGTGCTGCTGCCAGGAGCCCCGGGGCTGCACAATCCCTGCAGTTCACACACAGCTGTGCAAACAGATGTGTCAGGTTCTAACACCTCCTAATCCAACAGGGACTGGCAATTCCCCTGGTACCCTCCCCTGGAATTCCCAGTGCAGGTTCCCAGTGTGGAGCTGGGATCAGAGGCATTTCCTGGGTTGGCACAGCCAGGGCACGGCCGGATCTGGGACTGCCACTGCCACCCCTTGGGACGAATCCAACCCCCAGCTGCCAAGGGCTGGTGGAGCTCTGGCACCGAGCCCTGGAGCACCTCCATGCCTGGCCAAGGAGCAACCACGGGCCTGGAGAAGCCACAGCCATCCCCTTCCCCCATTCCCAGGGAAGAAGGAGGGAAAAACCCACCAGGAATTCCCCAGGGATGGTCCTGAGCGAGGCAGGCAGCATGGGCAGTATTCCCGTTATGATCACACCCCACTTCCCGTGCTGGAAACGGGATCACACTTTTAATAAGTGCTGCTCAAATCATTGTGTGGAGGAGGAAAATAAATTGTGTTAAGGACAGTCTGCCTTGCCACAGTCCTTGTCCCTGTGCCAGGCTTGTCCTGTCCACATCCAGCAAGGAAACCAAAATAAATAAATGTGACACGTAACCTCCTCCAGGGACGTGTGGCCGCTGCACAAAATCAAAGTTTGAATGGAAAAGCTGCTGCTCTGCTTATCTGTGCAATATCCCAGTCTGCTCACACCCCCTGGAAACCGTCAGGGAAAAACAGAAGAATTTTAAAACTGGCTTATGCATCCTGAGGGGGATGAAAACACAGTCAAAACAACCACGGAGCACAGGGAATGGTTTGGGCTGGGAGAGACCTTCAGGGATCAGCCAGTCCAAGCCCATCTTTAATGCAGCTGAGAAGCAACTCCAGCTCCTGGGGCCCACTTTCCACCCCGGAGCCACACTGATATTCCTGCCTAATCAAAGCTCCTATCAAACCAGTCATAAAAACCCACAAAGCCAGCATTGCTGGCATAGTTTGAGGCTGGTGTAATGCACCCCCTGCAAAAGCCTCCACTCAGAAGCCAGGCCCTGCTCGGGAAGGAATAAATCAGGGAAGGGCACGTGGGCTGAGGAAATTCCACAGCTGGATGGGTCCCAGCCCCTCTGGCCAAGGCTGGCAGCACCAGCTAGGCCCTCCTGCACTGCAGGAGTTCCAGTTCCAGCTGGAGCATCCCTGCTTTGCAGGAGGAATCCCTTGCAGGTTTTACAGCAACATAAACCAGATTCAGCTGGGAAAAGGATGGTCCCTCTCCCACAAAAGTCAGGGACACTTTCTGCTTATCCCAGCTCCAAGCTTAGACCAAAAACCTTGATTATGGGAGGGGGCCTGAAGTTACAAACAGAGCTGAAAATGCAATTTGGCATCTGCTCAAAATTATTCACAGCAACCACAGAATCACAGACTGGTTTGGGTTGGGAGGGAGCTCAAAGTTCACCTCATCCCAACCCCCCTGCCATGGCAGGGACACCTCCCACTGTCCCAGGCTGCTCCAAGTCCCATCCAGCCTGGCCTTGGGCACTGCCAGGGATCCAGGGGCAGCCACAGCTGCTCTGGGCACCCTGTGCCAGGGCCTCACCTCCCTCACAAGGAGAAGTTTATCCCTAGTATCTCATCCAAACCTGCCCTATTTTTCCCTTCCTGTGATAACCACCAGTCCCTGATGTTTCCCTGGTTCAGGCAGCAAGAGCTGGGTCCCAGGAAATCTCCTTGGCATTCTCCTGGAAACTGGGAGGGAGAACTTTCTCTCCTCAGCTTACAGCACCAGGAAACCTTCTGGTGCTCTGGGGGAGGTTGGGCACAAGGAAAACCCTTCTTTAGATGGGAAAACCAGACAAAATGTCCCGTGTGCTCCCACTGGCTGTGCACAGAGCAGCTGAGCACAGCCTGGACCAGGGCAGCAGGCTGGCAATGCAGGCTGGGAATGCAGGCTGCTCCCTTCCCAGCAGGACCAAGATGGGCTTTTCCACCTCCAAACAGCCCAGAGAGCCGGGCTGGAGGAGAAGAGCCCACACCCAGAGCCAGGGCTCGGGGCTGGTGCTGCTCCCAGGAGCAGGGCAGGAAGGGTTGGACCACACATCCCAAAGCAAAGCCTGCCAAAAAGTCACCTGTCCCTGCACAGCAGGTTTGGAAAGGGCTGGGAGAAGGGATGTGGGAGAAGGGAGGACAAAGGGGGTAAACAAAGAGAGAGCAAGGCTGGCTCCTGCCTGAGCTGAGCCCAATGTTTAAACAAGGAGCTGATCCCAGCGGCCACGTCCTGCCGGCCTCGGCTGCTGCAGCACAAATAATCCTCACAACACACTTCTCTCCCTTTCCCTCCTCCCTCTGGAACTCCATCACATGCCAAGACGCTGATACGGACACAGGAAGCTGAATATAAACACATTGCCTGTTTTACCAAATATTCAAAGGAACACAACTAAAAATACTCAGCTGCTGGTGTCCAGGAACATCCCAAAGCTGTGATCCACCCCCAGCCACGCTGTTCCAGGAACCAGGGAGCTGGGATTTGGGGTACACTGAACCCCAGGAGTCAGCTTTCACAGAATCCCAACTGGTTTGAGTTGGAAGGGACCTTAAAGATCTTGTTCTGTCCCCCTGCCATGGCAGGGACACCTCCCACTGTCCCAGGCTGCTCCCAGCCCCAGTGTCCAGCCTGGCCTTGGGCACTGCCAGGGATCCAGGGGCAGCCACAGCTGCTCTGGGAATTCTATTCCAGGGCCTGCCCACCCTCCCAGGGAACAATTCCTGCCCAATATCCCATCCATCCCTGCCCTCTGGCACTGGAAGCCATCCCCTGTGTGCTGTCCCTCCAGCCCTTGGAAATTGCCTCTCTCCATCTTTCCTGGGGCTCCTCCAGGCCCTGCAAGGCCACACTGAGCTTACCCCAAAGCTTCTCCTCTCCAAGTGAACAATCCCAGCTCTCCCAGCCTTTCCTCCCAGCAGAGCTGCTCCATTCCTGGGATCATCCTGGTGCCTCCTCTGGATTCCCTCCAGCAGCTCCACGTCCCTCCTCTCCTGGGGGCCCCAGAGCTGGAGGCAGCTCTGCAGGGGTGTCACCAGCAGATCCAGGAGTGGATCCTCTCCTCCCCAGGGACAGCTGGCTGGAAGGGGTTCAGCAGCTCCACAGTAAGGAATGCCACATCCCCTGGGAATGCTGGATCCCCCAGAGCCATGTGTCTCTCCAGGGATGTACCCCCACCACAGTCCCACCTCCCATG
>VXAX01002160.1:80867-92293 GCA_013399835.1 Leptocoma aspasia | reverse complement strand
CCTCCCAACTCCAACCAGTCTGGGATTCTACAAAATTCCAGGAAGACTGGGGAAGGTGCTGTGCTCATCGCCACCTCTGCCCAGAGTGTGTCCCCATGGAACATCCCTGTCCTGAGAGGACCTGGAAAACCTTTCCTTGCTCTTTTCCGTGGTTGTGCCCAACGCCAGCACAGGCGGGTGGTTGCTGTCCCTGGCACTGCCAGGCTGTCCCGGCTCCAGCCTGTCTCCGCAGCTGCATTTATGGGAGAGGAGATGGGATCACCCGCCTGCCCGGCTCCTCCTGATTGCCATTCCAGCTGGGAACACAGGGATGCACAGGAGGACCTTGTCCTGCGCTGTACCCCAATGAAAAAAAAACCCAAACAAAACCTTCAGGAAGACTGTTAAAAAGAAGGAATTCCTCGTCCGATTCTTAATTAAAAATACAGCAATTCGGTTTTTCCCATGTGTGGCCACCGGGCATGCGGGAAGCGTTGCCCTCTCGTGGGGCTAAAGCAGCAGCCTCCCACCGTTCAGCCCTAACCGAGAGCTTAATTAGCCAGCGTTAATTAACTACCTGTGGCCTCACAGTGCAGCACTCCCAGGCGAGCAGCCCCTGACCCGAGCAGGAGCTCGTCGGGGTTCCCTGGAGCTTGTCAGGGGTTCCCAGGAGCTTTGCTGGGGCTCCTGTCCCATTCCTGCCAGTTTGCCACGGGGCACACACTGGGAGGGCACCCTGGGGCATGAACTGGTTGCACTGGGGCTTGTACTGTGCATACTGGGAACACTGGGACACGCAGTGGACACACTGGTTTGAACTTTGTCTTTTCTCTATTAAACATTTATTTTCCTTTCCACCAGGGGCGGGATAAAGGCTCAGCAAGACAGGATCTCTTGTTTTTCCTTCCTTTTGTTCCCTCCCAGACATTCACGCAGTGGATGTCTCACCTTTGTCTGAAGGCAGGACTGAGTTCTTTGGATCCTGGTGATACAAGCAGATTTTGCTTTCTCCTACAAGCACGAATAGATATGTAAATGTTTATTATTGTTATTGTTATGAGTGTGTGGGATCAGGGCACTCACTCTTAGATATTGGGGAGGAATTGTTCCCTATGAGGGTCTGGCACAGGGTGCCCAGAGCAGCTGTGGCTGCCCCTGGATCCCTGGCAGTGCCCAAGGCCAGGCTGGACACTGGGGCTGGGAGCACCTGGGGCAGTGGGAGGTGTCCCTGCCATGGCAGGAGTGGCACTGGGTGGGCTCTGAGATCCCTTCCAACCCAACCCAGTCTGGAGGTGGGATACTGGGAGGGGCTCGGAGCAGGACTTGGAGCAGAATCCAGGGTGGAATCCTGTCCCCCCACCACCATTTATCTGTGTGAACTCTCGTTATTTCCTGCATAACGAGGTTCAGAGTTCAGCCAAGGGCTGCCTGCAGTGCACAGCCTGGGAGGTTTTGCAGCAGCTCTGCTCTCAGGATGCACTTTGGTCAGAGAAGGCAAAGCCAGATTTCTTCTGCCTGTTTGACAGTGCTGCTCCTTCCCTCCTTGGATGCTCTGTGTCCCTTTCGAGGGAGGTGGGGAATTCACTGAATCAACCTGGGGGGCTTTCCCAGATGGATCATGGAAATCTCTGATGCTGGAGAAAATGAGCCACATCACTCCCAGCCCCAATGATCCTGGCAGGAGCCAGGCAGCAGCAGGCAAAGCAGAAAAGCTCAATTCTTGGACAAAATCATCAAAATTATACCATGTTCCCCCTCAAAACCCAATGAGTTTTCCCCAGAATCTGTGCAGAACAGGAATTTTGATACGGTTTTCCCAAGATCTTTGCAGAATGGGAATTTTGGCTTGGTGGCTTTGCTGAGCTGGTACTTAACTAGAAATGCACAGAAAACCAATCCTGAAATTAGGTGGGAGCAGGCTGTTTAAAGGCTGGTGCGGGGTGGAGGTCATTGTCCTGCCTTTCAGGAAGGGGGTGCTCCTCGAAATCCTGGGGTCATCCCTGAGCATGGAGTCCAGAGCGACAGTCACAGAAAGGGACTTCACAAACAAAGCAGACAGCTGTGCACAGCCAGCAGCCAAGGAAGGCTTTCTCTGGAGCAGAAGAGTAATCAAATTCCGCGTGGGAGCACCGGAGACAGTGCAATGTGATTTCCAGGAGAGCCATCCCTCACTGCTCCTCTCTGCAGGGCCACAGCCTGTGCCTGTCACCATGAGCCTGGCCAGGAGCAGCTCCTGCTCTCCCATCTCCATCTCTGCCACATCAGCAGCTGCCATTCCCTCCCTCCCTCCAGTGTCATCGGAGAAAGAACAGGAGCCCAGGCCCCCCTGGCTTTTCCCACCCTTGTCACAAAGAACCAGCCTCCTGAATATGATCTGAACTCTCTCAATGCTTATTTTCCCTTACTATTTATCTTGTATTCCTTCCACAAGGGAATCCCCTAAATTTTTGTCTCACTTAAATCCCCATTCCTGGGCTGCTGGACCCAGCCTTCCCTAGGAAAGAGTGTCCAAAAAGAAGATGTGTGATAAATGGTCCTGTTTTGGGTGTCCACACTGGACACCCCCAGGAAGAGCCTTGCTAAGGCTGCTTTGAGCAATCATTAATGCACCAAAAATTATTAAACACCAAATATCCTTGTGTTCCACATAACAACACCAGCCACGCTTCAGCATCCTCTTTCTTGGATGTAAAAACTTATTTTTCCACTAAAAATTAGCCAAATGAAGCTATGTCTGGAATTACGCCTCTGGGAATGAGTAATTTCTTACAGTTCATACAAATATTTCCCATTTTTGAGCCATATTCTGGCTCATCTTTCAAGATAATCATAAACCAGCCACTCTCCCCTAGTTCCAGCTTGGCCAGCTGGTAAAGCATCTGACAGCAGAAATGGCTAAAAAAATCTGAGCATGAACATTCCCTTTTTTATTATTTGATTTTATTCCCTTTTATTATTTTATTCCCTTATTTTTTATTTTATTAATTCTCTTCCCTATTTTGGGGCTTTACGTTGTTGAAATGACACATCAGGACTGCCCAGGGGCAGACCTGTGTGCTGCAGCCCAGGTGTGCCCTTCCTGGGGGGCACAAGGAGTACATCCCATTGTTCCCTCAGCTCCACATCAATCCCAGCAGGTCCATATGGACCCGTACAGGGCTGAACGTGGGTGCAGGCTGGGATCTGCTCCATCCCTGCTCGAGGGATGCTCCAAGCAGTCAGGAGGATGTGGGCAGCAGGATGTGGGCAGCCAGCACTGGCAGAAGAAGCCTTTTCATCACTCCCATCCCAGATGAGAGCTTGGTCTTGATCCAAAGACTCCATGTGATGGATGGGTTTTTCCCTCCAAGGAGGGATTTTCACTGCCTGGGTGTGAGCTGCTCATCCTTCACCCACGGGCAGCCTGAGGCAGATAATGGGATGCAGGGGTTGGAGGAAAACATGTAGGAACAAAGGAAAACCGTAACGTAGGAGAGAAGAGTTTTCATATCTCCATCCTTAGATATTTTTAGTGTGAAAGGCACAAATGCATCACTGAGCTATGAAAGGAAAGCTCCCTGCTGCTCTCCATGTCAGAGGCTTCGGAGCAGGGCTCTGCCTGCTTTGAAGGAGGCACCTGTGGGCACCAATATCCAGGTGTAGGAAAACCACGTCCCTTTAGCTGGAGGAGACATCACAGGCAGAGACACCTTCCACTATCCCAGGGTGCTCCAAGCCGTGTCCAGCCTGGCCTTGGACACTTCCAGTGATCCAGGAGCAGCCACAGCTGCTCTGGGCACCCTGTGCCAGGGCCTCCCCACCCTCACAGGGAAGAATTTCCTTCTCAATATCCAATCTAAACCTGCGCTTCTTCAGTTTAAATCCAATCCCCCTTGTGAAAAGCCCTTCTCACAGCAGATCAGCTGCATTTGCCCCCTGCTCAAGGCTTGGAGCAAGTTCTCAACACAGGCTGCCAAGAAGAGATGGGCTCTGGTGGGACCCCACACCTTCCCACCTGGATAAGAGCTAAGGGCAATGGGAAGAGCAGTTGGGATGGCTGGGTTGGAAGACTCTGGTTCTGTGCTAATCCAGGAAAACACAATCATTCATTTCCCTCTAATTTTCAGACTTGCTGGAAGTGTGAACAGCACAAAGAGCAGCAGATGAGAGGGAGGCAGCAGCCCGAGCCAGACCCTGTCCCAGTGCCCAGCTGTGCCAGCGAGGTTCGGCTCCACCACCATGGGACTGGGAACAAACCCAACCGAGCCACAGCAATGCTGGCTTCCCCTCCTTCCTCTGCTCCTCCATCCTTTTTGCATTATTAAATGTACTCCCATCTAATAGGACTTTATGTCATTGTTTTTCCCCAAAGTGGGAAAAAAGGAAACAATTAGGGGTGGCGGGTCTAGCCCGGCAAGCAGCAGCACCATTAAGCAGGAGGCTGCTACGCTGCCGTTGGTCTGGAGCCTCTTCAGCATTTTCATTAGCTCTCCAAAGCTTTTGATGTCCCTTATTTACGACACAGACACTGCAGAGGAGGCAGGCGATGATGAAGACGAGCTTTTACTCTTCTGGAGTGCGCCGGGTACCTCGTGGCTACGGACCCTGCATATAAAGCAATATTGCTTATTATTCTGAGCTGTTTGTTCCATTAATCACGAGCCTGCTTTGCTCTGGGAAGAGGAATTGAAACACAGCAGTATTCTGTCTGCTTGTTTTTAAAATACATGTGTGGGTGGACACTCCAGCTACTGCTCACATTTTTCTCTTGCAAGAAGAGCTGTTCGTGATTCTCCTCCCCAGTGTTTTCTCTTGACACTGATTTTTTTCATCGAACTCGGAGGGAACTGCCTCAAGCCTGTCAATGAGAGTTGTATGGAAACAAGGAGTACTAACTGAGAAATGCTTGAAATTCAGCATCACAGAGAGGAAAAGAATTTCTTCATGGAAAGGTTGGTCAGGCTGGACATTGGAATGGGCTGCCCAGGGCGGTGGTGGAGTCCCCATCCTAGGAAGGGGTAGATGTGACACTCAGTGCTCTGGGCTGGGTGACAAGGGGGGCATTGGGGACAGATTGGACTTCATGGTCTTGGAGGGCATTTCCAACCTCAATGATTCCACAATTCTGTGATTCAACTCAAAGTCACTCACTGCCCTCACGGTGTCAGCCGTCACCACACACCCAGGCAACAACAGGTCTGGGGATTCCTTCAGGATATCCCACAGGGAATTTTCAGAGACAACTGTGTTCAACTTGTGATCCTGAGAAGACACTATGGAGGCATTAAAAGCAACTCTACAAGTTGTGTCAGCATCTTCTAGGACCTTGTCTCACCACATCTGACCTCGTGAAGAACCTTCCAGAAAACCAGAGAGTTCTGGGGTAGAACAAAATGAAAAAGGGACTAAAACAACCAACTTGAGAATTATTAGTGAGTTCCCATCCAGCTCTCCAGTGTCATCCAGACATGGACAATGTGTCAGGGCATGTCTCCGAGCTGAAAGGTTTACAGGATGCATAAACAGCTCCGTAAGAAACAAGTTGTCACCAGCTCCTGGAAAAGCAGCGCTGGAAACAGCAGGTAAAGCCAGAGCAGCTCCATCAGACAGCAGAGCTGCTTCTTCCCTGCTGACAGATGGCTTCACCTGCATGTCCTTCATCAAAAAATCAACTGAAAAACTACAGTTTTCTAAACTGCACTTATTCAATCCTTCCAATCCTTCCAATATATACCCTCACTCCAAAACACAGCACCCACTCCAGTGAAATGAATTTCCCTTCCTATAAGAATGATAGATTGCACACACACAAACCAGATCAGTTCATATGGAAACAGCCAATTATATAGTTTACTTATTAATACAGTTTTAATTTACAATACAGTTGAGCTGCACGCCCAAGACATAGATTATTTACAGAGCATGAAAGGCAGACACAGCAGGTGTCCCTTGTTCCCCAGCTGGTTTGGGTTTCTAAACTGGGACACCCCCAGGAGCACCCCAGCATCTCCATTGCCACACAGTCTTGGTCTCATGGCAACCAAAGGAAGCTTTGAATCATGGAATTGTTTAGGTTGGAAAAGTCCACTAAGACGATCCAGTTGAATCATTCCCCCAGCACTGCCAAGGCCACCCCTGCTCCATGTCCCCAAGTGCCACATCCGCACGGCTTTTATACCCCTACAGGGATGGGGACTTCACCATTCCCTAGGCAGCCCCTGCCAATATCTAATCACTCTTTACATGGAGAAATTCCTGCTGATGTCCCCCCTGAGCTCCCCTGGGCCAGCCTGAGGCCGTTCCCTCTCCTCCTGTCCCTGTTCCCTGGGAGCAGAGCCCGACCCCCCCGGCTGTCCCCTCCTGGCAGGGACTTGTGCAGAGCCACAAGGTCCCCCCTGAGCCTCCTTTTCTCCAGGCTGAGCCCCTTCCCAGCTCCCTCAGGGATTCTCCAGCCCCTTCCCAGCTCCCTCAGGGATTCTCCCGGGTGCAGGAATGCCTGAGCCTGTTTTGTTCCAATGGATTGTTGCTCTGACAGATCCCAGCCCGCGGAGACCTCCACACCCCGCACAGGGAACACGCAGCAGTGCTAATGACACATTCCAGAACATCCTGGCTGTGTGAGTAATTGCAGATCCTTTGCACAGGCATCTCCATGAAGGCAGTGGGAGTTGTAGAGACATTATTAGGTCCCCTGACATTTTAAAAAGGCTTAGACAGAAAACGTCTTCGAGGGGTTTCAAAGGCTGCAATGGAACTGAAATAGTTTTTGTAATAATAACCAAACAACCCACAAGGAGCTTTGTGTAACTGCTTGGACATGAGAGAACAGAGCGAGAAAATCCATGCACAAAGTCAGAGAGGAGAAAGGAAGAGCTATGTCCAAGCAAAGCCATCAGAGCTGCTCCCACAGCGCCCTGACTGCCCCAGGAGAGGTCACACACAGGGGACAACACCCAGCCAGCATCACAGGTCCAGCACTGGGAGCCTGGGGGGGTCCCTTCTCCAAGAGGGAAAATCAGGAGCAGAGCCTCTGTGCTGATTTTGGCAAGTGAGCATTACCTTTAGGACAACTCCAAAGACTCCTGCAGAAGTTGGGTTTCTGAAATAATAAGTAATACTTTTTTCTGCTGAATCAAATGGTGTGAGGGCTTCAGATGAAACTGGGGCAAACTCCCCTGGCACACATGGAGCCATCTGACCCCATGAATGTGTAGGGACAGCCTAAGGAGACTGGAAAAGCAGCTCAAGGACAGCACAGGAGACAAGGGAGCACCAGGTGCCAAGAGTTGTTCAAATGTCGTATATTCACATGGATACAAATGTCATGGGTTTGTGTATTAGCCTGCAACATGAACAAAGAGGTCTGGGAGAAAAGGCCCTTCTATAGCACCTTCCACTGAAACCCAGACTGGTTCGGGTTGAGGGGACCTTAAAGTTCATCCCACTCCACCCCTGCCAAGGAAAGGGACACCTTCCACTATCCCAGGGTGCTCCAAGCCCCAATGTCCAACCTAGCCTTGGACACTTCCAGGCACAGCCACAGCTTCTGTGGGAATTCCTGCGCCAGGGCCTCACCACCACCACAGGGAGGAATTTCTTCCCAATATCCCATGTGTGCCTGCCCTCTGGCACAGGGAAGCCATTCCCCCTTGTCCTGGCTCTCCAGGCCCCCATACTTCTTGCAGGCTCCCCTCAGGTCATTCTCAACACAAATACTTTCACAGTAGGAGCCTGAAAGCCTCCAGCACCTCCTGTTCCATATGGTGTTCACCTTCAACAATGAAATCACGTCACAAGAAAAGTGCTATAAAAAGTAGCAATTCCTCTCCTCCTGTCATGTGTCAAGACCACATGGCTGTGTAAAAATCAAACCTACGATGCAACACTGAGGTCTTACAGCCTTCAGCTTGGGCCAAAACACACCCAAAATAGGAGACAGAATCATGGAATTATTTAGCTTTGAAAAGCCCTCTAAGACCATGGAGTTCAACTGCTCCCCAGCACTGACCCACAACCCCAAGTGCCACATCCACATAGCTTTTAAATCCCTTCAGTCCCTCCACCCACATGAAGTGTCTGCTAAAAGTTCTCATCAGAGAGAGGTTTGCTTCCAGGTGTAGATGCTCCTTCTCCAGGCAGTGTTATCTGAACTGATGCCTCCTAGGTCTCAACTAAACCCTGGGTAACTTGGATGGAGGGGGGAAAATAAATATCTAATAGAATTCCAGGAAGGCTGGGAAAAGGAGCTTTGGTCAGCAAAACCAGGGTGATGGTTGGGCAAGGAAAAGATAACCAGCTTTTACATTCAATGGGCACTCAGAAGCTCCCAGCTACCTTCATCAGGGGGCAGCTCCTGCTCAAGGACACCAAGGATCCCTCCTGGACTGGGAGTGAGAGCACGTGGAAAATCCTGCCTCAGTGAACAGAGGAAGTTGGAGTAAAGCAGGAATGAAAGCCTGATTTTATGCAGATACGGCTGTATCACTCCCAGAACTGCACAAGTCTCAGGAATTGCACAGCACACAGGAAAACTTCACTTCCTCCATGCAAAAACTGCAGCTTTGGTGGGCAAGGCAGTCTGTCAATCAAAAATTTAGGCACCCAGAGCCACACACATGTTCATTTTTAGAGCAAATGCCTCACTTTGTTAGAGATTTGCTCTGGTCAATAGATTCCTGAAAACAATTTAACTCTGCACATTATAGATGATTTCCTCTGAGTTAACAGGCTGGAGATATTTAAAAACTGGCATGTACTCACAAGTATAGAGAGGTTTGTTCTGACAGACATTTTTTTCCTCTGGAAAACTTCTTACATTAAAAACTTCTAGTCACAGGTAATTGATAACATGGAACATTTATTGGTTTAAAAAAATAAACATGCAGAAGCCATCCTCCTTAAAAACAACACATACAATTACCCAGTGGGGATTTTAGAGGAAAGCAACAACCCTGCAAGGCATGGATTCCTCCAAAATCTCCAGCAGAAATGTATTTTCTGTGGGAGTCCACGCTCCAGCTGTGCCGTGCAGCAAGTCCAGCCAAAGGCAATCACATAACAGAGCATTTGCCTTGCAGTTTATCTTTCTTTTTCTGCTGTTTGGATTTCTTTCCATCCACCTGGAGACTGATAGTTCTTCTCTGCTCCAGATTCAAGAGCTCCTGGAAGAGCTCCTGCACGTTGTAGTTCATTTTGGCTGACGTCTCCATGAAGGCACACTTCCACTTGCTGGCCAGCGCTTGCCCCTCGCTGGCATCCAGCTCCCTCTGCGTGTCGTCACTTTTGTTCCCCACCAACATTATCGGGATTTTCTGGATGTCGCCTTTGATCTGACAAATCTCATCGAAGATGGGGTGAAGATCTTCCATGGATTGCCTGCTGGTGACGGAGTACACCAAGATGAAGGCATGCCCTTTGGAGATGGAGAGCCGCTGCATGGCAGGGAACTGATGGCTGCCCGTGGTGTCCGTGATCTGCAGGGTGCAGATGCTCTTGTCACAGCTGATCACCTGCCGGTACGTATCCTCGATGGTGGGGATATATGTTTCCCTGAAAGTGCCCCTCACAAAGCGCAGGACCAGGGAGCTTTTGCCGACCCCCGCTGCTCCGAACACCACCACCCTGTAATCATTGCTCTGCTCAGGCATGTTCGCTGCGCCGAGACGTGAGGGGAGGTTTTCACACAAAAAGCCCGAGTTCCACCAACTTTACACACCCCTATGCAGAGGTGGGCTGTGGAGAGGGAGGGGGAAAGGGTGCGTTATTGAAATCAGCAATTAATAAATCACTCCCATCCTTTTCCCTTGAAATAAACCACTATTCCTCCCTACGCCAGCCATGCAGCCCATGCACGTTTAACGCTACGAGAATAAGAATTCACCTGCAGCCATCAGCTCCACCGAGCAACGAAACGGGGCTGCAATCGCCTGGCAGCCGCGGGAAGAGGTGTTCCGGCTCCAGGGAAGCCGTGCTCCAGCCCCGGGAAAGCCGCGCTCCAGCCCCCGGGAAGGCGTGTTCCAGCCCCCGGGAAGTGGCACCACCCTCGCCCGGAGCGCCGCCGCCGGAGGACGGGAGGGGAGGCTCCGTGCCTCCGTAAATCCAGCCTCCCACTCAACCGCCCCGTGAAAATAAATAAATAATCAACACAACCGCCTGAATTAAAACCGCTGCAGCCGAGTTCTGCTGCTCCATCCCTCACTCCGCGCACAAAGGCGAGTCTCGCCCTCCCTCAGGCCCCCCGCACCGCAGACCCCCAGGAACTGCCGGGCTCTGCCGTCTTTCATCCAGCCTGCGCACCTCCTAGCTTAAATTTAGGGCTGATGTAATTTATAAACTTCAAATCCGGGTCAGGTTTTCGCCCCCACTGACATTAACCGGGGCAGGGATGCCCTGAGCAGCTTCTTAGCCCTCCCCGGGTAAGCCACCGAGCCCCGGGGCCATGGCAAGCGAGGTCCACTCAGGACTTTATCCGTGTAATCCCTTCCAACTCGGGATATTCTGTGATTCCGCTGTTTGGTTTGTCTCCGTCACACCGCCGGATGAAATAAGAGTAGTTGTGTGTCACAATCACAAGTCNGCCCAGGCACCGCCCGCCCTCACGCCCCAAAATGGCCGCCGGCCTCTGAGGGGATCGGTCCGAAATTGATGCATTTTATAAAGTGTTTCTGCTTGTGGGCCATCTATAAGCTGATCACGTCGAAAAATGTGGAATATGTAAAAAATCCTTAAGAAAGGATGTTCTTAGATGCTTGATCTTCGTATACTTTCAAGCCTAATCAACAAGAAGTGAGATTGAATCTCTGAAACAGCAGCCAACAAGCTCTAAGTGATGCCCATGTATTAAAAAAAAAACAACAAATGAATTGTTGGTAGAATTGTTAAGGTTAGGGCTGGACATGTTTCTCTGCTCTCAGACCTCGGGGAGTTTAACAAAGCTTGGGAAGAAGGATGAAGCATTGATAGTGGGCAGAGGGAATGCGGGATTTGTGGACCACAAGGACATCTGGCAGAACTCCCAAGATGAGGAAGAAATTCATAAAAACTACTCAGTAACTGTGCTGAAATCAGCNTCCCTTCCAACTCGGGATATTCTGTGATTCCGCTGTTTGGTTTGTCTCCGTCACACCGCCGGATGAAATAAGAGTAGTTGTGTGTCACAATCACAAGTCGTATTTCTCCTCGTTTATTAAGAATTTCCCCCAACGCGGTCTCTCCAAACGCCCTCATGCGGGGACACCGGAGCTCGCACCACCCGGTGCCTGACAGGGGCAGGCGGCCGTGTGTCCCCGCAGTTCCACCTCCGGCACGGCCGGGGAGGAGAGCTACCCCCGGCTCCTCCTCGCCCCGCTCCGTCCCGGCCGCCGTCCCGAGCTCGGTTCTGCCCTCACGGCCCCTTCTCGCCCATGGAGACCCGCCCTGGGCTCGGTTCTGCCCTCACGGCCCCTGCCCGCCCATGGAGACCCGCCCTG
>VXAX01002160.1:50266-80687 GCA_013399835.1 Leptocoma aspasia | reverse complement strand
GCCCAGGCGCCGCCCGCCCTCACGCCCCAAAATGGCCGCCGGCCTCTGAGGGGATCGGTCCGAAATTGATGCATTTTATAAAGTGTTTCTGCTTGTGGGCCATCTATAAGCTGATCACGTCGAAAAATGTGGAATATGTAAAAAATCCTTAAGAAAGGATGTTCTTAGATGCTTGATCTTCGTATACTTTCAAGCCTAATCAACAAGAAGTGAGATTGAATCTCTGAAACAGCAGCCAACAAGCTCTAAGTGATGCCCATGTATTAAAAAAAAAACAACAAATGAATTGTTGGTAGAATTGTTAAGGTTAGGGCTGGACATGTTTCTCTGCTCTCAGACCTCGGGGAGTTTAACAAAGCTTGGGAAGAAGGATGAAGCATTGATAGTGGGCAGAGGGAATGCGGGATTTGTGGACCACAAGGACATCTGGCAGAACTCCCAAGATGAGGAAGAAATTCATAAAAACTACTCAGTAACTGTGCTGAAATCAGCACTTGTGGAGGAACTCTTCCCAGTTCTTCCTCAAGATCATTCTTCCCAAACTATTTGCGGTTTTCTGGGTTATCATTTCTTATTTCTCCGATCCTTGTTGCGTTCCTAACTCTGTGGTGTTCTCCTATTTCAAATCCACTTCTATCAGCCTTGTAATGCTCCTATCCCAGACCAACAAAAAGTGTCTCTTTAGATCTATTTCATACTGCTGTGGAGTTTTTTTTGTCTAACACAAAAAACACAGAGGAGTTTCAATCTTGACATAAGGCTGAAATACCTGGGATAGAACTTGGACCAAATCCATCCCCATGCAAGCAGAACTAAACCTGAGACCTTAAAAAATAAATGGCCTCTGTAAAGCCAGTAAGGTGCCCATTTGTACTGAGATGCTTTCAAAGTACCTGTCTGAATAAATAATGATAATAATGAAAATAGGGGAACAAAGCAGAACTGTGAAAGTCCACTAATTAACATTAGTGGGGTCAACATGGGGTCAGGGATCATCCCTCACCTTCCTTTTGCTGGGAAAAATTCCTGTTCATCTTACATCTGTTTTTATGGTTCCTGTCTCTCCAGGCAGGATGACTTGCCTGTGGGAAGGCTCATAACCTGCAAGCCATTCACTTTGCCTGAATCCCATCATTATTGGGGATTTTCAGAGCAGATTTAGAAACCGTCATTTATGGTGTTTATGGGGTATTTCTAAACCATCATTTCTGGTGTTTATGAGGTATTTATTAGCCACAATGAAATGCTGGCTAGGAATGAGTAGCTAATTCGCTCTCTGTGCTAGTCACTTTTGCGCAGTTCTCCCATTTNGCCCAGGCACCGCCCGCCCTCACGCCCCAAAATGGCCGCCGGCCTCTGAGGGGATCGGTCCGAAATTGATGCATTTTATAAAGTGTTTCTGCTTGTGGGCCATCTATAAGCTGATCACGTCGAAAAATGTGGAATATGTAAAAAATCCTTAAGAAAGGATGTTCTTAGATGCTTGATCTTCGTATACTTTCAAGCCTAATCAACAAGAAGTGAGATTGAATCTCTGAAACAGCAGCCAACAAGCTCTAAGTGATGCCCATGTATTAAAAAAAAAACAACAAATGAATTGTTGGTAGAATTGTTAAGGTTAGGGCTGGACATGTTTCTCTGCTCTCAGACCTCGGGGAGTTTAACAAAGCTTGGGAAGAAGGATGAAGCATTGATAGTGGGCAGAGGGAATGCGGGATTTATGGACCACAAGGACATCTGGCAGAACTCCCAAGATGAGGAAGAAATTCATAAAAACTACTCAGTAACTGTGCTGAAATCAGCACTTGTGGAGGAACTCTTCCCAGTTCTTCCTCAAGATCATTCTTCCCAAACTATTTGCGGTTTTCTGGGTTATCATTTCTTATTTCTCCGATCCTTGTTGCGTTCCTAACTCTGTGGTGTTCTCCTATTTCAAATCCACTTCTATCAGCCTTGTAATGCTCCTATCCCAGACCAACAAAAAGTGTCTCTTTAGATCTATTTCATACTGCTGTGGAGTTTTTTTTGTCTAACACAAAAAACACAGAGGAGTTTCAATCTTGACATAAGGCTGAAATACCCGGGATAGAACTTGGACCAAATCCATCCCCATGCAAGCAGAACTAAACCTGAGACCTTAAAAAATAAATGGCCTCTGTAAAGCCAGTAAGGTGCCCATTTGTACTGAGATGCTTTCAAAGTACCTGTCTGAATAAATAATGATAATAATGAAAATAGGGGAACAAAGCAGAACTGTGAAAGTCCACTAATTAACATTAGTGGGGTCAACATGGGGTCAGGGATCATCCCTCACCTTCCTTTTGCTGGGAAAAATTCCTGTTCATCTTACATCTGTTTTTATGGTTCCTGTCTCTCCAGGCAGGATGACTTGCCTGTGGGAAGGCTCATAACCTGCAAGCCATTCACTTTGCCTGAATCCCATCATTATTGGGGATTTTCAGAGCAGATTTAGAAACCGTCATTTATGGTGTTTATGGGGTATTTCTAAACCATCATTTCTGGTGTTTATGAGGTATTTATTAGCCACAATGAAATGCTGGCTAGGAATGAGTAGCTAATTCGCTCTCTGTGCTAGTCACTTTTGCGCAGTTCTCCCATTTTCAGATATTTTCCAAGCTTTCCAATGGTGCTTTCTAAGAGGTGTTTTATTTAAACCTCCAGATCTAAAGCCTGAAGCTGGGATTGATTTCCTATAATAGGCTCTGACAGGGGAAGAACTCTAAGAGCTCTTGCACAGCACGGTGTCAGGTGCTAAGTGGGAAGCAGACCCGTGACACGTCCATGTGCCCAGCACAGATCAAAACCTTCCAAAAATAAATCTGTTGCTGCTCATTGCTTATTTTACCCCCAAAAAAGTGCACTACGCTGTCCCGTCGTCGAGAGCAGGTGACTGTCATCATGAGCAGAACTGGAGCTGTTCTCCTGCAGCTCCATCTCCTGCCATTCTGTCCCCAGCAATGCACCCGACCCTTCACTGGCATCTGAACAAAATCCCAGAAAACAGCTTTGGGCTGCAGGATTTGGGGTGGGAGTGGGGACGTGTTTCAGTGTCCTACAACATATGAGTTGTTTGGGGGCTGCTGGAAGTGGCTTTAAAGAGGACAAGGAGGAAACCCCGGCAGCTCCCTCTGTCCAGCCGGTGCTGACAGTCTCGGGTGGCTTTTCCCATTCCTGCCTGTTCGCATGGTGTCCCTGCGCAGCGACACGGACACACCAAGCTGCAGGGACAGCTCGGAGCCCGAGCAGCGCCTTGCAGGCAATTGCGGCTCCTACACATCACCAAATTCCCCAGATTTCATTGACGAGGGATCGCTGGTTTGTGCTCAGTCCGGCCGGGAGCCGGGTTCTGGTGGCAGCAGGTGGCAGCAGAGCCCTGCCACGGCAGGATGCGCCCGGGAAAGGAGCGTGCGGGAGAGGGTGGCACTGAAATCTCATTTATTCGCTCTTTTGACATTCATTAGGTCCCGAAGAGCTGCACTGGAGCCAGCACAGGCTGCAGCGGGAGCCACGGGCTCTGCCCAAAGCTCACACCCGTACCGTCTCCCAGGTGCTGTTTTACCAGGGCAGCCCCTCCTGCAAGGGGACTTCAGGCTCTTGATACTGGACTTGGATTGTTTTAATCAAATTTTCCACTACTCCCTAAGTGCAAGTCAAAGAATTTTGGCATTATTTAGGTTGGAAAAGCCCTCCCAGACCATTGAGTCCAGTCATTCCCCCAGTACTAAGGCCACCACTGCCCCATGTCCCCAGGTGCCACATCCACAGCCTTTCAAATGTCTCCAGGGACGGGGACTCCACCCCTGCCCTGGGCAGTTGTGCCAGGGCTGGGCAACTCTTTCCATGAAAAAATTTTCCCAAATATCCAACTTAAACTTCCCCTGGCACGACCTGAGGCTGTTTCCTGTTGTCCTGTCACTTGTTCCCTGGGAGAAGGACCAACACTTTTTAAAAAAATTATTTTCCCTGGATTATAGACAGCAAGACAATGTGGGGAGAGCAGGCTCCAAGCAGTGGGCAGCAGCATCCTGAAGTATGGCAGCAGATGGAGGGTGCTGCCCAAATCAACACTGCAGTGGGGTGATGGCCAACACACAAAGGTCACAGCACAGCTGTGACAACTCCAGGGCTGGCAAGCAGGGACAGGAAGGAAAACCCTGCGGGGTTGTTCAGCCTTTAGAAGAGAAGGCTCCAGGGAGACCTTGTAAGAGCCCCTTCCCATAATTAAAGAGGCTCCAGGAGAGCTGGAGAGGGACTTGGGATGAGGGTCTGGAAGGACGGGACAAGGGAGAATGGCTTCCTACTGCCACAGGAGATTGGAGATGAGGAGAAACTCCAACGACAAATCCACAATATTGTATATTTTATTTAAATTAACAAAACTACATGTTTTCCAGGTTGCTTAAAGCATTCTGTAAAAACTGAACTCAACCTAAACGAAACAAACAAAAAAAAAGGATATATTTTAATAAGACCCAGGGACTATTTCCGAGACATAAGAGTTGGGCTGAGGAATGAAGAAATAAAAAACCCACACACGCACGCACACGCGCCCCGTAAACAAATTGTTAGTGTTTGACACAAAATTTGGTTTGAAAGCTGCAGCTCCCCGTTCGTGGGGAGCCTTTACAAAACGCAATGCTATAGTCTAAGCTGGAAAAGAACCCACGGACACAGCTATGGGAACAACATAAATATCACCTAAGAACCCAAGGGAAAAGGGATGGTAAAGTTGCAAAGTCGAGTGTTCAGCTGGGGACGTCCCGGGGTTACAGGGATGTGCGTCGATTTGATTCACTTTGTAATTGAGTAACTACTACAAGTAGGAACACTGCTCGGACCTGCTTTGCCTCCAGGGGCAGGGGAAGCTGGGGATCCCAGGGAGGGCAAACACAACGAACGGAATTGCTTTAAGAAAATCCAGTAGGAGCTCCAATGAATACACAGGGAGCAGGCCTTTGGCAGAGGGGTCTGCCCGGTGTGGCACATCCTGACTGGGGGAGCCCCATGTGATGGTGCACAACTGGGGGTGCCCAGCAACCAAAGCCATGCAAGGTGATCTTGGGGTGCCACCCTCTCTTTTTTCATGGTGTTGAGCTTTAATAAATGGATGAGGGTAAATGAATAAATTCTGGGGTGGGAATTGTTATGGTACCTGGAATGGTGATGGTACCTGGGCTGACAGGAATGAGTTTCCTCTCTCTAATCCTTCAGCAACACACAGCAGCAGCAGATTCTGATCTTGTAGGGCCAGAACTGGGAGGGTGAGTTACATGTTACCAGCAGTTGTTTACTCCTGCCAGCTCATGAGGCTCTCTGGACGCTCCAGGCCATGGAAGGTGTGCCCTGAGCAGCGCAGACCCTTCCCCACCATTCACTTCTCTGAGCTGGTCCCAGCAGGGTTCAGCTCAAGCCTCCACCCCGGATCAGTTCCCACTCCCCTCTCTTTGCCAAAGGCTGCCAGCACGGGGCTGAGCGAGCCCAGCACCTGCGTCTGCTCTGGGAAAGCAAAGATCCCCATTAGTGCGTGACCAGCGGATTCTTTCAAGTCCGATAATCCCTGGAAGAATCCAGCTCTGCTCCAGCCCGGCAGTGCACAGAGCGAGACTGCCCAGCTCCCAGGGATGCACTGTAACAAAAGGGGAAGGTGGAGGGAAGCCACAAAAGCACGGGAAGCCAAAGGGACTGAGAACAGGGAGGAGCTGGCTGTGGGATCAGCCAGCTGGGAACTTGGGTCAGGAGCGCTCTGTTCTCCTGCAACTCAGCTCAGCATCCAGGCTGGACATTCCCTGTATCCAGCAAACAGCTGTAAAACCTGCTGAGAAAGCATCACTGCTTCTACTAAAGCTTTACTAAAAGCCTACTCCTCTCCCAGCTGTGCTTCATCCAGCGACAAAGGGTGGCTGCAGGGCTTCACCAAAGACTCAGACAAGGGTCAATACAGCTACAGTGGTGGAATTAATTTTACAACCAGGCTCCCCCTGCAGCCAACACCTTGCGTAAGTTGCACACAGGAGCAAACCCAGAGTACTGAGCACGTGCTCCTGCCTGAGCTCCCTGCAGCACCTTTATGCACCAGCACACCCAGCAAAATCAAACCAGCCCCACGGCAGCTCTGCCCCGGCCCCACATCCGGACGTGCGACTTTGCAACCTCAGTGCCCTTCCAGCAGGGTTTTACGTGCCCGAGTGTAACACAATATACACAGCCCTCCCCCCAGGAATAACTACACCATAGTAAAGAGTTACAAATGTTCTGCTGGCTGTCGCTGCTCTGGGTGCTCCAGGAGCGGATGTGGCCGGAGAGGTCTCCAGCCAGAGGGACTCGTGTGTCCTCTGCTCCCCACCCCAGGCCGGTCCCTGCTGAGGCACCTCCGTGTCACTCCTGAGCCTCCTTCCGAGCCAGCTTGTAGACCTCTGTGGGCCCATCCACGTGGGTGATGGTGGTGGTGAGCTGCAGCTCCTCCCCGCTGTTCACCCCCAGGTCACCTGAGAAACAAAGGTGTTCCATCAGCGCGCTCTCACAATAAAATATGGGACTATTCCAAAGGAAAAGATCCAGTTTATTCCCCCCAGCCTTTCAGCTGCCTAAGCCACGGACCAGCGACTTTCCTATAAATTATTTTATTTACAGTTATTTAAATAGAAGCATAAGAAACACATTGAGGGGCCATAGCATGTCCAGAGAAGGAAACAGAGCTGGGGAAGGGGCTGGAGCACCAGGAGTGGCTGAGGGAGCTGGGAAAGGGGCTCAGCCTGGAGAAAAGGAGACTCAGGTGGGACCATCTGGCTCGGCACAACTCCCTGACAAGAGGGTCTATTTTCTCCACTCCTCCTCCCTCCATCTGAGCTCCGCAGTTCCATCTGGGCAATGCTAGAAGGCACAAAAACCATCTCGAAGGCTCCAGCCAGCCTTGGCTAAAAGTCAAACCTGTCTAACCCAGCCATTAATTCAAATGTCTGCTTGGAAGCCCAAACCATCATTTGCAAAACTTTTCAAGGCGTTGAGTGTGCACTTGGGCCAAAAAAAAAAGGGCACAGAAGGCATCCCCTACTTTGCACCTCTTTGTCCCAATGGGACATTTTCCCCTCAGGTCATTTGGGGACATTTACCATTGGACTGGTCTTCGCCGTAGTTCTTGTGGGATGGCGCGTACAGGAACATGAGGGCGAACACGTAGAGATTCCACATCCCGTAGATGCCGGTGAAGAAGGCACTGTTCACCTGGATCGTGATGTCCCCCCACTTCCAGTGGCCTTCTGTCACCTGTCCAGAAAAAACAGACATGGACAGGCCATCATGAAGAGCAAATTCCATAAGGGCACAGCCTTGGAGTGAATCAGTGAGAACAGCATCAATTCAACAGGACGGAGGAAATGGAGTGTAACAGGTTCAGTGAGGCAGAAGTCAGGCTGGGATTCTCCTCTTCAGACTCAGTCTGCAGGGAAAAAACGCTCCTGACAAAATGATTCCCTCAGGACCTCTTCAGCTCTGATGTCTCATTTACTGTGACTGAACCGCTGTGCTCTGCGATACCCCTGCCACAAGCATGTGCTCAGCACAGATGGGCACACAAAGGGCACTACCTGGGGACACCAGTGACATCCCAAAACATCCCACTGCTAAAAATAGACCTTTCATGGCAGGAGAACCAGCGTGAATAATGGGGGAATTGATGTGCTGAACACGGCTGGCTGAGGAGGGGCCAGGCTGACAGCACCAACCTGCCACACGCTGAGGGCTGTTAACATCCATGAAAATATCATCAATATTAATATTCCTTGAAGATACACAGACTGCTCAGGCTGCAATGTTGCTTTCTGTTAAAGAACAACATAAAGGCCAAGAAGAAAACTAAAGTAGCTTAAAAAGAGAGCCATAGAGATGCTCCGAGGGCTGGAGCCCCTCTGCCATGGAGCCAGGCTGGGAGTGCTCACCTGCAGAAGCAAAAGATCCAGGGAGAGTTCAGAGCCCCTTCCAGTGCTTAAAGGGGCTCCAGAGAGCTGGAGAGGGACTTGGGACAACGGATGGAGGGACAGGACACAGGGAATGGCTTCCCACTGCCAGAGGGCAGGGATGGATGGGATATTGGGAATTAGGAATTGTTCCCTGGGAGGGTGGGCAGACCCTGGCACAGGGTGCCCAGAGCAGCTGTGGCTGCCCCTGGATCCCTGGCAGTGTCCAAGGCCAGGCTGGATGGGATTTGGAGCAGCCTGGGACAGTGGAAGGTGTCCCTGCCCATGAGATGGGCTTTAGGGTCCCTTCCAGCCCAAGCCAGTCTGTGATTCCATGATTCAAGCAGTGCTAAAAGCTCACTCGTACAGAGGTGACATCGGAGCTCAGGACAAACAGGTACAGCTACTGCTGGGCACAGCAGGGCTGCAAAGTCAGCCCAGGGAAGGTTGGATGCTGCCACGTCCCTGTGGGCACACAAAGCCACCTGAGTGTTTCAGTGTGAACAGAACATTTTCCTCTCACTGAGTTCTCAGAAATGACTGAAGCCTGTTGGCTGATTTCCGCATGGCACAGCCCCCACGCTCCCTGGGAGCCAAGGGCCTTTGTGCTGGCTCCAGCTTCAGCAACTGCATGGCAGAGCTTCAAATAAATGAAAACAACTTCTTCAAAAGCAACTTGTTATCAAACGTGCTCAGAACAGGCCAGTCCTCTCTGACCAGTGAGGAGCCGGCATCGGGAGCGGCTGGGAAGCGGCGGCTGATGCTCTCCCGGGAAGCCCAGAGCCACCCCCCTGGCCCATCTCCCAGAGCCACCCCTCACCTGGCTCACAATGAAGAAGATGACGGTCATGGCCGCACAGGCCAGGGTGATGAGCATCAGGAACTTGAACCTAAAAATCAGCCCCTGTTTAGAGAGAAATGTCACTGGTCACATTAACAGAATCCACAAAACCCATTTTTGGTTTTAGGATAGACAAGACACGAGGATAAAAAATAAAAAATAAAACAAGGGTCCAACCCACGAAACCCCAAAGCAAAACAACCTCCACCCACTCCTGTGCCGTGCCCAGCACAGCCCATATCCTCCGCTCCCCACACGTCTGCGCTCCTGCCGGAAGCTCCGCGCGGGGTGGGCACGTCTGGACAGCGCTGCCTTTCCATGACATTTGCTGGGTGCCTGATTGAGCAGCAGTTAATTAAGTGGAAGAGGTGGCACGTCGGGTGTGAGCCGGGGCCCGACAGCTCACGGCTCTGGTAAAACAAACACGCGGCGGGTCGGTGCCTCAGCGTGGGCTCGGGTCTCACCACACTCATCCTCACCCCCAGCCCGGCTGGGAGGGAGCTGCAGCGATTCCAACGTCTGGAAAACCTGGCTGGCCAGCACAGAACGGAGATTCCGAGACAAACTCCTTGGCTGGAAACCCCACTGCCCACCACCCCTGCTTTCACTGGTTTTACATTTTTACTTACAAATGCTTTTGGTTTGGGGTAAGTGCGTGGGTTTTTTTAACCTGGTTCTGGAATTTAGGTGGAAATGTCAGTGTCTGCGTAATTACCCTGCCACACCACGACAACAAAGGACTATTAATTTAACTCTTCCACACCAGATCTGTGCTCCCCAGATGTTTGGATGTGGAGTGTGGCAGCAGCAGCTCTGCACCACAAGCTGAACCCCTGGGCCTCCTGCTAGAGGGAAAAACACTCAGTATCTGCTTCAAATTCTTTTAAGTCCAGTTTTCTAACTGTTTCATGTGCATTCCTGATGGGTGACAATGACTCGTTTAAAGAAGAAGTGACCATAATTTAACAGAACAACCTTGGGGATAATTATTTGCACCCCTGTAGAAGCAGGTTAAGCACTGAGAGTGAGCTCCTTGGGTTTGTCAGCAGGCAAATCAGGCAGGACACAAAAACATACAAAATCATGGGCTAAAAATGGGCATAATGGGGGGAATGTGTTGCGCTTTGACCCTCCAGCAACTTTGTAAGGAAATTATGACCCCAAAAATCCAAATTTATACCATGAAAAATTAGATGGTCTTAGCAAGACCTCTCATTAAACACAAAAATTAATATCAGAGGAGGAGAAATGTAAGTATGAGGGGATTATGGATAAAGAGGGTCTTAGAACAGACTCTGAGGTCCAAAATGTCTTTTAAAAACAAGGAATCTGTGCCTCAAGAAGGATCCTTACCTCGTAGTGAAGGCGGCGAGCCTTGCTCATGGCAGGGAGGCTCGACTGCTTCCCACTGATGTTTCTGAACACTTGGAAGACCATGAAACACAGGAAGAGAAAATAGAGGCACAGGCAGATCCCTGCAACTATAATAAAGGCCATCTGTGCAGAGGAAGTTAAGGGAAAATGGTACAAACTAACAAGAAATCCTAGCAAACATTATCCATGTGATTCCCATATTCAGTTCCCCAGTGATCTCCTGGAGTGCCTGAGCCACCCCTGCCCCCCAAAAGCAGGGAGTTTGCCCACGCCTCCCGGGGACCTGGCAGGAGGGAGCACCTCCCTCTCCCACAAACCAGGGGAAGGATACAGCCAGCTCTGTGCCCACCTCGGTGGTCCAGATGCTGTAGAAGGGGTTCTTGAGCTGTACTCCCCTGCAGAGAGGAGAGAAAACACCAACTGTCAGAAGGCCCCTTGTCCACTCTGCAGCTTGGGAATCATAGAATCAGGGAACATCCTGATTGGAAGGACCCACAGGAATCACTGATCCAACTCCTGCCCTGCACAGACACCCCAATAATCCCACCCTGTGGCTGAGAGCGTTGTCCCAATGCTCCAGGAGCTCTGGCAGCCTCAGGGCCGTGCCCATTCCCTGGGGATCTGTTCAGTGCCCAGCACCCTCTGGGGGAAGAACCTTTTCCCAGGGTTCTGCAGGGGAAAAGCCAGCTGTGCTGCTTTCCCATGTGGGTGAGGAGAAGGCGAGGTGGGAAGTGTTTCCTTGGCCAGCACACTTCGGAGCACCCTCAGGAGCCTCTCCTGGCTCTGGGAGATGGGGCTGTGCACCCAGCCATGGGGTGGAACTGCAGGTCCCTGCTGCAGGAGGTGAGCAGGAACCTCTGCTCTGGGATGGCCGAGCGTGGGCAGGGCAGCTGCACCCACCTCTCGCACATGTCAAAGATGAAGAGGCAGAAGGAGCCCACAGCGATGGGTCCAACCTGCTTCCAGTACCCCGAGAGCCGATTCCGCTCGTTCTGGTCCTGGTCACCAGGCGGGGAGGAGGAGAAAAAGGAAAAGCAAGTTAGCCTGAAATCCCCTCAGCTGCTGCAAGTCCCCACAGCAGCATTTCCAACCGTCAGCAAGGGAGCTGCTGGGTTTTCCTGGAAGCAGGTCTGGAAAGCACCTTCCCATGGGTGTGGTACCCACCATCATGTGCTCCCCGCAGAAGATGATCCAAAACGAGAGCAGCATGGCATAGAAGATGCCCTGTCGAATGTCCCCGAAGAGCAGCATCCAAGTCCAGTCAAATCCAATGGAAAACCACTCCACGGGGATGTTAATGAACGTCATGGAAATTCCCAGAGCAAAGATGACCCTGGAGAGGCACAAACACCATCTCTGTCCAGTGTGCGAGGGAAGGACAGAGCCCCAAAAGCCAAAGCTGAGCGTGGAGAGCAACAGAAGGAAATCCAGCACTTTTTGAGAAGTGTCACCTCCTGCCACCAAACCCCCTAGGACTGAGCTCCTCAGAGCAGCTCCTTTTTCTCCAGGGGTTTGACAGGAAAGAAAAGAGAAGCTGTGGAGGTCTCCAGCTCCCAGTCTGCCTGGGTGGAGGGAGGTGATGGAGAAGAGCCAATTCCTATCTCCCAACCACGGGATCTGCCTGGCAGCAGTGACCACCTCAGTGGGGTCCCCTGGGCCACCAAGGGCCCCTACTCACTTCTCCAGCAGGACGGGAGCGCGTGTCATCAGTGTGATCCTCCTCCAGTACCACACCATGATGATCAGAATGCTGGGCGTCAGGAAGGTCTTCATGGCAAACCACACCTTGGTGAAGCCCCCGTTCTGATGGATGCCCTGAGGAAAACCAGGGTACAGGGTTTAACATCATCATCCTGTGCTTCTCCTCATGGAGTGTCAGGAGAGGCACACGCGTGGAAGCGCATCCCAACAATGGTTTGGCCAATGATGGATGGAGAACGGGTGCCCACTGAGCCCCCAGGCCACCTGGGCAGGTTCCAGAAGGCCTGAGAACAAATGCCAGCAGACATGGCTTCCATGGAGAGAGAGAGAGCGAATTCTGACACAGCATGGAAAAAGCTGGCAGAATCACTCCCAGACAAGTGAGGAGATCCTCATGGAGCCAAGTCACCCCTGGTGGGAAGAGCACTGGCTCATTAACATGTTTCTCCAGCCACGCGTCCTCCCACCGCTGTCTGCAGCCACCGCAGCCCCCGTGGGAGGGCCTCCAGCTGGGAAAAGCATCCCTGCTCACCCAGCAAAGATCACTGACAGCCTTCCCAGACATGGCCACAGCCAGCTCCAGAACAGAGCAGGCCCCCTCTGAACCCTCCTGCTCCTCCTTAGCTCCTATCCATGAGAAGGCCTGTGCATCCCAGGCAGACTGTGGTGGGAAGCAGAGGACACAGGGAGCTCGGAGGACTGGGAAGAGGCCTGGGGAGGGCTCCTCAGAAGAGCAGGGCATTCCCAGGGAGGAGGACAGTCCCCCTGGACGCAGAGGAGCTCGGCCAGGAGCTGCAGCAGCCCAGGCACAGATGTGGGGTGGCAGAGGAGGGGCAGGACGCTCACCACGAGGCGGGGGCACAGATGTGGGGTGGCAGAGGAGGGGCAGGACGCTCACCACGAGGCGGGGGCACAGATGTGGGGTGGCAGAGGAGGGGCAGGACGCTCACCACGAGGCGGGGGCACAGATGTGGGGTGGCAGAGGAGGGGCAGGACGCTCACCACGAGGCGGGGGCACAGATGTGGGGTGGCAGAGGAGGGGCAGGACGCTCACCACGAGGCGGGGGCACAGATGTGGGGTGGCAGAGGAGGGGCAGGACGCTCACCACGAGGCGGGGGCACAGATGTGGGGTGGCAGAGGAGGGGCAGGACGCTCACCACGAGGCGGGGGCACAGATGTGGGGTGGCAGAGGAGGGGCAGGACGCTCACCACGAGGCGGGGGCACAGATGTGGGGTGGCAGAGGAGGGGCAGGACGCTCACCACGAGGCGGGGGCACAGATGTGGGGTGGCAGAGGAGGGGCAGGACGCTCACCACGAGGCGGGGGCACAGATGTGGGGTGGCAGAGGAGGGGCAGGACGCTCACCACGAGGCGGGGGCACAGATGTGGGGTGGCAGAGGAGGGGCAGGACGCTCACCACGAGGCGGGGGCACAGATGTGGGGTGGCAGAGGAGGGGCAGGACGCTCACCACGAGGCGGATGTCCTTGATCTCGCCGATGCCCACGTTGATGCCCTTCCTGTCGTTGACGGGCAGGCGGATGTTGATGAGGTAGTACTTGTGTGCCACGCTGCCAATCTCCATGAAGGGCAGGAAGTCACAGTCGTAGTGACGGCCCTCGGACTCCACGGTCTGCAGAAAGGGCAGGGAGCAGAACCACGGCCCTCAGCCCCCGGGACCAGCACACCACAGAGCCCTCCAGCTGGGAGCACTGGGAGCACCCGGAGCCTGTGTGCAAATTCCAGCCTGTGTCAGACAGCGGCTGAGGGACGCTTCTCCTCGTGCTTTTGGTTGCTCAGGATCTCTGAGTGTGTAAGGTTTGACCTCAAGCAGGTTCACATTTCAGGCTTTAATGGGAGTGTTCGAAGATGAACCCTCTACAGCTCCCTAACAGGAGGTGGGAGCCAGGTGGGGATTGGCCTTTTCTCCCAGGTAAAAAGTGACAGGACAAGAGAAAACGGTCTCAGGTTGGGCCAGGGAGGTTTAAGTTGGATATTGGGGAGAATTTTTTCATGGAAAGGGTGATTCTATGGTTCTATGATTGGAAGAGGACAATTCCCACTCATCCCCACCACCAGTGTCATTCAAATTCCTTACTTTTGGAGAGCCAAAGGTGCACTTGAGCTTCCTGATCTCTATGGCATGTGCTATTTCCTCCCAATCATCAAACATGTTGTCACGATAGGCCAGCGACACATCCAGGGTGATCTCTGCGTTTTCCTCTGCAACAGCAAGGAGACAGGAGGCTCAGAAGGTTCCCAGAGTGGGAAAATTAAAATTATCCCAGAGTAATTAAAAAACATGACACAAAGTTCCTTTATGAAGATAATTAACGAACTGAAGCTGAGCTATGCTGGCCTAGCTGGAAAAACTTCAGAAGCAACCACACACACCAGCATTGATATTTTCTATACATCTTGTTTAGCTTCAGTTGTTCTACAGAAGGGCTTTGGAGCTCTCCCTTCCTCACCTACAGAATATTTTAGAGCCCTCCTCTGCTCCTCCACACCTGCCCTGACTTGTTCCTGCCTCTGCAGATGCCCCAACTTGCACGCCAGTGACACACACAGAGCTCATGGCCTGGCAAGGTCACACATCCATGTGGGACCAGCAGCCTCGTCCCCTCCTGGACACAGTGACAGTGTTGGACACAGCTGCTTGGAAAGGTGCTCCTGGCAGGACACTGCCAGGGGGTCCTTGCTGCCAGGAGGGAATGAGGCTGGATCAGGCTGATTCAGGCTGGAACAGGCTCACTGAGGAGCCAGCACTGAGCGAGTTCATGCACTGGAGCTGCAGCTGAGGCTGCCAAGGAGCAGCACATCAACACGTTTAAAAACCTGAGGCAAGTCTGTACCAGCCCCACCAGCTGGAAAATCCTCCTGTTTACCAGGCACAGATCCCAGGGAAGGCTCTGAACGAGGAACATGCTCCGAAACGAACACGTGCGTGTTACAGCCCAGCCTCCTTTAGCAGGGCACCAAACTCTGACAGCCACAGCTGCTGGAAAAGCTCCAGAACCATCCACCTTGGAGAAGTGTGGGGAGATGGCTCCAGAACCATCCACCACGAAACATTGGGAGATGGCTCCAGAACCATCCACTGTGGAGAAGAACTGGGAGATGGCTCTAGAACCATCCACTGTGGAGAAGAACTGGGAGATGGCTCCAGAACCATCCACTGTGGAGAAGAACTGGGAGATGGCTCCAGAACCATCCACTGTGGAGAAGTGTGGGGAGATGTCTCCAGAACCATCCACTGTGAAGTGTGGGGAGATGGCTCCAGAACCATCCACTGTGAAGTGTGGGGAGATGGCTCCAGAACCATCCACTGTGAAGTGTGGGGAGATGGCTCCAGAACCCATCTTTTCAGCTATATTTTTGCTGGGAATACGTGGTACACTCATCCCACCGGATGGGAAGGGGCGTGGATGGGATCTGTGGTTTGCAGTTCTATTTTTGCGCCCTTCAGAGGTGGCCGGATTGTGCATCTGATGTGGACACTTTGGGATTTTTCTGAGCATTTTTTGGTGCACGTGATCTGTACCATCCAGATCCACATCCAGTCCCTTTCCAGAGCTGCCAGGAGTTGGGTTTCCATGAAACACGAATTTGCCATCTCAGATCAGCTGTTTAGGAGACCAGCAAAACAGATAAATGGGAACATAAGGTTGAACTTGGCCCGGCTAAAAAGAACCATGAACTCCATTTCAGAAGCCATAAAACCAACTGGAATGCTTGGGATTAAATCCAAGAAAAACAGCTTTCAGTATTTCATCTTTGCAGTCCAAATGTTGCTGCTGCCATCGAGTATGAAAACCAGAAGGCAGAAGATGAACTGCTGCATGCCTTTCCAGGCCAATGGATTAGAGGCTCCCTCTGGAATTCCATCAGTCTCTCTGCTGGGGTGACACCTCCCCTTGGAAATGAGTTTTGTGCAAAGACCCTTCAGGGCTGTCAACATAAAATACAGATATACCCGTGTATCCATATATCTCAGCACAGCAGACTGATGGCAGAGCTGTGTTAGTGGTTGGACTCCATCTTAAAGGTCTTTTCCAACCTAAATGATTCCATGATAATCCTATGCCAGCCTTCCATCAGCAACTCCCATTATCCCTGAGGAACAAATGAGGACAGTGACAGAGAACCAAATCTTAAGGAGATTCGTGCCTTATTCACATTAATCAGATGGTGAATAGACAATTTTCAGGGGAGGGGAGGGTGCCCTTCTCCTGCACAGCATTATACAGCTTTAAACTGAGAGGGAGCAGGATCAGATTGGTGCTCAGGGATAAATCCTTCCCTGGCAGGGTGGGCAGGCCCTGGCACAGGGTGCCCAGAGCAGCTGTGGCTGCCCCTGGATCCCTGGCAGTGCCCAAGGCCAGGCTGGACACTGGGGCTGGGAGCAGCCTGGGACAGTGGAAGGTGTCCCTGCCATGGCAGGGGTGGCACTGGATGGGCTTTGAGGTCCTTCCAACCCAAACGAGGACACAACATGCTCCCAGAGCTTTCCCAGGCCTGAGCTCTGTGCCCCCCTCAGTGAGGGACTCCCTGCTCATGCTCCAAGCACCACCAGTGTCATTTTTCCCACTGGCATTTTACTGCCCAGGAGCTTTTCCATGAATCACTTTATAGGACAATACTTGCCCAGGATATCTTCACTCACATTACAATGGCCTAAAAATAGTGGAGTTGTTTCAGGAGGGGGCTCTGTGCCAGCTGCACACTAACACAGCTGGCTGGGGAGAAGCCTATGGCAGGCAAGCAGAAATGCTGGAATTATTTCCATTACACTTCCATGCTTCACCAGCTCCCTAAAATTACAAAACCTACCAAAAAGCCCAAGGCTGGATGAATTAGAAAAGGAGGCTGCAGCACTCTGCCCTCTCGCTGTACACAGTTGCTTTCCATCTCCTTCCTCTGGCCCCCTCCTTCCCCAGTTCTGGGAAGGGGGTTTAATAATTGAGTGCACAATGCATCAAGAAAGGAAAGGGACAGCACAGAAATAGCCTCTTCCTCAGAGGAGCAGTCTGAGTCTCTCCCAGCTTTCTGGGAAGGATAAACACAGGGAAGTGGCTCAGCTTCTAAACATCTGCATTCCGAAAAATCTGTATTTCAGAACCACTGGAAGTCCAGAGGGAGTTCCCAAGGTGAAGGTGGTTAGGGCTGGCAGCTCCTCTGAAAGGTGAGATCCCACAGGGTGTTCCAGGCTCAGCCCCTGGCAGGCTCTCTCAGGGCACCTTAGCAGGGCTGCCCTTCCCCTAGCCCAGAAAAACCCTTTCTGGCTGGATGGGGAGAGCTGACACAGATTCTGGATGGAGGGAGGTGACCCAGGACTGACTCCAGCTCTCTGTGGATGAGAAGTCAGCCATGAGTCACCAACATTTCCCAACAGGCACAGCCCAGCTGCCCCTGGCCCAGGAGGGTTTTGGCACCCAGCACCCTGAAAAAGCTGAATGCAGGTTTACTCTGTGTGTTGGCCTTGCCTAGGAATTGCAGGGGAAGAGGACAACCAAGGAAAAAAGCAGGAGACAGTTTGATGTGGCTCAGCAACCTCCCTGGTGAAGGCCAAGGGGAACTGGCAGAGCCCAGGACCCTGCACAGCACCTTCAGACCCTGCACTGGAGCTACAGGAGCCAGCAGAGCAGGATGTGCCCCAGGCAGCAGCTTCTTCAGGAGGATAAATCCTGGGCAGTTCCCAGCAGTGCTGCTTTCCTGGATGGTCTGAGGCAGCTCCAAGACAGTTTTTAGGACAGTGACTGGAGGCTTCAGCAGCTGTGGTGCCTTCCAGGAGTGGCCCTGGCTTGGCACCAGCCCCTGCTGGCATCAGCCACAGCAGGAGGAGGCCTGGAGGGCTCCGAGCCCCAGAGAGAAGAAACCTGAATTGTTGCTTTAAGAGAAGAAGTGAGGTTATTTCACATCCTTATTGCTGTCCCTTTAGAGGAGTTGATCCCAACCACCTGATCAATGAGGCCCTTTCATCTAACAGCAGGGGACAGACACACACACACGCAATTAATTCAGCTTAACAAGTCTTCTGTTTATTTCTTTAAGAGATGCTACAACACAATCTAGAAAGCAAGATATGTGTTACTAGTTCCTGAGATTCTACTCTTAATTTACACCTGCCTTCATCTTGGTACAAAGTGTTGGAAAATCCCCAAACCTCCTTTTTGTTACCCAGGCGGTGGCCCTAGATGAGCTTTTCTGCTTTGAGATCTCAGAAAAAACCTCCCACCTTTGCAGGACTAAGTCACTGAAGGGCACAAAGCTGGAGCAAAGGCAAAAGCAGAAATGCTGCCAGAAGCTGGGTTAGCATTGCAGCAGCCAAGGGCTCCTGACTCCAGCATGGTGGTTCAATTTGAAAATCCTTGGAATAAAGAGCTGTTTCCCTAATGCAATCATCTACCCAAGTGGAAGGAGGTGAGGCCTTAATAAAGGCACAAAGCTGCTCTGTCTGTGTTTTAGAGATAATTACGGGGATAAAAACACAGGTGAAAGCTTTCTACAATCTCATTTCTAACTTATCTTAATGATAATGCATTAAATCATCCCTGCTCCATCTCTGCAAGTGCTGAAGGTTGGAAAGGGGCTTGGAGCAGCCTGGGATAGTGGAAGGTGTCCCTGCCCATGGCAGGGGGTGGAACTGGAGCTCTGAGGTCCTTCCCAACCCAAACCAGTCAGAGATTCTGGGATAAAGAGCTAGAGGAACAGTTCCTGCCAAGGAAGGGGATCAAGGACACAAAAGCTCCTAGCCCCGACTAACTCCCTGAACTGATCCCACCCCACGGACCCCTGAGCATGGAGCCAGCCCCACAGCCAGGCTGGAGCCAGGGCAGGAGCTCCACACACCCCAGTCTGGAAAGCAAATTGTTTATTCACTGTAGCTTAGAGAGGGATTTTCCCCAAACACTTTAAAACATGCAAACACATGGACAACTTCCCTTCCAGGGAGAGCCAGAGCAGTCCTGCCCTTGCTGCTCTCACAATAATTTTGCAGGTTTTACTGCAGGATTATTTTTGAGTCTGGGGGGGAGTTGTGTGCTTTGGGGGGGGGGGGGGAGAGGGTTATATATTTACTTAGTATTTATATAATAGCTTCAAACTGAAAAAGGAGAAATTAAAGATAGATATTGGGAAGTAATTCCTGGCTGTGAGGGTGAGCAGGCCCTGGCACAGGGTGCCCAGAGCAGCTGTGGCTGCCCCTGGATCCCTGGAAGTGTCCAAGGCCAGGCTGGAGCAACCTGGGACAGCGGAAGGTGTCCCTGCCCATGGCAGGGGTGCCACCGGACGGGCTTTGAGGTCCCTCCCAACCCAAACCATTCCAGGATCACCAATTCCCAGATTCAGAAAGTGCTCACTGTGTGGCACCAACACAACTCAGGGCACAAGGCAAAAGCCCCTTTAGGGGAGGCACAGTGGGACATGAGAGCCAGGCAGCAGGTCCCTCTGCCAGTCACTTACTGAGGTCGTTGTCCATCTTGAAGGCAATGTCCAGCTGCATGATGAAGAGCATGAACTGGAACCAGGGGCTCATCTCCTTGCTGGGCAGCGGGATGTGCACGGCGAACACGATGTCGTTGGCCTCGATCTGCCGGCTCACGGCCTCGTCAAAGTCCTTCAGCTTCTTGCAGTGGTTGGGTCCCCAGGGCATCAGCCACTTGGTTTTGTGGTGGTTCTTCCTCACGTCAATGCACTTCACTGACATGTAGGGAACAGCTGTCGTGGGGCTGGGAGCTGGGAATGCAGGAGAACCACACTTGTAGCATCTGCAGACATCTGATACAGAGGCTTCCCCACCAAAGCTCACAGCTCCCCGCTCGACTCTTTGAAGGCAATTTAAAACAAATGCACCCAGTGCTGCTCCTTCACAGCTCTTTGATCTCACAGTCAAGTAATTAAGTTTATTACATCTTCAGATGTATTACTGACTTTGTAGTGGGATCATATTAGGATTAATTGAAGAGCTGGGATCTGCTGGTTTAGTCTCAGATACCTCGGTCACACAAAATCATCCTGATTGTACTTTGAATCCTGAAATCTTTTCCTTTCCCTGTGCTCACTCAAGCAAATCCACACAGAAAGCATGTGCCCAGAGAAACCTGGGTGGATAAATTAATCCCAAACCTCGTGGTCCTGCAGGGCAGGGCAGGATTTACCAGGGGGATTTGCACCATGCAAGGCCACACATCTCCCTGGGCACGAAGATTTTCCTCCAGGGCAGTGAGTGGCATGGGAAATGAGACTCTGCAGAAGGTGATTTTTATGTTGTCACCATCCTCATTCTGACCATCCAGGACTTCCCTTACAGATCACAGCCCCCCAAAAACTCCAGCAGCAATAACACCACCCTACAAACTCCCAATATTCCAAGGAGGAAAACAACCCCAGAGTGAGCTTCACCCTCCCGCTGCCCCCAGCCCCGCGCTGCTACACCCAGATGATTCAGCCCTGGCTCCCTTGTAATTTGGGCACAGCAGGATCATCCCATCCCAGCAGCTCTGGAGCTGTTTGGGATGGCAGCCAGGAACCCTGTGGAGCACCTTGCCCAGCGTGCCACCTTGGCACAGGGTGGCATCCACACGGCTTCCCACGGGCAGGGAGCGGTGACTCAACGCCAGGCGGGAGGAAGTTACTCAAAAGCCAAAGGTTTATAAACTGCATTTTTTCCATTTTTTCACAGCACTGAGTTTCTTCCAGCTCCAAAGGCACAGGGATGCCGGGATAAGGGTGGGCTCCAGGGGACTGGCATGAGCAGGTGGGTTAATGGTTGGACTGGCCGACCTTAGAGGGCTTTTCCCACGGAAAGGATTCAGGAGTACTCCCAGATTCACCCCAGCTCTCTGGGATGCATTGTTGCACTGCTGCATCCCAAAGCCTTGCTGCACCCAGGAATCACACAACACTCCGACATTAAAGCAACCCCAAAACCAATCAAGTTCTTGATATCAGGATCAGGACATATCCTGAATTGGAAAGGACTCACAAGGATCATCAGTCCAGCTCCTGGCCCTGCACAGGACAATCCCAAAATCCCAACCTGTCCATCCCTGGCAGCGCTGTCCAAACCCTCCTGGAGCTCTGGCAGCCTCGGGGCCGTGCCCGTTCCCTGGGGAGCCTGGGCAGTGCCCAGCACCCTCTGGGAGAAGAATCTTGCCCAATATCCACCCTAAATACTGCATCAAGAAACAGCAAAGTAGAATAAAACAAAGCATTCAACAAACAAACACAAATGAAGCTGCAAGTCCAGGATTACAGAACGCTCATGACATGCCCATAGTGCATAAAACACTGCAATAAATGTTGATTCCTCTACCGTGCCTCGATGCAGAGCCCAGTAACCACAGCTAAAACTGCAGCTGGAAGGGAATATCAGGAATATTGCTGTGAAACAAGCCAGGCATTTCAGCCCAGCTCTCTGAGCTCTTTAACTCTGACACATTCTGGGTGATTTCGAAGGCATTTCTGAATTAAGAGACAGCGTTCCCTCTGCAGAGAAGCCGAATGTTTCTTGCTTTGATGCAACTCATTATAGCCATAAATACATGTTTTCATCACTGCCTGATTATGATTTTAAACACTTGGCACGCTCCCTGCAGCCTCCCCTCTGCCAAAGTCACAGCTTTGAGGAGCATGAGACAATTACTATACATATTCCTCGTCGGGAATCGCGCACCAAACAAACGTCGGCACTTGGCTTCCATTACTGATTTGGCTCCTGGCCCATTAAATCCAAGCGAGCGTTGAACCAAGTGGGAAGAAAAATGCTTTGTGGAGCTGCAGCCAACTCAGCCAACAGCATTACAAAGTGCTATGCAAAACAAAGCTCACACCGAGGGATTTGGGCTGTGCTGGGTGCCAAGGGCTCCCCCAGCCCCTCTGCCCCCAGCCTGGGGGATGCAGCAGCTCCACAGCTCCCAGGATCTCTGTCAGCCTGTAAATAATGGAACAGCTCTGTGTGCACAGCACAGTGCAGCAGCCTCGTGCTCCAGGCTGCTCGCTGCCCTGAGAGCTGCAGGAACGCAGGTACCACTTGGAGGAAGAGGGGAGCAGAGCTTCCAGAGGAAGGCTTGGCAGGAGCCAGTGGAGTGCAGCTCTCTGGGAGCCAGCTCAGCCAGGAGCCCCCAGGAGGGAGCCCTGGCCCCAGGGGTTGGCAGTAGCCACGGGGCAGAGACCCCTCGTGCCAGGGGGTTGGACACCAGCAGTGCCAAAAGCCATGGGCAGGAGGTGCTGGAGCTGCCAGCACTGCCACAGGAGCACAGCCTGAAAGAAACCTTAAAGTTTGTCTCATTCCAAACCCCTGCCATGGCAGGGACACCTCCCACTGTCCCAGGTGGCTCCAAGCCCCAGTACCCAGCCTGGCCTTTGGCACTGCCAGGGATCCAGGGGCAGCCACAGCTGCTCTGGGGGTGCCAGGGCCTGCCCACCCTCTCAGGGAACAATTCCTCCCCAATATCTAATCTAAATTTCCCTTAAATTTCTGCCTCTGCATCTCCTCCAGCTGGGCCTCCAAAGGTGCCCAGCTCACTGCAGAAATCCCAAGCGTATCCCAAATTACAGGGGCAGAGCAGATCCTGCTGCTCCCTGTGATGGTTTTAGCCAGCAAATACTTGGAAAGCTGGACACCTTCACCAGCGTGGCCACCACTTCCCAGGGAGGGCTTCCCATGGACTGCCAGGGCCACCTCAGCCACGTCTCACTGACTGAAACAACTCCTGCATGGAATTTCATCCTTTCCATTCAGCCAGGAGGTCAGGGCAGGGTGCTCAGGGCCTGATCCCACCAGGACAGTGGAAAACAAGATCCAAGGGGCTTCCCTCAGGACCTAGTCCTCAAAAGAAAAAATAAAAACCACACTGCTTCTCTGGTTTTAGACTTAAATCTTTAGGTAAAAAAAATTACTGAGACAAGTAAGCCCCATTTTTTAGCATTTTTGGAGGGATATTATGTACACCTATATTTGGGTAAGAGCCACTACCACGCAGTATTTTGATTTCAATAAATTAAGCAGCTCTTCAAAAAGCTCCTGTGATGAAGCCTCAAACACCTCCTTCCTCCTGCACTCAAGTTCCAGGATTTCCATCCCCTCTCAGCTCCCCACCTTGGGAATCACATCCTGCACCTTCTCATCCCAGCACCTCCAGCACTCCCATTAACCACCGACCCTTGCTCCAGCACCATAAACAAGCCCTTTGGAAACTCTCAATTGCATTGTGTCCACATTGATTAAAGCCTGAATCCCCCTGACCTCGGGGGGATTTAACTTCTCCCGGCACCGGGAGCATTCTGCTTTTCTACTCAATTACCCCCTTCGGAGCCAGCCAGCACTTCCCAGCGAGCACACACAAAGGGCTTCTGCTTCATTACCCTAAGTGACTGCAGGGTAGGAATAAACAAGCTAATTTATCATGGACAGACCCAGCTTTTCCAGCTGGAACAGCCAGAACCTGGATAACACCATACATGCACTCAGGATTATAAATATGTATTTATTGCAGCATGATTTTTTCTTTTCTGTCTCCCTCTTTCCTGACCTCGATGGCACCAGTTTAATAAACTTGAGTGACACAAAGACTTTTAATTACTATTTCTTTGATAGTTCTTATTTCACAAAGCTTTTTGGAACATTGCAGCAGCTTTTATATGCAGAATAATTGTATATTTAAATAACCCCACTGCCTACTGGAAGCCCACTCCCCTTGGGAAAGGTTTTTCTTTCTTATATTTGATTTCAAGCTTTACCCAGACCAAAATCCTTTAAAGCCCCGGGGCACCAATTCCATCCTGATTTACAGTGGGAGTTTCCAGATATCCTGTTGCAGCTGAACTCCCATATTTCTGTTGTTTCCAAGGCATTTTTTTTCAGTACTACAGGTTTCTTTTTTTTTTTTTTTTTCCAGACCATAAAAATGAACCTGTCCAAACCATCAAACCCAAGTTTGCTGGATCAGCACAGAAACTTTGTGGCTGCCCCTGGATCCCTGGAACAGGGATGGGCTTGGAGCAGCCTGGGATAGCGGGAGGTGTCCCTGCCATGGCAGGAGTGGGATCAGATGGGATTTAGGGTCCATCCAACCCAAACCATCCTGGGATGCTGTGATTCTACAATCCAGTCACATATTGCTGGGCACTCTCATGTCCCAGGGGTTGTGTTTTTCCTCAAGGTTTGTTCTCCAGTGCTACTTTTGCAGCTTTGCTACCAGCAAAGCCTCTTCAGAGCAGCACAAACTGAAGGTTTTTCCCAATAAATCAGTTCCCAAAGAGCTGCAGGAGCAGCTGTGCCCAGAGCCCTCAGAACGGAGGGAGCAGGGGATTCCCAGCTCTCTGATAAGCAGCCAGAGGGCTCCTGGGGAACAAAGATAAGGAATTATTCCCTCAGCCCCAGGCAAGTCACAAAGCAGGGAAATCCTATGAGGCACAAGTTGCTGGGAGAACTGAATGAATGATCTCCATAATTCACATCCATATTCAACAGCAGCAGCGAATACAAATGAGGTGAGCATGAGTAGAGCTCCCTAAATGCAGAAATGGATATTCAAAAAGATTTTATTTAAAAGAAGAAAGAAAAAAAAAAAAAGTAAGACTGATTTACTGATTGCCACAGAGAGCCTGATCTTTCAAGCCAGTTTTCCAGTGGGATGAGATGCATTTCCTGCAAGGCCCAGGCAAGGCATGAAATCCCTGCACACAGACCTGAAGGAGCAGGAGGAGCTGTTGTTACCCAGCAGCTTTTCTCCTGAGCCTGACACTCCCCAAGATAAGATACCTTGGAAACTGCCCCTGCTCAGATATGTGAGGAATTTCATCTCCATGTGAATGGGCTGCTCCAGGCCCTTCCCCACTGGACACCTTGAGCCTTCAAAGGCTTTCCCAGGCTATCAGGGACTTCAAAGGCCACAAATGTTATTTACCAAGGAAAAGGCTTCCTGTGTAGTGGTTTTCCCTCTCAAAGGGCAGGGAGGCAGCAGGAGCACTGCTCAGGTCACATTTAAATCAACACAGCCAGGAAGCAGCAGGAGCACTGAACTTGTCACCTGAGCTCTCCCAGGTTTGAGTTTGGAAGTGCTGCAGCTGTGAAAAGAGAAAAACCCAGCACCTCTGAGGATTCCCAGCTCCTCAGGCCCCAGCACTGACATTCCTGCCTGGGAACTCTCCATTTCTGGCACTTTTGCCCATTCAGCTACAGTTACAGCTCTTCAAAAGAAGAATTGAGCAGACCTAAACTAAACAGACATGACCTTTGGTGTCTGCTTTCTCCTGGGCTCCCAGTGCCTCTGCCAAGGCTGCAGCACTGCAGGAATGTGTCTATACAGAGGATCCATTGGCATTCATGGCCACGGAGCACCGACCAGCTCCTGGAGAGGCCCTGGATGAAAGGAAGTCAGGCACACAAAAATGTTCTTTGTCCCCAGCCTGAAACACTCCTTCCTATCCATACCTTGGAAATCCAAGTGCTTTCCCTGTCAAAAGATCAGCTCAGCCCGAGGAAGGTAATGAAATCCCAGGAAAGAAAATGAAATCCTGGAAACTCAGGGCTCAGGAGCCAAATCAGACATTTAGATAATGAGCTGGGATTGTGGAGAGCTGCTCAGCCATGGCCACACATGACTCATTATCTCTCCGGGCCAGACACACAAGGAAGTTTGAGCTCCTCCAGTCACAACAATTCTGTTTTTTCCAGCCTAAGCCAAGCAAGGGAGCAGTGAACCTGCACCTCCTTAATCCATCCCCTCAGCCCAGAGGACTCATGTGCTAAATAAATCCCTCCACTTTTCCAATCAGTTAAATTTGTAAAGTGTATGGGTGGGCACTGGGCTCCCAGCACTCCCCTGGGTGTGAACCTGCTCTGGGTTTGCCTGGACCACAGAGAGCTCTCCTGCATTCCCTGTGCTTGTTTGAACCAAGGTGATTTGGGATAAGGCATCCTTGGAATCATGGAAGTTTGAGTTGGAAGGGACCTTTAAAGTAACTCACATAAAATAAGTCATTGAAAATTCCCTTGTGAAAAGTTTTCAAAGCTGGCATGTTGCTGCACAGAGATCTAGGTGGGTTTTTTTTCCTTTTTAAAATTCTTTATATATATAAAAAATTCCAGGATGAAAAAGCAACTAGAAAGGGACACCAACAGCTTCCCACAAAGATAATTTGTAATTTAAAGCTTTGCAATAATTTGTAATTTGAAAGCTTTGCTTTCAAAACAACCAAGAGTCATCAAACCCACATAAATCCAGTCAGATTCTGCACACACAACTTCCACCTCCACCCCAGCAGCTGTCAGGAGGACACAGGTGTGTCCCAGCTCAGCTTTGGCCTGGAGCAGTTGTGGTGACCTCCACTGGAACATCCCAGTCAAAATTCCCAGCAACAGGCACAGCCAGGTGGATGCTGCAGCTGCTCCAGCTGTGGGAATCATGGAATTGTTTAGGTTGGAAAAGCCCTTTTAGACCAGAGAATTGAACTGTTCCCAGCACTGCCTCATGTCCCCAAGTGCCACATCCATGTGGCTTTTAAACCCCTCCAGGGATGGGGACTCCACGCCTGCCCTGAGCAGCTGTGCCAGGGCTGGAAAACCTTTCCATGAAGGAATTTTCCCAATATCCACCCTGAGCTCCCCTGGCCCAGCCTGAGGCCGTTCCCTGTCCTCCTGTCCCTGTTCCCAGATCCCAAACCCCTCCTGGCAGGGAGTTGTGCAGAGCCACAAGGTCCCCCTGAGCCTCCTTTTCTCCAGGCTGAGCCCCTTCCCAGCTCCCTCAGGGATTCTCCAGCCCCTTCCCAGCTCCCTCAGGGATTCTCCAGCCCCTTCCCAGCTCCCTCAGGGTCTCCCTTGTCCTGAGGGACCCAACTCTGCCCTGGCACTGGAGGTGCAAGGCTTGTCCTCATGCCTTGCCCAGGGCTGTCACAAGGCTGGTGGCATTCCAGGACAGCCACGCTGCATCCAGGGAAGGCAGAGCAGGCAGGGGCTCCCAGGAATGCTGTGTGGCTGTAAATTATCATCAGCCTCACTCCTCACAAACGAGAACAGAAACCATTCCTGGTGATCCCACGCTCCTGTAATGCACACATGCCATCATTTACAGCAGGACAGCGGAGACAAGGCTGCATTAGGATTCATTTTGTGGATCATATTCTGTCTCCCACTGCTGCATCCCAACTGAACACATCACACGCAGCCCAGAAGCGTGACCTTTAAACAAGGTGTTTTCCACAAAGGTAGCAGACACCAGGAGTTCTGTGGGGTTTCAAGTAGTGACAGCCCCACTTTTTGGAGCCAACAGTTCATTACCAAAGCACAGCAATGGAACAGCCCAATAAAATTCTCTTTTGGGGTGTTTGCTCCTTTTTGAGCTTTGCAAAGCTCCCTCCACGCATGGGGACTCCACCACTGCCCTTGAGAGCCTGCAGCAGGGCTGGACAACCTTTTCCATGGAGAAATTTTCCCAAATATCCAACCTAAAACTCTCCTGGCACAGCTTGAGGCTGTTTCCCCTCACGCTGTCCCTTGTTCCCTGGGAGCAGAGCCTGACCCCCACCTGGCTGCACGCTCCTGTCTGGGAGTTGTTGCCACAGGAGCTTCCTCCTGCCACAGGAATTTCTCCCATCCGTGTGCATCTCACGCTTTACCAGCAGGCAGCTCTGAGCAAATCCCACCTGAGAGCTGATAAGGTTCTTGCTGCTAAATAAAAGAGCTGTTGGAAATGTGGAAGCTGCATTACAACTCTGACATCACACACACTGACTGCCCAAAACCGAGCTGGGAACCAGCAGCGGCAGAAACCCCCCGATGTGAGGAAAATCAGCTTTGTGGTGGTTGTATCAGGTACCAACGTGCTGCATTTGGGTATTTTGGACTGGCACGAGGGATCTGTTAAAATAGAGCACTTAGTCATTGTTTTGAAACATGACCTAAGTGCCTGCGAGGGGAAAGGCTGGCTCGGCTCTGCAGCCCTGTCCCACTCGTGTACGTATTTTGGGTTGTCTAGACCTGGGCACACCAAAATAACCGGATTTTGGTGTCTGTTGGGTCAAACCAGAGCAGGGCCACTGTGTCAGTGCCACCTCTGCTCCCACCCCACCTGGTGTCACCCCTGGGAGCAGCTGTGGGGTGGCTCTCCCAGCACGGCTCTGATCCCTTCGGCACGCTGACCACCGACCCACTGCTTACCACCAGGAGTCTCCTGGCAGGAAACACCACATACTTGGGAATCACCAAAGGGGTCAGACCCAAGGCCCTGGATCAGAGTTTCCAGGGATACAGGGAGCCCAAAACAAGGCAGGTTCCTGGGAAGAGCTGCTCAGCCTCCCAGGCCGTGTGTCACCCTGCCAGGTGTTGGGGACCACACCTAGGTTACACATGGAACTTAGTGTTTCACAAGCACCAAATATCCCTGGATTTCCAGCTCCCAGGAGGGCTGGCTGGGAGTTGCTGGCTCAGGGATGAGCCTTTAAACTCCTTAAATGCATCAGAAAGGGTAAATGCTGCAGAGGAAAAAAACTGTTTGGATGATTGATTAGAGCAGTTTGATCTGAGGGAAGATCCAAGTGGGGATTCCCAGGAATTAAAGAACTTTTGGGGCAGCACCCCCTAGGACTTGACCACAGATAGAAGATGCATTTACTCCAGCAGGATGGAGTGACTGAGCCTGTGCAGGGCATTGAACTCAGCCCCAAATCGCTGTCCCTGCTGGCCCCAGCCCACCCAACCTGTCCAAGCAGCTTTCCAGCCCCACCTGGGACACCCATCCAGGGCGGGAGGGCCCGAGGTGGATGCCCAGCAGCAGCAGCCAATAAAGCAGGGCATAAACCAGCTGGAAAACTGAACTAACATAACTTAAATTCTTTAATCTCTGAATCCCTTCAAAAGTGAGCAAAAACATTTGTCTTCTCCTTGTAAAGCCAACCATAAACATCTGTTTGTCACATCTGTCCCCAGATGCCAGCACAAACAAGGCTTTCTGACCACACCAGCCTTTGCAAAAAGCAACTATTTCAATTTAGCAGCAAGAAACCGCTACAAAACCCCTTTTAAGATGAAGTCTGGCTTCTCTGCACAGCACAGGCCAAGACATTTTATCTCAGGAATCAGCAGTGGGTTCAGTAACCTGCTCTTGAACCAGCTCTTAAAGAGGAAAAAAAAAAAGGAAGGAAAAAAGCTAATTCTGATAAACTTTGTGTGGTTTCAGGCCTGCAAGAGCAAGAAAAATGAGTTTTAGTCAATATGTGCCAGTGACCACCTTGTGATGGAGGTGAGGAAGTTAGAGAACGAGGGAAACTGAAGTTTTCCACAATTATGTTTAGTGGAATTTTATGTTTTTTAGAGGCTGATAATTCAAGGCCACGAAGGCAGAGCATTGATGGGCACAGTGTCTGCTTCCTGAGGAATGGCTATTCCCTCAACCCCTCTCAAACGAGAGAACAGCCCGACTTTATTCTCCCTACGAAGTGCAACAAAGTTTCAGAGTGAATCTGACCCCGATTCTTCCTGAAAACCCCCAGAGCTCCGCAGGGATCCTGCCCGGGAGGAGGGGATGGAGCCCGGGGGAGCCGGCCCATGCCCCGCAGGGCTGGGCAGTCCTTCCGGCCAGAAAGGCAACATTCCCACCCTGGAAATGGCCAAAGCAGCCAGCTCCGTGCGCCCAGCATGCCAACGAGCCGGCGCAGAACTCAGCTGCTTTCTAGTAAAAAAAAAAAAAAAATTAAAAAAAATCCCAGGACTGCCCCAAAGTCGCTCTCCTCCATCTTCCTCCTTCCATCCCCCAGGGAGAACTCTCCTCGCCGCAGGGCTGTGTCCCAGTTCCCATCTCCCTGCCTTTGGGAGTGCTCGGGGATGAATAAACACAATCTGGGCTTTAAAGCGCCCGGTGCGGAGCTGGGGGACCCCAGAGCCGAGGGGAGCCGGGGACGGGGATGAAATCCCTCCCTGGGCAGCCACGAGGGTTTTCCATGGGCAGAACAAACCCAGGCCGAGCCCACGCGGGTCTGAGCTTCTCCTGGAGGGGGATCGGGAATGGGGGACCCCTCCTGGAGCAGGAGCGGGAGGGGAACGGAGGGGGCTCCTCCTGGAAGGGGATCGGGAGGTGGAAGGGAGGGGACCCGTCCTGCCAGAGATCGGGAGATGGGAGGGAGGAGAGGGGACCCCCCTGGAACGGGATCGGGAGGGAGTGGGGGTGTCCCCCGCACAAACGAACCCGGACAAAGCGCGAGTCCCAAAAGCGCCCCAGAGCCGGGACCTCTCCTCCCACCAGTCTTTCCCCTTTTTCTTTTTTTTTTTTTTTACCCTAAATTTTTTATTAATTTTTTTTTTTGTTCTCATTCTGGCAGTGGGGGAGGTTTCCTCCCGCGGCCGATTCGGAGGCCGAGGCACGGAGAGGTGCAGCGCCAAGAAGGGAGGAAAAATCCTTTTATAAAAATAAATCATTATTATTTTCTAAGCCAACTTTGAAACGCGAGGCTCCCTGCGCGTTCCGTCGCCATACTGAAGCTTTCCCACTTCCCTCTTTCTTTAAGTCCAGGCTGAAACAAGGCCAAAAAAAAAA